>QXEO01001291.1:1110468-1564968 GCA_007115705.1 Dactylis glomerata
TATGCATTTATGTTTTGCTATTCCATGAAGGACAAGCTAAAAACCATTTGCTATGTTTTTCCATATGATTTGAACACACGTTTGACTTTCATTGTTTCATTTTCATGATCTTTCATTTGTGTTCTTTTTCATGTTATAACATGGTTGCTAAGTTTCTTCTATCAAGATTATGTCTTTCATGCCCATGTTTTAAGTTCTTTTGATCCCAGCACTCAATGCTTACATAGATGATCAAGATTGTGTTAGCACTCAATGCTTACATAGATGATCCCAGCACTCAATATTTACCGAAGCTTCCAGAAGTCCGAAGAGGAGACGGTGGGGGGCCACGGGCTGGCCACACCATAGGGCGGCGTGACCAGCCCCTGGCCCGCGCCCCCTATGGGTGAGGCCACCCTGGTCTACCTCTGACACTGCCCCTTAATGCGGCACGGTGCGTTAATGTAAATCACCGTCCAGCTGGGAACCCCAAGAGAAAGGTATGATCAGTACAACAGCAAGCTTTTCCCTCAGAAAGAAACCAAGGTATGTCGAATCCAGGAAAAAGCCAAACTTCAGAAGGTGATGCTGACTAGCCTACTGACACTCCAACAAGGGCGCCGTTAACAATAACGTGTTAGCGCGTCTTCAACTAGTAGCAACGTGGAACCTGCACACAACACAACCAAATACTTTGCTCCCAACTTACGATGAGGTTGTCAATCTCACCGGTTTGCTGTAAACAAAGGAATGAGTGTATCGAGTGGAAAGCAATAGTAGTATGCGAGTAAAGTAAACAGTGCGAGTAAAGTAAACAGGTGATAGCAATATAAAGGAAATAGGATCGGGGTCCACAGTTTACTAGTGGTGTCTCTCCATAAGATAAAATAACACATGCTGGGTAAACAAATTACAGTTGGGCAATTGATAGAATAAAGATAATGTGCTATGTCAAGAGGATCACTATGAGATTTACTCTGGGCATTACAACAAGATACATAGATCGCCATCCAACTGCATCTATGACTAATAATCCACCCGCGGGGAATCAATCCGAGAACCCCACAAGTATTAAGTTGCGAACAACAGATAACTGCATTAAGCAAAGTGTGTAATGTAAACAAAGCATATGCCCTTGGACATAAGAATGTTGTTTTCTCCCTAGTGGCAACAACACATCTACAACCTTAGAGGTTTCTGTCACTCCCCCATATTAAATAGAGGCATGAACCCAACTATCGAGCATAAATACCCCCTCTTGGAGTCACTAGTATCTACTCGGCCAAGATAGCTACTAACAACAGAGAGCATGCAAGATCATAAACAACATAGAGATAACATAAGATAATATTCAGCACATCAACTCAATCATAACACCAATATTCATCGGATCCCAACAAACACAACATGTAGAATTACATAACGGTGATCTCGATCATGTAAGGCAGCTCACGAGATCTAAACATGAAGCACATGGTGGAGAAGACAACCAACTAGCTACTGCTATGGACCCATAGTCCAAGGTAGACTACTCACTCATCGCGTCGAAGGCAAGCATGGCGCTGAAGAAGACCTCTGGTGGCGATTCCCCTCTCCGGCAGGGTGCCGGGAAGAGCTTCTGGACCCTCCCGATCTCGGGTCGACGACGACGGCGGATCGCGATGTGTTTCTAGAAAAGTGATCGGGTACTTAGGTTTTTCCCGTCGGGGGGTCTTTATAGGCGAAGGGGCATCGTCAGAAGTGGATCGAGGCGGTCTCACACATAGGGGGCGTGGCCAGGGCCTGGGCCGCGCCACCCTACTGTGTGGCCGGCCTGCGGCCCCTCTCCGTCTCCTCTTCGATTCTCTGGAAGCTTCGGTAAATTTCTAGATGTCTGGCTTTTGTTTCGTCCAATTCTGAGAATATTTCCTTTGTAACTTTTTTGAAACACAAAAACAGCAGAAAACAGGGAACTGGCACTGTGGCATCTCGTTAATAGGTTAGTTCCGGAAAATGCATAAAAATGCCACGAAGTGTAAGAAAACACTAAGCAAATGGTGTAAAAACAAGCATTGAGCATCAAAAATTATAGATACATTTGAGACGTATCAGCATCCCCAAGCTTAACTCCTGCTCGTCCTCGAGTAGGTAAGTGATAACAAAAGAAATAATTTTTTAGGTGACATGCTGTAACGCCCCACCTTTGGATTAAGGTGGAACATCCGTGTTAAGTGCTATTCCCTGGATCACTGATAGGACCACAGAACAAAATGAAATATTCATTGCATAGTATCAAGATTACAACGTGGATCCAGATACAAAGTATTCAAACCTTACAAATACACAGCGGAAAAATTAAGGTGGCAATGAGCCTCCATTTTCATCACGTGCCACAGGCAGGCATGTTGGAATGTAAGCTCGAGATCCTAATCCTGGTTCTTTACTCGAAATAAAACCTGCACGTTGAATATGCAGCCCCAAAGGGGTCAGTACAATGATGCACTGGCAAATGACACATATTTGGTGGCTGTTGTGAAAAAGCTATCTACATGAATATTTAGCTGGTGGATTTCATAGGCTGATTTGCATAAAGCCAATTTTGTCCTATAATTTCTTTCTCAAAACCTTCTTTCAAAGTTTTATATTTTCAAAGCGTCGAAATAACCCCCAAATACCACATACTAGCTAGGCATGTAGCACTGGGCGAAACTCAACAAAGCTGGAACATCAGGAACCACCACCCCTCGGAGTGCATGGTCCTTAGCCCCTACCTAGGGGTTTCTAGACAAAATTTTATTCATTCAGAAATGGTGATGAGATTCTTCCGTACATTCCATGTCTAGAGACTCAATTGTCCATTCCGAGGACTCGGCTAATCGATTAGTTTTGACACCCTACAGGGGTTGTGCACTTTCACCTTAAGACTCATTTTATGCCCATACATAAAATGAGACGAGACCTTTTAGAGGAGATAGCAACTAACTGGCAAGATCCGTTCCCAACCTACAATTCAACTACCCGCCATCTTCTTGCACACAAGTTGCACTCTCACATCAAATCAGTCAAGACAGAGCCCATAATGTCATAAGGCTGCACTGGAAGCACTCTAAGCATGGAAGACATAGTAACCTCTTTGTTCCTGGGTGGCCATTCCGAGCGGCATTCTGAACCCACATCCTCTCGACAAGGCATGTGTCCCAGAACCCACCTACTTCGCCGCCTCTTATCAAACCAATCCACCCAGGTGTTTCATTTTAGTTGAAGTTCTTAATTTGTTCACAAAACACTTTTATCAAGTGATCATAGCATGGCATCAAAAAATTTCAAAGTATTTAGCATCCTAACAGGTGGGGTTTGAGGATAGCTACACACTACTAGGATCTAAGCATTTGATAAAATAGTTGAACATTTCACCTATCATGCATACTACTGAAACACACTAATGCAGTAGTAAAAAATAGGTAGGGGATATGTGTGTCACTTGCCTTTTGAAGATCACGATGTATCACTTCTCTCAACTAAGCACGTAGTCCTCTGCACAAACTATAGCACAAAATAACATAACATAAACATAACATACCAACACAACCAAACAAATCAAACAATTGAAAGGTGTTGGTTTTAACAATTTAAATTATTGAGATTGTTATGACAAGAAAGATATGGTAAAGAATCATGATTTGTGAGATATGAGTTTGAGAGTTTTGTTGGGAAGGATCAATGTGATTCGAGAGATGAAATGGGCTAGGAATAATATGATTGATGAAGTTTTTAGGCTTTATTAGAGGATGTATGAAGCTTGGAATAACTCATGTGAAATAAATTTCACAAGAGTCAATTTGTGCAACTACAACACTATTGAGTAAATGTGACAACAATCACTCTTGAATAGCATCTATTGCACTTAGGAACTAGGCAAGGCTTTAAGAATGCTTGAACTACTCAATTAGCACATTTGCAAGTTGAATAGTTCAATACATGTGAACAAAACTAAGTAGGCATTGGATTTGGGTAGGTCAAGGGATTGGGAAAGATTGGTCCTCCAAGATTACAATGTAGTGATATAAATCTTGTGCTTGGCATAAGCAAGGTAGAGTTCAGAGATGACTCATGTGGATGGATTCACCTCGATATAGAATAGTGCAACAAAATACTACTGAATAAAGGGTGACAACAATTATTTCATAATAGTATAAGTTACACATAGGCTTGGGTAGGAATTTGTGATATAGTGATTTACTCAATTAACTCATTTGTTAATTGAATAGTTCTACACCTGAAATCAGGATCAGGTGGACAGAGGGTTGAGTATGGGTCAATAACCTTTGAGATTATGGTTTAAGGTTTCTATTGGGTGCATGGAGTATTGGATAGGTGCTATAATGTTGATTAACACTACAAAGATAGCAAGAATGGAATCTATGATTGAGATGTATCACACTTTACTCAAACAACACAATTGTAATTCGAATATGTGTGAACTAGACATGATAGGTCTAAGTAGATAGGGTCTTGGTCAAGATATTGTTTGGACAACAATGATGGCTAGGTGTGATCATAGGATTTGTTAAAGTAGAAAGAAACATTTCTGAAAAGGTATAGGTTTATTCCTATAGTGGAAATTACTCAAATCCTCATGTTAGAGTTTGAATAATTGCGAAATGGTTCAAACAAAAATGGGTGTGATACTATTGGATAGCTTGCAGTAAAACAAAGCTACTGCAATTGGAATCATTCTAAAATAAGTTATAGAATTCAAACTATGATCAGAATAGTGATTTGGATAGATTTGAATGCACAAGGTGTGTGCACGTATCAACTTTGGAATTTCTTGTTCCTATGATGTTCTACAAGATCAGAGGATTCCAGAGACTACACATTTATAATTTTTGGACACTTGGTTCACAAGATATGAATTAAACAAGCTAACAGAGGGTTTGATTCCAATTTGAAGATAGTTTCAAATTGAACCCATAAAATAAGAAGTTTTATTGTACTACCGGATTCTACAAGTCTCAAGGTTTCCAACGGTATATTATTTGCAATTTTTGGACCTAGGGATCAAAAGATATGAATTACACAAGATTTGAACTAAATCTGATTTTAAAATCTGTTTTTAAACTCTGTTTGATTTGGAGGCCGACACGTGGCTTGATCTGATAGGCCCGTACTGTTTCGGTCGGATTCACGTTTTAAGCCGTTGGATCTTATGTGCATCGGGTGGTTCAGAATAGAGGGTACCGATTCGGTGTTTCATAAAATCGAGCCACCAGATCTGGATCCGACGGTGCAGAAGAAAAGGAGAGGAAGCTCACTGATTAGGGTTCCGGTGAGGTCATCGGCGGCGAGGGTGCGGTGCTAGAATTCGACGTCGGTGACTCTCCGATGGTCCTTGGTGGTGATGGAGACCAGGATGAGACGCGGGCGACAACGGAGATGTCAAAGGCTTGAACGGCGGCATCAATCTCGTCCCGAGACGAAGCAGAGGGGCGGCTGGAGTGGTGCCGCTCGGCGGTGTGCTTCGGGTGATGACCCAGGCGTCGTTTAACTGCGAAATAAAGCAAGAGGAGGGCATCATCGGGTGCGCTGGGATGGAGGGGGAAAGTTAGGAGGGGAGGGGGAGCTCGGGGCTCATCGTGGGTACCGAAATGGTGCGGTGATGCCCGCAGACGTGCGGAGCTCCGACGAGAAATTTGAGTAGCCTGGCGGCTGATACGTCTCAAACGTATCTATAATTTTTGATGCTCCATGCTTGTTTTTACACCATTTGCCTATTGTTTCGTTACACTTGGTGGCACTTTTATGCATTTTCCGGAACTAACCTATTAACAAGCGCCACAGTGCCAGTTTCCTATTTTCTGCTATTTTTGTGTTTTAGAAGTGATACACAGGAAATATTCTCGGAATTGGACGAAACAAGTTCCTGAAGTCTTATTTTACCCGGAAGCTTCCAGAGATCCGAAGAGAAGTAGGAGGGGGGCCACCAGGGCCCCACACACAGGGGCGGTGCGGCCAGGCCCCTGGCCGCGCGGGCCCCGTGTGAGGGCGCATGGCCCCTCCTCTGACATCGTCCCTTCGCCTATAAAGACCCCCCGATGGAAAAAACCTAAGTACCCTATCAGATTTCCAGAACACATCGCGATCCGCCGCCGCCGTCGACCCAAAGATCGGGAGGGTCCAGAAGCTCTTCCCGGCACCCTGCCGGAGAGGGGAATCACCACCGGAGGTCTTCTTCATCGCCATGCTTGCCTCCGAAGCGATGAGTGAGTAGTCTACCTTGGACTATGGGTCCATAGCAGTAGCTAGATGGTTGTCTTCTCCACCATGTGCTTCATGTTTAGATCTCATGAGCTGCCCTACATGATTGAGATCACCGTTATGTAATTCTATGATGTTGGTTTGTTGGGATCCGATGAATATTGGTATTTATGATTAAGTTGTTGTACTGAATATTATCTTTTGTTATCTCTATGTTGTTTATGATCTTGCATGCTCTCCGTTGTTAGTAGCTATCTTGGCCGAGTAGTTGCTAGTGACTCCAAGAGGGGGTATTTATGCTCGATAGTGGGTTCATGCCTCTATTTCACCTGGGGGAGTGACAGAAACCTCTAAGGTGGTAGATGTGCTGTTGCTACTAGGGAGAAAACAACATTCATATGCTCAAGGGCATATGCTTTGTTTACATTACACACTTTGCTTAATGCAATTATCTGTTGTTCGCAACTTAATACTACTGGGGTGTTCGGATTGATATCCCCGGGAGTGGATTATTAGTCATAGATGCAGTTGGATGGCGGTCTATGTATTTTGTTGTAATGCCCAGAGTAAATCTCATAGTGATCTTCTTGACATATCATGTTTATCTTTATTCTATCAATTGCCCAACTGTAATTTGTTTACCCAGCATGTTTTATCTATGGAGAGACACCACTAGTGAACTGTGGACCCCGGTCCTATTTCCATCATATTGCTATCACCTGTTTACTTTCTCGCACTGTTTACTTTTGTTGCCTGTCAAAACCCACCGGCGAGCAGCGACGAGCAACACGAAGAGCCGGGAGGCTCCCAGAACTGCTGGTGGGCCCTGGTCCCTCGGGCAACGGCCCGCAAAACTCCGGCACACGTCCTGGCTGATGCAAGGGCGTGCCACCTGACCTATACCTGATCAGGAAGGTGATGGATTGCTTCGATTAGTTTCATGCATGGCAGACACGTAAACATTAAATACGAGCCTCGATCGGCTCTCAGGTTTCCCTGTGAATCGGCTCATGTAGCCGATTGTCCCATGGATCTGCATTGGATCTACGATAACATGGGGTTTTGCTTTATCAATACAAGTCAAATCGATCTACGACAGTTTAACGCTTTCACCACATAATTGGAACATCCCACACGTAATTGAGCCTGGTAGATACGAAAGATAACAGAAAACTAACCCTAGAGGAGGCCAAAAAACCAACGTAGAGTCAATTCCCGGAACAACTCCTCTCGAATTGGCAAACCATATCCTTACGTACTACTGGATCGTTCAACCCGTTTGTGAGGCCTAACCATGCGGATATCAAACTAATCCTTGGAGAACAAGGAACAACTATGACAGATTGAATCGACTGAATAAAGATCAAGCAAGATGCTGCCCTTACACCCAAAATAGGTGCAAAGGCAGCGAGATCTCTAGGGGCAGCATGACTAAGCAAACATAACCAAAAGCACCGATGCTAGCCCAAACAGATCTATGATAACAGTATTACTCGCCATCAACAAGGCTTCAGTACGAGCAACACCAAATAACACATAAGCAGATGCTGCCTAGATCGCGAGATGCGATCTAGGCAGCACGATGCTTACCTGAAAGAAACCCTCGAAACAAGGGGTGGCGATGCGCCGAGATTGTGTTTGTTGTGAACGTGATCGTCCTCCTTTCTCAATAACCCTAGGTACACATTTATAGTCCGGAGACTTTCTATCTTTGGAATAAACCTAACAACTCTATCTCTTGTTTAAACCGAAACGTAATCTATCATAATATACAGATACACGGGCAATTAGCCCAAATCCACGCGCAAGGCCGATCCAGCCTCCAAGCCCATCTTGATTACGGCCCATCTCCTCATTTGGCCAAAATGTGGCGATAACACATGCCCCCCTGGTTTTGGCAATAATAATTCCAAAACCACTCTGTTTTTTCTTCATCGGGTCACGCGTTGCAGAGCAGAACCGTCATATCGCCTCCTCATCATGATGCCTCGCCTTCTCAACTTCTCCGCAGTACACGATTTGACAACTCTGGCACCACATTCTCGAAAACCGCTATGGCATTGAACCATCTTCCACTATTCCCCTTATTTAAATCTATCCGAACCATTTGCATCCTCATTCTTCTCCAATAGCCAAAAAACCCTCTTCCTCCGCCATGGCCTCCTCTTCTTCCTCCAACACATCCGGCCTTTCCTTCCAATCCTCCGACTTCGTCAACCGGGAGCCGACGCCGGAGCACCCGCCAATGGCGGCGTACGAAGCTCTCGCCCCACAATGGTGGGACGAGAGAGACTGGGACTTCGCCGCCCAGTCAGA
This sequence comes from Dactylis glomerata, assembly GCA_007115705.1. Classification (NCBI taxonomy): domain Eukaryota; kingdom Viridiplantae; phylum Streptophyta; class Magnoliopsida; order Poales; family Poaceae; genus Dactylis; species Dactylis glomerata. The sequence continues at coordinate 1,119,001 of QXEO01001291.1, forward strand.
GGACGACGAGTCCCTGACCGACGGCGAGGAGGACCTCCAACTCCTCGTCGACGGGGAACTGGAGGCGGAGAGCGCCGACGACGCCGTGTCCTGGGGCGAGGACATCGGCTCTTCCGATGAGGAGGAAGAAGCAGAGGAGGACACCTCCTCCGACGAATACCCGCCGGTGAAGCGCTTCCGCGCCGGGTCCAGCGAGGACACCGACGACGACGACGAGGACGAGGAGGCCCCCGCTGACAACTTCAGCAGCAGCGGTGAGGACTACGCCAGCAGTAGCGCCGATGACAGCGAAGACGGCGGCGGCAATGGCAACGGCGACGACGACGACGCCGCCTTCTAGATTAGGAACTAGTAGTAGTAGTACTAGTAGTAGATCTCCATTTTGTAAGCAATCGGCTTCATTGTAAACAACCGTCTTTGGAATCAACAAAGCTTGCTTTTCCCAATTTGATTTTGCCGATAGTCAAATAGGTCAACGTTCCAAAAGCCGATAGTAACGAATCGGCTTTCACCATACCACGCTTGATATGATCAACCAAGTCAAAGCCCAAAGAGCCGATGGCAACACATCGGCTTTTCCCACAAACGTTGGCAAGGTCAAACTCGGTCGCTTATTTAGACAAGTCTGAGCGGTCACTTTCCAATTTCAACGGTAACCTGCAACCATCTTCAAAAAGGCTAACTCAGATCTCCAATTGCCTCATTGAACAAATCGGGCTCACGGCGACACGAACCCTAGATTCCCCACCGCATAGATCCATCTCCGCCGGCAAATTAGATGGCGGAATCGTCCAGCGCCAACACAGCGGTCTCCGGTCTGAAGGTAATCCTTAACTGTTCCTCGCAATCCGAGCTCGGTGCTAGAATTAATAGCAAACACCTGAATTAATGCTTTATCCCATCATTAAAATTTTAGGTTTCAGACATTCCGCTACCGCATCCTTCTCTCCCAAATTCTCTCTGCCTTGGCCCCCGTACAGAATCTAGTCCTGCCCATCTGATCTCTTGCGAGGCAAACAGAATCCCCTTCGTAAGCCAAAACTTAGATTTGGATTCTTGGGCCGACTGCTTACGAGCCTGGCCTAATCCTCCCGAATATTGGGTTTCTTGGTACAGTAGGGTAACCAAAACTTACCAATCCCAATGGGAAACCACGGGAATAGCCGATGCCTTGACTTTGTCATTGTCTCCCCTTGAGAAACATGAAAATCTTCTAAAAACCATCGGCTATTTCTGGTCTGATGCTCTGAACTGCTTCATGTTCGGCCATGGCCCCATGACACCAACTCTGTTAGACGTGGTGATGATTACTGGTCTAGACGTCACATCACCCAGCCCCTCTGCTTTTATGCTGCCAAAAGTCCCCTTCAAGCTTTCTTCCAAAACAGATTGCACGAACTGGGGTGCTTATCTTCGAAGCCACATGAAAACTAAGGGCCCTGTCACAGAGAAAGAACACACGGCCTTCCTCAATTTCTGGCTGGAACATTTCATATTCTGTGGCCCTTCCCTTGCCCCAACCAAGAATTATCTCTCCTTGGCCTATGAACTTGCCAGAGGCACTCAACTTGGCATCGGCAAACTGTTCCTTGGAGAAGTCTATCGATATCTCCAGTTGATGTCTGTCAAACTATCCTCCCACATAGCAGTCAAAACAGGAGGTCCTTGGTGGTTTATTCAACTATGGGCTCAGCTGTACTTTCAAAACCATATCCCAAACTTCCCCCTTTTGGCAAGTTGCACCTTTCCAGATGCCAAAGGGAAGCAGATCCGATGCACCAGCTACGGCCAAGCTCTGTATAGCCTGCCAGGTAGTAAACTGATCCCTCATGAAGCATCCAAGTGGTTCAGCATTTTCTTCCAAGGCCTGGACAATCCTATCTTCTTTCCTTACACGGAGGAATCGGAAAATTTTGAAAATCCAATCTCCTTCAGGCTGGACAACTTTGCCGATGACACTAGCACTCGGCAGCTATTCTCCACCGTGATCCGTCCCTGCTTCCTCCCAGTTGGCATGAGCACATCCAACAGAATAATCAAGCCTGGATACGAGTTCTACCAGCCGGTCGTAGCAGCTCGGCAATTTGGCCTTGGGCAAGTACCTCCTCATTTCTTTCTCCACCACCTCACAGAGAGCAGAGCTGACCTGCCCGATCCTCTCACCAGTCAGAGGTGTTATTCTTTCTTCGATGCTCTGACCATCCCAATTCCTAACAACCTCACTTTCGCTTCATCAACCGATGGTTTTGAGAACTGGTGGTCGATGTGGAAGACTCATGCCTTCAGGAGAGCTCTGGGACCATTGCTGGAACAGCTCGATGCTGAATATGACATCCCCGTAGAACAGGTACTGCTACTTGTAAATTTTCTTGATGCAGCTCACGACGATTCTTTTAATATCCTGCTCTGTCTCCTTGCAACAACAAGATGGTCCAGAACCTACTAACAAGGATGGCTCCCCCTTCGAATTCCTCCCACCAGCTCCTGTGGTCCTTTTCTGCAAAAACTCGCCACCTTTGAAACAGGTCGTGATGCAGAACCAGCCGATATCACCAAAATCGGCTTCCAAGAGCCAAGCAACTTCCGGGTCAGCTGCCTCCCGAGTTCCAACTAAAACAAGAACGGCGGTGAGGAAGGTAGTGGCCAAAAAAACTTTGAGGCGCCGGAGCCCTTCTCCAGAGAGCTCGCACGTACGCTGATTCATGCCTTGGTTGATCTCATTTATCTTTGTAAACATGCTTGTGCTTACCAACTCTCCCTTTCTTACAGGTCTCCATCGAAGACACCTCCAGCGAGGAAACACAATCCAATCGAGGAGATTCAAGCTCAGCAGACTCTGAGAGAACCACCACACCGAGCCAGCCAGATGTGCCACCATCGGCTTCCAGGAAAAGGCCTGTTCCTGAACCTGTTGCCCCCCGAGCAGCAGTCGAGGCGGGGCAAGCTGTGAACCCCAAGAGGGCTCGCAAGGGACTGCAAACTTCTTCTTCGAGCCAGGAGGCTTCGAAAGTAATTATCCTCCATACTCTTACCACTCCTTTTTTATGCCGATTCATTGCTATTCACATCGGCTAAGCACCTTTCATGCAGACGAATGACACTTCTAGTGGGAAAGTCGGGGAAGTGCTGATGCCTTCCGCAAGCCTGGATCTAGTAATCCCTGAAGGTGTAGATGAAACGGTTGCCAATCTGGCCAAGCCCTCAGCAACAACACACGAGCCGATTGTCTCGCCGTCGGCTATCCCCCTGATCTCAGGAGAGGTATGTTCGCTTCTTTCGACTCATCCTTCCCTGTTTGACGCATACTGACGCCACTTCTGCCTGCCAGGGTTGTGATATCTCAGGCTTGCTGACGTTCGACCCTGAATCCATCGAACCAGCTCCCTCTGCCGCCAACGATGAACCACGAGCAAGCGCTGTTCTACCTCAATTCTAGCGTCTCAAAGCCTTGCTGTCCTCCCCAATCGAGAAGTTGGTCGAGGGTTCTGAAGAGGTGAAGAGTGTTCTTGACGAAATCAAGGACCAACTCCCGGTAGCATTGCAGGTGAAGCTTTGGCTAGTTGTGACTCTGTCTTTCTACGGGTCAAGGGTGAAGTTGGCTCGTGAGAGGATCAATCTACGCCACGCCCAACTCCCACTGAAGGCCGATATTGCAGCCAAATGTCAGCGGCTCAATGAGAAAAAGGCGTCTCTGGATGCCAAAACTGACACCTCTGTCAGCACCGCCGAGCTTGCATCCTTAAAAAAGGAATTGGAAGATCTCGAAGAGAAGGTCCGGGCGACTAAAAAGCTCATTCATGACAAGGAAGCATTCATCGCCCGCTCCCAAGACGAAGCAGAAGGCCTCAAAGCTCAACTGAAGACTGATCTGGCAGAAATACGTGCCCTGAGCAAGCAGCTAGTGACGGGCAAGGACGATGATGACGAAGCCGAGATCGCCGAGGTGGATCGTGTCCGTGCTGACGCCCTCCGTGCCTTCGAGGCATTCCTTCAGTAGCTTATTCATGTAACCTGACACCTGCTCGTAACAGTCTGAACCTCGAGAGTCGATGGCTGTGCATTGTTTTTTTTATTTATTTGGCCGATTTCATGTATTGGCCCTCATATTTCACTGTTCATCATCCCACATGCTTGGGAAATATTAACCTGGATATATTTTTTTTACTGGCCGATTTCATGTATCGGCCCCCATATTTCACTGTCCATCATCCCACATGCTTGGGAAATATTTCTTGAGATGCTGACCGTTAACAGCCACTGGGAATTTCACACCGTCCAGCTCCTCAAGCATGTATGCGTTGCCCCTTAAAACTTGGTCGACCCTGTATGGCCCGTGCCAACTTGGAGACCATTTACCGTATGCTGCATCCTTAGTTCCCAATGGCAATACAGCTTCCCATACCAGATCACCAACGTGGAACTCCTTTGGTCTCACCTTCTTATTATATGCACGAGCTACCTTGGCTTTGTTCTCTTTAATTTTCTCAAGCGACCACAGCCTAAGTTCAGTTAAATCCTCAACACTGTCACTCATCAGGGCTGCATATTCTTCAGTTGTTAGATCGTTCTGAAAAGTGACACGTCTCGATCCAGCCGTAATCTCCCATGGCAATACGGCTTCTTGTCCATAGACTAGATGGTATGGCGAGGTTTTTATCGCTCCATGACATGACATGCGATAAGCCCACAAAGCTTCTGACAAAACCTCGTGCCAACGCCTAGGGTGCTCGTCGATTTTTCTCTTGATCAGCTTGATAAGGCTCTGATTGGACGCTTCAGCTTGCCCATTTGCTTGAGCATAGTATGGAGATGATCGGATCAGCTTAATTCCCGTGTCCTCGCAGAACTCTCTAAACTCGTGAGAAATGAAGACCGAACCTCCATCGGTCGTGATAGTTTGGGGAATCCCGAATCTATGAAGGACATGTTCTTTCACGAAATTGATAACATCCTTCGAGTTTACTGACTTCATAGGGACGGCTTCCACCCATTTAGTGAAATAATCCGTAATGGCCAAAATCCACATGTGGCCTTTGCTTGATGGAGGATTGATCTTGCCAATGATATCCATGCCCCAACCTCGGAATGGCCAAGGCTTGATGATGGGGTTCATCGCTGATGCAGGTACCATCTGAATCTTCCCGAATTTCTGACATGCTTGACACCCTTTATAGTACTTAAAACAGTCCTCAAGCATGGTGGGCCAATAAAACCCTGATCGCCTGATCAACCATTTCATCTTGTGAGCCGATTGGTGAGTTCCACAGGCGCCTTCGTGTACCTCGTGTAGAAGCCGATTTGCCTCGGTTGGCCCCAGACATTTGAGCAGTAACCCTTCCAAAGTCCTGTAGAACATGTCATCCCCAATAAGCACATACTTCATGGCCTTGTACCTTATCCGTTTAGGTGCCCCCCGAGCCGAATCTTTCAAGTAATTGAAGATATCGGCTCTCCAGTCGTCCGCCTCCAGGAACTGTACCTGAACATCAGTTCCATCTGCTATGTCCTTGTAGCCTGAAGCCATCTGTGCAAGATCATTCGCCTCGGTATTCTGCGACCGCGGGATCCAGTTAAAGTTTAGATACCTGAACTGTGCCATCAGCTCACGGCATTGCAACCATAATGGGAAGAGTGACTCGCTCTCACACTTGTATTCGTCCGTGAGTTGGGAAATCACCAATTTGGAGTCTCCAAAAAGTTCCACTGCTTCTGCTCCGGCTTCAATGAGCAACTCCATTCCCTTGCGTATTGCCTCATACTCAGCGACATTGTTGGTGCAAGGGGTAGATAGCCTGATGGAGAAGGAATATAACCTCTCAGGTACAGGGCTTTCAGATGTTTGTAGCCCTTCTCCCGTGGCTTTTCAAAGATAACCGGCCGTGGGCCGCAGTCAAACTGTGCCACTGGTAGTTCTTCGGTTCTTGGAGCGCAAAACTCTGACGGAAGTATGAACACCATGTTTGTGCCAGCCGATGTCTTCGCATCAGCTTTTACTGGTTTGGGGCGCCACTCTTTCTTTTTTGGACGGGCCTCCGTCTCCAAGGTTTGCTGAATTTTCACGGCCAGATCAGGCCGGGCTTTCCTTAAAGTGTGGAGGTACTGCGCTTCGGCTTCCTCCAAGCTACGTAGCCGCTGAACTCTACGCTTTTGGGTGTGTCTGAGTCCATCGGGACACCACCTTGGCCGGTGATATCTATCTTCTTCTTCATCCTCTGACTCCTCGAGATCTTTTGCTCGAGATGACTCCTCTTGTCTGTTCTGAGGCCGGAGAGGCCCTAGACGCTTGAACACTGAAACTGGACCTGTGTCATCCTTCTGCTGTCCACAATCCGGGCAGTTGTCGACTGTAGGCAATCGGCTCATTCCCGCATCCCAACAGTACTTGAAGAAAGGACAATCCCAATGTTTATCCACGCCTTCCTTTTCCTTTGACCTTCCCCTAGCGCGGTGCTCATATCCTTCATCATCTCTATCATGCCGACGGTATCTCCCATCGTATGCGTCGGTCCGACGATCTCTTTCATCATCTCTGTCGTACTGCCGACGTCGGTCATACTGACGCTCATACTTGTTAAGGAGATGCGTGGAGTGTGGCTTCTGATATCGCACGCTTCTCACTTGTTCCTCGGTTATATACCGCCTATCATCATAACGGGGCCGGTCGCGTGGACCGGCCTCTTCCTTTTCTTTGCCCCGGGAGTGGCCGCTTTCCTCCTTATACTTGCCATGGTGGTACACAGGCCCTGCCATGTTAATATCGAACGAGAAATCTAGCTGACGCCTCGTGGAGTGGCTGTGCTCTACCATGTTGATGCCAGGAAACGGGTTTGTGTCCACTTTCATGGCGAACTGCCCAAGGATCAGACGGCCCTGTTCTATCGCCGTTTGGATCTGCCGACGTAGCTCTTTGCAATCATTGGTGGTGTGGGTGAACGAGTGATGCCACTTGCAGTATGATCTCCCGTTCATCTCTTGCGCCGTAGGGATTTTATGGCCTTCGGGTAACTTCAGCTGCTTTTCCTTCAGCAGTAAATCGAATATCTGCTCAGCTTTGCTTACATCGAAGTCGAACCCTTTTGCAGGCCCTTGCTGTTTCACCCATTTGCAGGACACAGGATCTGCTCCCCGAGCCCATTCAGCCACGGCTATCTCCTGGTCTTCTACAAGATCCTCTTCTTCTGTATCGACCAGGCCTATCGGACGTTTGAACTTGTCTTGGTACAACTCAGGGTGGCGCTGCTCATACATTGTCAGTTTCTGGACCATGTGCGCCAGTGAATTGTATTCTACTTGGAAAGCCAGATCCTTGATCGGTGTTGAGAGACCCAACACGGCCAGCTCGACTGCTTCTTTCTCAGTTAAACGAGCCGAATAACATCGGTTCTTGACAGTCCTGAAACGCTGAATATACTCGGCTACCGTTTCTCCCCGCTTCTGCCGCACCTGCGCCAGATCGGCAATGCCAGCCTCGGTAGCTTCTGAATGATACTGAATATGGAACTGTTCTTCCAGCTGCTTCCAGGTCCGGATCGAATCTGGTGGCAACGAGGTGTACCACCCAAAAGCTGGTCCTGTCAGAGATTGCGCAAAGAACCTTACGCGTAACTGATCCGATGCTGAAATCATGCCTAACTGTGCCAAATATCGGCTCACGTGCTCGATCGAGCTAGACCCTTCTGAACCATTAAATTTTGAGAACTCAGGGAGCCGATACTTGGGTGGAAGCGGAATCAGATCATACTCGTTGGGGTACGGCTTGGAATAGCCGATTGTTCTCCTCTTCGGCACGAAGCCGAACTGGTCTCTCAAGATGGTACTAATTTGCTCCACCGTTTGAGCTGCAGGGGCTAAATTCTCATGACTCGTTCCGGTGGCATACTTAGCTAGCCACGCCTGTTTATCAGCGTCCATCCCGGACATCCCTGCTCCCGAAATCCCTAATCCAGAAACACCTGCCCCAGAAATCCCTGCGGTTGCAATCTGGTTCGTGCGCGTCAGGCTGTTGCAGTCCGGCACGTATGTGCACACATATCCATGTGGGATTTCTTTAGGTGGTTCAAACAGGAATTGGTAATCGCCAGGATCACCTCCAATCTTGTAGACGACGTACGCCGGTGACCCCGGTGGCTCCGGAGCTGCAAGCGTGAATGGTAGCTGTGGCCTGGTCTGGAGCGGTCTTTCTCCCTGGTGAGTCCCTAGGGTAGGCCCCGACGGAGAGTACTGATGTTTCATGATCTCCTAAACCACGCGAACCGCGACGCGCTCGAAAGCGTTCACCAGGCTCTCAGAATGGCGGTGAAGAGAATGAGCCACCATGTAATTGACTTCCTGTCGCAGAGCTCTGGTGCGATCCTCTGAAGGAACAGACAGATCCACCTCATCGAGAGCGCCTTCGGGTGAGAACCCTTTCCACCTGATGCCATGCTTACGGGTCCTCTCAAAAGAGCCGATGAGATCGGCTTCGAAGAGAGCTTTGATATCATCATACCGCTTCTTGTGCTCATCAGGCAGATCGTCGTACGTGATTGGTCTGTCCCCCATCGCAGCGTCAGATGTTGATGCAGATGTTGTTGAGTGTCCCACCGGGCGTGCCAGAATGTGTTGCCTGTCAAAACCCACCGGCGAGCAGCGACGAGCAACACGAAGAGCCGGGAGGCTCCCAGAACTGCTGGTGGGCCCTGGTCCCTCGGGCAACGGCCCGCAAAACTCCGGCACACGTCCTGGCTGATGCAAGGGCGTGCCACCTGACCTATACCTGATCAGGAAGGTGATGGATTGCTTCGATTAGTTTCCTGCATGGCAGACACGTAAACATTAAATACGAGCCTCGATCAGCTCTCAGGTTTCCCTGTGAATCGGCTCATGTAGCCGATTGTCCCATGGATCTGCATTGGATCTACGATAACATGGGGTTTTGCTTTATCAATACAAGTCAAATCGATCTACGACAGTTTAACGCTTTCACCACATAATTGGAACATCCCACACGTAATTGAGCCTGGTAGATACGAAAGATAACAGAAAACTAACCCTAGAGGAGGCCAAAAAACCAACGTAGAGTCAATTCCCGGAACAACTCCTCTCGAATTGGCAAACCATATCCTTACGTACTACTGGATCGTTCAACCCGTTTGTGAGGCCTAACCATGCGGATATCAAACTAATCCTTGGAGAACAAGGAACAACTATGACAGATTGAATCGACTGAATAAAGATCAAGCAAGATGCTGCCCTTACACCCAAAATAGGTGCAAAGGCAGCGAGATCTCTAGGGGCAGCATGACTAAGCAAACATAACCAAAAGCACCGATGCTAGCCCAAACAGATCTATGATAACAGTATTACTCGCCATCAACAAGGCTTCAGTACGAGCAACACCAAATAACACATAAGCAGATGCTGCCTAGATCGCGAGATGCGATCTAGGCAGCACGACGCTTACCTGAAAGAAACCCTCGAAACAAGGGGTGGCGATGCGCCGAGATTGTGTTTGTTGTGAACGTGATCGTCCTCCTTTCTCAATAACCCTAGGTACACATTTATAGTCCGGAGACTTTCTATCTTTGGAATAAACCTAACAACTCTATCTCTTGTTTAAACCGAAACGTAATCTATCATAATATACAGATACACGGGCAATTAGCCCAAATCCACGCGCAAGGCCGATCCAGCCTCCAAGCCCATCTTGATTACGGCCCATCTCCTCATTTGGCCAAAATGTGGTGATAACAACTTTATTGCATTCTCTACTGTTTTCCACTCGATACGCTCATAAACTTTGTTTCAAGCAAACCGGTGAGATTGACAACCTCATCGTAAGTTGGGAGCAAAGTATTTGTTTGTGTGTGTGCAGGTTCCACGTTGCAGCTAGCAAGCAAAGCTTGGACGAGGCGCCATATATAAATTGTCCACTGCTGTCGCAAACTAGCAAGCATCACCTTCAGTCGTCACCGTCTCTCCTCTTCAAGATCGACATTAAACCTTGGTTTCTAACTGAGGGAAAACGAGCTACTATACTCATCATACCTTCCTCTTGGGGTTCCCAACGGGCTGGTCATTCACCACGCATCAAGCTCTTTTTCTGGCGCCGTTGCCGGGGAGGAAGAGAAGACTTCTGCGAGGAGAGTTTTTCGCACACACATTCTTTTACTTTGTTATTGTTTTGCTTTACTTTATTTATTTTACCTGCATTGCTTTATATCAAAAACCCAAAAAATTAGAATCCTTGGTAGCTGTTTTTACTTGTTTACTTTCGTTTTGCTGAAATGGCCAATCCTGAAAACACCAAGTTGTGTGACTTTACTAGCACAAACAATAGTGATTTTATCTGCACTCCTATTGCACCACCTGCTACAGCTGCAAACTTTTATGAGATTAAGCCTGCTTTATTGAACCTTGTTATGAAAGAGCAATTTTCTGGTGCTAGTACTGAAGATGCTGCAGCTCATCTCAACAATTTTGTTGAGCTATGTGAGATGCAGAAATATAAGGATGTTGATAGTGATATTATTAAGCTCAAGTTGTTTCCTTTTTCTTTGAGAGGAAAGGCTAAAGATTGGTTGCTATCTTTGACTAAGAATAGTATTGATTCATGGGCTAAGTGTAAGGATGCTTTTATTGGTAGATACTATCCTCCTGCTAAGATTATATCTCTGCATAGCAATATTATGAAGTTTACTCAGTTTGATAATGAACATGTTGCTCAGGCTTGGGAAAGAATGAAATCTATGATAAAGAATTGCCCCACTCATGGACTGACTACTTGGATGATTATCCAAACTTTTTATGCAGGACTGAATTTTTCTTCAAGGAACCTACTTGATTCAGCTGCTGGAGGCACTTTTATGACCCTTACCTTGGGCGCCGCATCAAAGTTACTCGACAACATGATGGTAAATTATTCCGAATGGCACACCGAGAGAGCTCCACAAGGTAAGAAGGTAAATTCTGTTGAGGAAACCTCTTCCTTGAGTGATAAGATTGATACCATTATGGCTATGCTTGCTAATGATAGGACTCATGTTGATCCTAATAATGTTCCTTTGGCTTCTCTGGTTGCTCAAGAAGAGCAAGTTGATGTGAATTTCATTAGAAACAATAATTTTAACAACAATGCTTATAGGAACAATTTTGCTGGTAACAATTATAGGCCGTTTCCTTCTAATGGTGATAATAGCTATCTTGGTAGACCTAAAATGCCTAGTGAAGAAAGAATTTTTGAACTTGAAAAGGCTACCAAGAATTTTATGCAGGCGCAGCATGAGCAGAACAGGGCTTTCACCAAGATTATGGAGGAGCAATCAGCTCTGTTGAAGACTATTAGTCATCAACTTGAAAATTTAAACAAGGCTATTCCTGAATTGCAAGCTAAGGTTTCTAAAGCTGAAACCGATATTTCTTTATTGTCTAATGTGCAATCTTCTTTGGTTAATAGAATGTCCGCTAACCAGATCCTTTTGCTACCGCTAATGCTATCCAAGTTGGAATTGATGAAAATATTAGATTGTTAGCGGAATTGCATGCCAGGTGGGAAAGAGAAGATGAGATGGCTAGAGAGATGAAGGTATGTACCATTACTACCTCTAATTATGTTGCTCCTACTGATAGCAATCCTCTTACTTTGATTGGTACAGAGAAAACTCCCACTCCTTGTGTTAAAAAGCTTAAAACTGCCAAAACTTTTTCTCAAAAGAGTGCTGAAATTTTTCGGAGTGTGGGAGACGATAGCTCTACTTCTTTTAATGATTTTGATGTTGATGGATGCAATATATCTGAAGTTATTTTGTTCTTGCAAAAGCTTTCTTTGACTCCCAATGCTAGTTCTTTAAATATTGCTTTTACTAAGCATATTACCAATGCTCTCATAAAAATTAGGGATGAAAAGTTGAAGCAAAAAGCTTTTGTTCCCAAGAAGTTAGAAGATGGTTGGGAACCCATCATTGATATGCATATTAATGGTTATGATTGCCATGCTTTATGTGATCTAGGTGCTAGTATTTCTATCATGCCTAGAAAGATTTATGACATGCTTGATTTGCCACCGCTTGAAAAGTGTTATTTTGATGTTCCCATTGCTGATGTTGCTAAGAAGAAACCTTTGGGAAGGATTAATGATGTTCTTATTGTGGTTAACAATAACCTTGTTCCCGTTGATTTTCTTGTTATGGACGTTGAATGCCATGCTTCATGTCCTATTATTTTGGGAAGACCCTTTCTTCGAACTGTAGGTGCTATCATTGATATGAGGGAAGGCACTATCAAATATCAATTCCCACTTAAGAAAGGTATGGAACACTTCCCTAGGAAAAGAAAGAAATTACTTTTTGACTCTATTCTTAGAGCAAATTATGAGCTTGATGCTTCATCATTTGATGTTACTTGATTCGCAATTTTCTGCGCCTAGCTCAAAGGCATTAAAGAAAAGCACTCTTGGGAGATAACCCAATGTTTTCCTTTCAGTACTTTTTCTTTTATTTGAGTCTTGGAAGTCATTACTACTGTAATGACCGCTCCTTATCTTGTTTATTTCGTTTTTGTGCCAAGAGAAGCCTCTAATTTGAGCGAGGTAAAGATTTGGGGATGTTGCTGTCCTGAAACTGTTTTCGGTGCTGCACCGTAAAAATTCGTATAAATTCTCTGTTTATCTTTTGGACCTGCGATTTCTTGTGCATATGCCCCAGGTTATATCCAAACTTTTGTTAGTTGAACACTTTTTGATTTGAGCAACAGAAAACCTTTCAAAAATTCGACCTTTGTCAGCTGTTCAGTTTTGACAGATTTCTGCCAATATTTGTGTTTGCCACTTTATCGCTTTCTTTTGAGTTCTTTTGATCATGGAACCTTTTGGGAAGTTGCTACAGTAGTATTTACTTTATATGTGGTGGTTTTGAGTTGAAACCTGAAGCTAAAAGAGGTTGAATATATTTTATGCTTACACTAATGTTGCTAATAGAATTGTGTTTAGTTTTGTATGAAGGAAGTTTTCAAGTGTAGGGATTGGAGAATGATGAGATGAGTTGAAGAATGGAAAAAAGCTCAAGCTTGGGGATGCCCATGCATCACCCCAATAAATATCCAAGAAGTACAAGCGTCAAAGCTTGGGGATGCCCCCGAGGCACCCCTTCTTCATCGGCAAAAATCAGGTCACCTTTCAAAACACTATATTTTTATTGCTTCATGCACTATGTGTTTTTCTTGGAGCGTCAGTTGTTTTAGTTTTCTTAGTTGGTTTAGTTTGTTTGTTTGCTGCAATAAATGGTTGGACCCCAACAAATTTTCTTTGGAGAAGATGTACTCGTTTTCATTTGCAAAGAACGCTCTAGTTTTCACTCTTATCGTTCATCGAGCGTTCTACTTTTTCTGCTGCTGCTTTTGGTTTTTGTTTTCGCCTTGATTTGCGTTCAGATCTTGTCATATCTTTTCATCAAGGTATATTTTTGCCTCTGATCCTTATTGGTTTTCATCAAAAGAGGTGTTTATAAAAAAATTCAAATGGTGTTGGAAAAGAGAAAAAGCTTTATGCAAAATAGTGGTACAAGAAGGAGCTTGTGTAGACTGCGGCTTAGGCTTTTTCATGTCATGCTTGATGTCTTTTTGATAGTATGCTTAGTGGTTTTGCTGTAGCATGACTTGTCTCAAATAACTGAGATTGCTTAATGAGCCTTTGAAAAAAAAATCATGCGTTGTTTTTATTGTATGGAAGCATTATTTTGGTTTTCTCCTTGATGCTTTATTTGGGTTGACTTGGCGCATGATCACACATGTTAGACTCTTACAAAGTTGCCAATAGCCTTCATGATCATTTAGATTTTGACTTTTGATGCCATCTTATGCTTCCTTTAATGTCGCTTTGTCGCTTTGCATGATTATGGCCATTATTGCTCTCTTAGTTGGTCGCTCCCAGTCTTTTGCTAGCCCTCGCCTTGTACTGAGTATGAGCTCTACTCGTGCATCCAACTCCTAAAAGCCAAAGTTTTCCAAAGTGTCCACCATACATACCTACTAGCAATTTGCTATTCCAAGTAAATTTGACTTGCTTTTATTTTCTCTTCAAATTAAACTCTTACCAGTGTTATGCGAAATTCGGTCAGTAAAGCTCTCACGAACCGGAAGGCACACTTTACTTTTTCTTGTTCTTAAAAATTTGACATTGTGGTCTCTTATGTTGAGTTGTTATGCTTGCAAGTTGTAAGTTGGATTCTAGCCCATCCATGCTGTCATGGGGCAAGCTTTCAACATTGCACTTCTTATTTGAGTTGATATCGTGATCTTTTGTTTATGGATGCCCGCGGTGTGAAATGAATTGGGAATCTTGTGGGGATCATGGAGTTTGTATATGTGTTAGGGAAATGCTGGGCCGCCAATCTAAGCCATGCATAATTCATGGTGGAAATTTGCAGCATACCCATGGTGAACATTCGACGACGCATCTCACAATAAAAAGCTAAACAAAAGGCAAATAAAAGAGATGTCGAGGTGTTCATTGTCTGCTTGTCCTGTCATTTTGGTGTGGGCTTGTTCCATGTCATCGGGCACGGAGGTACCCCATTGGCGGTTCTCAATGATATGCATATACTTACAATGACAAGAGCCTTGCTTGGTACTCTAAGTAAAGTAGCATGAGGTTTGGGTACTCGTATTCACGGGGCACGAGGTCTTCAACTTATGATTTGTCAAGCATATGCATCATAATTGTTCTCGCATTAACTTTAACCATTCAAGATGCTTATGATGGGGGCAATGAGAGCTCAAAGCCGGTAAGTACCATAATTTTTGAAGGTTATAAAACTTGCAATCACTGCTTCCCTCTGCGAAGGGCCTTTCTTTTACTTTTATGTTGAGTCACCACCTTCTTTCTTTATGCACCATTAAGAGAGCATAGTTGTCATTCTTAGTGTGATATGCATTGTCCCAAAGTTCATTGATTGATTCATATTGTTGGTTTCACTTGTTCTTAAATTATTTGTATCTAGTCGCTCTCTTAAACTTTGAGGTGTCCTATGCATTTATGTTTTGCTCTCTTTGAAGGACAAGCTGAAAACCATTTGTATGTTTTTCCTTATGATTTGAACACACGTTTGACTTTCATTGTTTCATTTTCATGATCTTTTGTTTGTGTTCATTTGCATGTTTACAACATGGTTGCTAAGTTCTTATTGTCATGATTATACCTTCATGCCCATGTTTTAAGTTCTTATGATCCCAGCTCACAATGCTTACATATGTGATCAAGATTGTGTAGGTGCATGTCACCTCAAAAATTATTCTTTTGTTATCACTTACCTACTCGAGGATGAGCAGGAGTTAAGCTTGGGGATGCTTGATACGTCTCAAACGTATCTATAATTTTTGATGCTCCATGCTTGTTTTTACACCATTTGCCTATTGTTTCGTTACACTTAGTGGCACTTTTATGCATTTTCCGGAACTAACCTATTAACAAGCGCCACAGTGCAGTTTCCTGTTTTCTGCTGTTTTTGTGTTTCAGAAGTGATACACAGGAAATATTCTCGGAATTGGACGAAACAAGTTCCTGAAGTCTTATTTTACCCGGAAGCTTCCAGAGATCCGAAGAGAAGTAGGAGGGGGGCCACCAGGGCCCCACACACAGGGGCGGCGCGGCCAGGCCCCTGGCCGCGCGGGCCCCGTGTGAGGGCGCCTGGCCCCTCCTCTGACATCGTCCCTTCGCCTATAAAGACCCCCCGACGGAAAAAACCTAAGTACCCGATCAGATTTCTAGAACACATCGCGATCCGCCGCCGCCGTCGACCAGAAGATCGGGAGGGTCCAGAAGCTCTTCCCGGCACCCTGCCGGAGAGGGGAATCGCCACCGGAGGTCTTCTTCATCGCCATGCTTGCCTCCGGAGCGATGAGTGAGTAGTCTACCTTGGACTATGGGTCCATAGCAGTAGCTAGATGGTTGTCTTCTCCACCATGTGCTTCATGTTTAGATCTCATGAGCTGCCCTACATGATTGAGATCACCGTTATGTAATTCTATGATGTTGGTTTGTTGGGATCCGATGAATATTGGTGTTTATGATTAAGTTGCTGTACTGAATATTATCTTTTGTTATCTCTATGTTGTTTATGATCTTGCATGCTCTCCGTTGTTAGTAGCTATCTTGGCCGAGTAGTTGGTAGTGACTCCAAGAGGGGGTATTTATGCTCGATAGTGGGTTCATGCCTCTATTTCACCTGGGGGAGTGACAGAAACCTCTAAGGTGGTAGATGTGCTGTTGCTACTAGGGAGAAAACAACATTCATATGCTCAAGGGCATATGCTTTGTTTACATTACACACTTTGCTTAATGCAATTATCTGTTGTTCGCAACTTAATACTACTGGGGTGTTCGGATTGATATCCCCGGGAGTGGATTATTAGTCATAGATGCAGTTGGATGGCGGTCTATGTATTTTGTTGTAATGCCCAGAGTAAATCTCATAGTGATCTTCTTGACATATCACGTTTATCTTTATTCTATCAATTGCCCAACTGTAATTTGTTTACCCAGCATGTTTTATCTATGGAGAGACACCACTAGTGAACTGTGGACCCCGGTCCTATTTCCATCATATTGCTATCACCTGTTTACTTTCTCGCACTGTTTGCTTTATTGCATTCTCTACTGTTTTCCACTCGATATGCTCATAACCTTTGTTTCAAGCAAACCGGTGAGATTGACAACCTCATCGTAAGTTGGGAGCAAAGTATTTGTTTGTTTGTGTGCAGGTTCCACGTTGCAGCTAGCAAGCAAAGCTTGGACGAGGTGCCATATATAAATTGTCCATTGCTGTCGCAAACTAGCAAGCATCACCTTCAGTCGTCACCGTCTCTCCTCTTCAAGATCGACATTAAACCTTGGTTTCTAACTGAGGGAAAACGAGCTACTATACTCATCATACCTTCCTCTTGGGGTTCCCAACGGGCTGGTCATTCACCACACATCAGCGGCTCGATTCGAGGAGAGGAAGGGAGAGAAAGGAGAGGAGGGCACGGGGTACTTATAGGCGTGGTCTTGATGGCCATTACTCGCGAGAAATCAATGGGGGGGGGTATTACTCCGGCGACCATTTCCAGAAACGGAGAGAGAGGGAGAAGATTGCGGGAGGAGGGTGATGACAAGTGGGGTCCACTGTCGGTGAGAGAGGGGCGAGGAGATGGTACCGGTTTGGAAGTTTGCTAGATGGGCCACGGGCTTGTTTCTTTGTTGGGCCGAAACGGATCCCCGAGGCCCTTTTCCATTTTCATTTTCTTTTCTTCTTTTTCTATTTTTCTGAATTGAAACAAATCTTTTGCAAAACTCCTTCGAATCAATTCAAACAAAAAAAATCTAAATTCTTCTAATATTCCAAGCAATGCTCCAAACCAGTAAGAAATATATTTTCAAGATAAAAGCTAAGTTTTGAATAATCCTTTACAAACATAACAAGGGGTTTGCTTGCATAAAAGAATTAGAAATAGGGTTTGAAAATAATAGAATAGGAAAATAGTATTTTATAAAATAATAGTTGAGATTCACACTCAATCATAGGTTTGCAATTCAATCCTTGTAAAAACTTTTGTAACTCATCTCTCTGCAGACAGGCTGGCATAAAAGGTGAAGCTAAGCAAGACAATAATATTTTGGTATTTGGTTTTTCCTCATAGGAGTTCAGCATGAAAGATAGGAAGTTTGAAATGGTTTTTTTGATGTAAAGTCATAAATAAACTCAAAAGTTTTAAATCTTTGTGAAATTTCAATCAAGTCAAACAATTACAAGCACTTATTTAAATATTTTTGATTTTCCAAAAATTGGAAAAGTCAGGGATGTTACAAACTACCACCCTTAAAAGAAATCTCGTCCTCGAGATTGGAGAAAGGCTACAAAGTTTATTGATTCCAATGGAACTAGGGTGCTACCACACTTAAAAGAAAATTCCTCCTGGTGGTATCTTGATGCTTCCTTAGGTACTTGCATTTTGTTCCCAGCTTGCATTCACCGTGGTGCCATTTTCCTTGAATCGCCCTTCTCAGAAGTTTCGATGTTCACCACTACGATCAAAAGTGG
This sequence comes from Dactylis glomerata, assembly GCA_007115705.1. Classification (NCBI taxonomy): domain Eukaryota; kingdom Viridiplantae; phylum Streptophyta; class Magnoliopsida; order Poales; family Poaceae; genus Dactylis; species Dactylis glomerata. Next base: position 1,137,051 of record QXEO01001291.1, read on the forward strand.
GCACACCAAGGGTTCCATCCAATTCTGGTGATAGGCAGATATCATCCATCGCGTTGTCTTCAACAAGGTAGTCCATATCTTCCAGGAATGTGTATCTAGCCTTTTCTTGGTCGGTCCTCACCAAGGCCAAGACAGCATACAGGCTATCACCATACTCCCTGTTGCTTTTTAGCTGATTTTCATTACAAAATCTCAGAAGGTGACCCAGTGCCAAGTACTGCATGCTTGCTCCATGAACATGATGAGACCACACATCCCAATGGATTAGGATGGCACCTCTTTGCAGTCTTCTCAAGCATTTCATAGGGGTAAACCAGGTGGGCTCTGTAAGAGGTACTTGCACCTTTAAGGGACGAAAGGTCGCCTTATAACCGGCATTGTTGAACTTTTTCTTGATACTGGTGCTCATCATGCTATCTGCCACAAGTACCACATGGTCCTTAAGAATTCCTTTCGCAACCATCTTCATAGTCATTGGAAGACGCTGGTCAACTTGATCATATCTCGAAGATGAACTCCTTTGCAAGGATAAGGGACCTAACGAAGCTCTCATGGGTAGGAAAGTAGTTTCAGGGATTTGGAGAGTTGCCTCATAATGTCGCAGGACGGGATGGGGTAGACTTCGGCGGCGGGAAGCCTTGGAACTAGGAGGAAATTTCATAGGTAGTGGTGGCTGTCTCTGTTGTGACTCTCTGGAGAGGTGTGACCTCTCTTTTATAGGCTCAGGGAGGTAGCCGAACAGGCCACGTAGGGAGTCGAAACGAAGGGTCGGGAAGGTGAATTGAACAGGCAGCAGCCGAAGATGAACTGTCTTCGCATTTAAGGCCCACTGAGAAAAATGCTTCTAATTCGTGTAGTCGTTCAATACTCCAAAACCTCACCGTATTCCTACGTTTCGGCCACACTGGCTCACTATAAGGGGTGTAACATATTATCCTCCTAAGGTTATGGTTTAACGATGTCGTCTCTCATGTAGGTATGTCTCTCTAGGTATGTAAAACCAACATTATGAGAGCGAATAATAAGAGTAGTAGGAATGGTGATCAATCCATCCTGCACCCAAATCATTTCTTCATACATGGTTTTGCAAACCTCGTATTCTAACTCTTGGTCAACCTCACTAGCTTTTAAACAAAAGTTTTGTTGAAATTGGAACCAAGTTCCCAAATTCTATTTTGAATTTTGAAAACAAAACCTATCGTTTCTAACTAGAGGTTTTCAACAACGCTCATGGCAATAATCCTTAAGTTGTAGATCCTTTGGTTTGCCATTTAAGAGAAATTAAATCCTTTCCATTGCTCTGTTTGCTCTTTCCATTGCTCTGTTTGCTCTTTCCATTGCTCTGTTTGCTCTTTCCATTGCTCTGTTTGCTCTTTCCATTGCTCTGTTTGTCCTTTCCACCTTTCTTGCAGGAGGTGGTTGAATAGTATTACTCCCACATTATCTACACCTTGGGGGGTGTCTTCTTATTGTTTGCGTGGTATCCTTCAGCCATCCTAGCTTACTGGAGTCTTGGGGTATCATCCTTTGCGCACCCTCTTGCGTAATGTTCCAGTCTCTTTTTACTTGAAACACTACTTCTTATTGTTGTATTTTGTATCCTTATCTCCAACTGAGGGTCATTGTAGTTGTTCTGTCGTTGGGAAAACTTTGGTTTGGGTTTTAGGACAAGTTTAAATCTTAGTATAGATGAGAATTAGATAGAAGGGATCTAAAGAAGATTCCTACCCCAAACACAACAGGTCAAGAGAAAACATCTTACTACAAAATCTTAACAGTCATTTCCACCAAGCAACCATTATTTAAAAGTATAGATTAACACATCAAACGTAGATCCTCAAGCACAAACAAGTCGAACTACAAGTTTTAGGAAAGCGAGGTCTAGCAGGGTCATACCACTAGGTGGCACGACTAACTATTACAAGATCGTCGATTTATTACATGATATGGTGGTCTCACTACTTGAACTGCGCAAGATATGCTTTAGTGTTCCCTGTCTTGCGACGCTTCACCACAGGACTAGGTGGCGCCGCATGAACCTTCTCTACCGAATCTTCCTCTATAGTGGGCTGGCCGGACTCTAGCTTCTTGGGTTCTGCTCCAACCTGCTCCGAGGTCGACTCCTTATTCTCCACAGTAGGTGTGGTTCCTTTCTTGGGCGGCCAAGGTTTATACTTCATCAGGTCCTGGTGAAGATAAATACATTGCCCTCGAAAGCCTACAATCTGGGCCTCCTGATCCTCGACCTTGCCTGTCAGCTTATCATTGGCTGTCTCAAGTGATTTGTTCTTCTCCTTCAGCTTCTCTATTGTGTTCTCTAGTTGCTCTATCTTCTCATCTTTCTGCAGGAGTTGATACTTGGCATCATCCGTGGCATCCATCTCACTGCGCAGCATGTCTTCCAGGTTGAAAGCATAGGACCCCATATCCTCCAACTGCACCTCAGTCCATGGTAAGTCCTCACGACGCCCTGGAGTCCTCAAAGCCCATCCCTCGGCATTGCGTCTCCCAAACTGGTAGATGGAATTGTCCATTTCTGATATCTCCTGGACGTACATACCACATAAGCGAGCTAATGCCTCCTCCATGGCCATCATGACACCAGTCTCCCAACCAGGGTACATCCTCGAGTACACCACTGTCTCCGTGGGAGTACCAATGGTACGACCCTCGATCCTGGTCTCAATCTCCCAGCAGACGATCTCGGGAACCACACAGGGTATCACTCTACCACGAAAAGTGGGAGGTGACAGGTTCAGCATCCGAGAAAGGCGAGAAAGCTGATCACTAAACAGATCGTCGTCATCGTCAAAGGGAACCTTCAGCTTGGTGAACGTCATCTAAAATTTGGAAGAAGAACAGTGTAAGTAAATGAAAGTGATAAGTCTTACGAGGAAAATAAAACAAACAGTACTTGTAAAGCAATAAAATTTTCAAAACACATCCTAAACGCAATGATACCCATTTGATATCATTTTAGGGTTTTCCTAGTCTAGTCCAAACCTAGGGTCTCGATCCTACAGGCAATAGTATGCTCTGATACCATTTTGTAACGCCCCACCTTTGGATTAAGGTGGAACATCCGTGTTAAGTGCTATTCCCTGGATCACTGATAGCACCACAGAACAAAATGAAATATTCATTGCATAGTATCAAGATTACAACGTGGATCCAGATACAAAGTATTCAAACCTTACAAATACACAGCGGAAAAATTAAGGTGGCAATGAGCCTCCATCTTCATCACGTGCCACAGGCAGGCATGTTGGAATGTAAGCTCGAGATCCTAATCCTGGTTCTTTACTCGAAATAAAACCTGCAAGTTGAATATGCATCCCCAAAGGGGTCAGTACAATGATGTGCTGGCAAATGACACATATTTGGTGGCTGTTGTGAAAAAGCTATCTACATGAATATTTAGCTGGTGGATTTCATAGGCTGATTTGCATAAAGCCAATTTTGTCCTATAATTTCTTTCTCAAAACCTTCTTTCAAAGTTTTATATTTTCAAAGGGTCGAAATAACCCCCAAATACCACATACTAGCTAGGCATGTAGCACTGGGCGAAACTCAACAAAGCTGGAACATCAGGAACCACCACCCCTCAGAGTGCATGGTCCTTAGCCCCTACCTAGGGGTTTCTAGACAAAATTTTATTCATTCAGAAATGGTGATGAGATTCTTCCGTACATTCCATGTCTAGAGACTCAATTGTCCATTCCGAGGACTCGGCTAATCAATTAGTTTTGACACCCTGCAGGGGTTGTGCACTTTCACCTTAAGACTCATTTTATACCCATACATAAGATGAGATGAGACCTTTTAGAGGAGAGAGCAACTAACTGGCAAGATCCGTTCCCAACCTACAATTCAACTACCTGCCATCTTCTTGCACACAAGTTGCACTCTCACATCAAATCAGTCAAGACAGAGCCCATAATGTCATAAGGCTGCACTGGAAGCACTCTAAGCATGGAAGACATAGTAACCTCTTTGTTCCTGGGTGGCCATCCCGAGCGGCATTCTGAACCCACATCCTCTCGACGAGGCATGTGTCCCAGAACCCACCTACTTCGCCGCCTCTTATCAAACCAATCCACCCAGGTGTTTCATTTTAGTTGAAGTTCTTAATTTGTTCACAAAACACTTTTATCAAGTGATCATAGCATGGCATCAAAAAATTTCAAAGTATTTAGCATCCTAACAGGTGGGGTTTGAGGATAGCTACACACTACTAGGATCTAAGCATTTGATAAAATAGTTGAACATTTCACCTATCATGCATACTACTGAAACACACTAATGCAGTAGTAAAAATAGGTAGGGGATATGTGTGTCACTTGCCTTTTGAAGATCACGATGTTTCACTTCTCTCAACTAAGCACGTAGTCCTCCGCACAAACTATAGCACAAAATAACATAACATACCAACACAACCAAACAAATCAAACAATTGAAAGGTGTTGGTTTTAACAATTTAAATTATTGAGATTGTTATGACAAGAAAGATATGGTAAAGAATCATGATTTGTGAGATATGAGTTTGAGAGTTTTGTTGGGAAGGATCAATGTGATTCGAGAGAGGAAATGGGCTAGGAATAATATGATTGATGAAGTTTTTAGGCTTTATTAGAGGATGTATGAAGCTTGGAATAACTCATGTGAAATAAATTTCACAAGAGTCAATTTGTGCAACTACAACACTATTGAGTAAATGTGACAACAATCACTCTTGAATAGCATCTATTGCACTTAGGAACTAGGCAAGGCTTTAAGAATGCTTGAACTACTCAATTAGCACATTTGCAAGTTGAATAGTTCAATACATGTGAACAAAACTAAGTAGGCATTGGATTTGGGTAGGTCAAGGGATTGGGAAAGATTGGTCCTCCAAGATTACAATGTAGTGATATAAATCTTGTGCTTGGCATAAGCAAGGTAGAGTTCAGAGATGACTCATGTGGATGGATTCACCTCGATATAGAATAGTGCAACAAAATACTACTGAATAAAGGGTGACAACAATTATTTCATAATAGTATAAGTTACACATAGGCTTGGGTAGGAATTTGTGATATAGTGATTTACTCAATTAACTCATTTGTTAATTGAATAGTTCTACACTTGAAATCAGGATCAGGTGGACAGAGGGTTGAGTATGGGTCAATAACCTTTGAGATTATGGTTTAAGGTTTCTATTGGGTGCATGGAGTATTGGATAGGTGCTATAATGTTGATTAACACTACAAAGATAGCAAGAATGGAATCTATGATTGAGATGTATCACACTTTACTCAAACAACACAATTGTAATTCGAATATGTGTGAACTACACATGATAGGTCTAAGTAGATAGGGTCTTGGTCAAGATATTGTTTGGACAACAATGATGGCTAGGTGTGATCATAGGATTTGTTAAAGTAGAAAGAAACATTTCTGAAAAGGTATAGGTTTATTCCTATAGTGGAAATTACTCAAATCCTCATGTTAGAGTTTGAATAATTGCGAAATGGTTCAAACAAAAATGGGTGTGATACTATTGGATAGCTTGCAGTAAAACAAAGCTACTGCAATTGGAATCATTCTAAAATAAGTTATAGAATTCAAACTATGATCAGAATAGTGATTTGGATAGATTTGAATGCACAAGGTGTGTGCACGTACCAACTTTGGAATTTCTTGTTCCTATGATGTTCTACAAGATCAGAGGATTCCAGAGACTACACATTTATAATTTTTGGACACTTTGTTCAAAAGATATGAATTAAACAAGCTAACAGAGGGTTTGATTCCAATTTGAAGATAGTTTCAAATTGAACCCATAAAATAAGAAGTTTTATTGTACTACCGGATTCTACAAGTCTCAAGGTTTCCAACGGTATATTATTTGCAATTTTTGGACCTAGGGATCAAAAGATATGAATTACACAAGATTTGAACTAAATCTCATTTTAAAATCTGTTTTTAAACTCTGTTTGATTTGGAGGCCGACACGTGGCTTGATCTGATAGGCCCGTACCGTTTCGGGCGGATTCACGTTTTAAGCCGTTGGATCTTAAGTGCATCGGGTGGTTCAGAACAGAGGGTAGCGATTCGGTGTTTCATAAAATCGGAGCCACCAGATCTGGATCCGACGGTGCAGAAGAAAAGGAGAGGAAGCTCACTGATTAGGGTTCCGGTGAGGTCGTCGGCGGCGAGGGTGCGGTGCTAGAATTCGACGTCGGTGATGCTCTGATGGTCCTTGGTGGCGATGGAGACCAGGACAAGATGCGGGCGACGACGGAGATGTCAAAGGCTTGAACGGCGGCGTCGATCTCGTTCCGAGACGAAGCAGAGGGGCGGCTGGAGTGGTGCAGCTCGGCGGTGTGCTTCGGGTGATGACCCAGGCGTCGTTTCACTACGAAATAAAGCAAGAGGAGGGCATCATCGGGTGCGCCGGGATGGAGGGGGAAGGTAAGGAGGGGAGGGGGAGCTCGGGGCTCATCGTGGGTACCGAAATGGTGCGGTGATGCCCGCAGATGTGCGGAGCTCCGACGAGAAATTTGAGCAGCCTGACGGCTCGATTCGAGGAGAGGAAGGGAGAGAAAGGAGAGGAGGGCATGGGGTACTTATAGGCGTGGTCTTGATGGCCATTACTCGCGAGAAATCAATGGGGGGGGTATTACTCCGGCGACCGTTTCCAGAAATGGAGAGAGAGGGGGAAGATTGCGGGAGGAGGGTGATGACAAGTGGGGTCCACTGTCGGTGAGAGAGGGGCGAGGAGATGGTACCGGTTTGGAAGTTTGCTAGATGGGCCACGGGCTTGTTTCTTTGCTGGGCCGAAACGGATCCCCGGGGCCCTTTTCCATTTTCATTTTCTTTTCTTCTTTTTATGTTTTTCTGAATTGAAACAAATCTTTTGCAAAATTCCTTCGAATCAATTCAAACAAAAAAAAATCTAAATTCTTATAATATTCCAAGCAATGCTCCAAACCAGTAAGAAATATATTTTCAAGATAAAAGCTAAGTTTTGAATAATCCTTTACAAACATAACAAGGGGTTTGCTTGCATAAAAGAATTAGAAATAGGGTTTGAAAATAATAGAATAGGAAAATAGTATTTTATAAAATAATAGTTGAGATTCACACTCAATCATAGTATTGCAATTCAATCCTTGTAAAAACTTTTGTAACTCATCTCTCTGCAGACAGGCTGGCATAAAAGGTGAAGCTAAGCCAGAAAATAATATTTTGGTATTTGGTTTTTCCTCATAGGAGTTCAGCATGAAAGACAGGAAGTTTGAAATGGTTTTTTTGATGTAAAGTCATAAATAAACTCAAAAGTTTTAAATCTTTGTGAAATTTCAATCAAGTCAAACAATTACAAGCACTTATTTAAATATTTTTGATTTTCCAAAAATTGGAAAAGTCAGGGATGTTACACATGCACCTACACAATCTTGACCATATACGTAAGCGTTGTGCGCTGGGATCAAAGAACTTAGAACATGGGCATGAAAGATATAATCTTGATAGAAGAAACTTAGCAACCATGTTATAACATGAAAAAGAACACAAACAAAAGATCATGAAAATGAAACAATGAAAGTCAAACATGTGTTCAAATCATAAGAAAAACATAGCAAATGGTTTTCAGCTTGTCCTTCATGAGAGAGCAAAACATAAATGCATAGGACACCTTCAAGTTTAAGAGGGCGACTAGATACAAATAATTTAAGAACAAGTGAAACCAACATCATGAATCAATCAATGAAAACTTTGGGAGAATGCATATTATACTCAGAATGACAACTATGCTCTCTTAGACGATGCATAAAGATAGACGATGGAGACTCAACATAAAATTAAAAAGAAAGGCCCTTCGCGGAGGGAAGCAGTGATTGCGAGTTTTATAGACCTTCAAAAATTATGGTACATACTAGCTTTGAGCTCTCATTGCCCCCATCATAGGCATCTTGAATGGTTAGAGTTAATGCGAGTACAATTATGAAGCATATGCTTGACAAATCATAAGTTGAAAACCTCGTGTCCCGTGAAGTACGAATACCCAAACCTCATGCTGCTCGACTTAGAGTCCCAAGAAGGCTCTTGTCATTGTAAATATATGTGTATCATCGAGAACCGCCAACGGGGTACCTCCTGCCCGATGACATGGAACAAGCCCACATCAAAATGACAAGACAAGTAGACAATGAACACCTCGACATCTCTTTTATTTACCATTGGTATAGCTTTTTATGGTGAGATGCGTCGTCGAATGTCCACTATGGGCATGCTTTAAATTTCCACCATGAATGATGCATGGCTTAGATTAGCGGCCTAGGCATTTCCCTAACACAAATAAAAACTCCATGATCCCACAAGATTCCCAACTTATTTCACATCGCGAGTATCCATAATCAAAAGATCACGATATCAACTCAAATAAGAAGTGCAATGTTGAAAGCTTGCCCCATGACGGCATGGCTGGGCTAATTTCCAACTTACAACTTGCAAGCATAACAACTCAACATAAGAGAGCCACAATGTCAAAATTTTAAAATGAGAAAAGTAAAGTGTGCCATCAGGTTCGTGAGAGCTTTACTGACCAATTTTCGCATAACACCAAAAAGAGTTTAATTTGAAGGATAGATAAAAGCAAGTCAAATGTACTTTGGAATAGCAAATTGCTAATAGGTATGTATGGTGGACACATTGGAACAACTTGGTTTTTAGGAGTTGGATGCACGAGTAGAGCTCATACTCAGTACAAAATGAGGGCTAGCAAAAGACTGGGAGCGACCAACTAAGATAGCAATAACGGCCGTAATCATGCAAAGCGACAAAGCAACATTAAAAGAAGCATAAGATGGCATCAAAAGTCAAAAACTAAATGATCATAGAGGCAATGGCGACTTTGTATGAGTCTAACATGTGTGAGCATGCGCCAAGTCAACCCAAATAAAGCATCAAGGAGAAAACCAAAATAATGCTTCCAAATAATTAAAACAACGCATGATTTTTTTCAAAGGCTCATTAAGCAATCTTAGTCATTTGAGACAAGTCATGCTACAGCAAAACCACTAAGCATACTATCAAAAAGACATCAAGCACGACATGCAAAAGCCTAGGCCGCAGTCTACACAAGCTCTTTTTTGTACCACTTTTTTGCATAAAGCTTTTTCTCTTTTCCAACACCATTCAAACCTTTTTGAAGCAACTCTTTTGATGAAAACCAACATGGACCAGAGGTCATAATACACCTTGATGCAAAGATATAACAAGATCTGAACACAAATCAAGGCAAAAAACAAAAACTAAACGCTGTAGCAGAAAAATAGAACACTCGTTGAACGATAAGAGTGAAAAATGGAGTGTTCTTGGCAAATGAAAAGCAAGGCAACTTCTCCAAAAGAAATTTGTTGGGGTCCAACCATTTATTGTAGCGAACAAAACTAAACAAAATTGAAAACTAAAACAACTTACGCTCCAAGAAAAACGCATAATGCATGAAGCAATAAAAATATAGTGTGTTGAAAGGTGACCTGATTTTTGCCGATGAAGAAGGGGTGCCTCGGGGGCATCCCCAAGCTTTGACGCTTGTAGCTCTTGGATATTTCTTGGGGTGCGTGGGCATCCCCAAGCTTGAGCTTTTGTCCATTCTTCAACTCATCTCATCATTCTCCAATCCCTACACTTGAAAACTTCCTTCATACAAAACTCAATACAACTCTATTAGCAACATTAGTGTAAGCATAATAATGAATCAACCCTTTCTGCTTCAGGTTTCAACTCAAAACCACCACATATAAAGCATATACTACTGTAGCAACTTCCCCAAAAGTTCTGTGATCAAAAGAACTCAAAAAGAAAGCGATCGAGCGGCAAACACAAATATTGGTAGAAATCTGTCAAAACAGAACAGCTGACAAAGGTCGAATTTTTAGAGGGTTTTCTGTTGCTCAAATCAAAAAGTGTTAAACTAATAAAAGTTTGGATATAACCTGGGGCATATGAACAAGAAATCGCAGGTCCAAAAGATATACTGATAATTTTCACGAATTTTTATGGTGCAGCACCGAAATCTGTTTCAGGACAGCAACATCCCCAAATCTTACCTCACTCAAATTAGAGGCTTCTCATGGCACAAAAACGAAATAAAATTGATAAGGAGAGGTTATTACAGTAGTAATAACTTCCAAGACTCAAATAAAAGGAAAAGACCTGAAAGTAAAAACATTGGGTTATCTCCTAAGAGTGCTTTTCTTTAACGCCTTTGAGCTAGGCGCAGAAAGTGCGAATCAACTAATATCAAAAGAGGCATTAAGATCAATTGTAGGAGTCTTTTCAACAATGAAATGAATTGTGTCCAAATGAGTTTTTGAGTATCCCTTGTAATCACGCTTTGGTACACTACTTTCATCAAAAAGATTTTCAGGACAAATCCAACTAAAATTCTTTTCCAAAGCATCATGAATTCCTACAAGTTTACAAGGTATTGGTACTCGGAAATCTTCATTGGTTGTACCAACAACCTCTACAGGTGAGCCAAGCTTATTAAATCTCTTAAAAACTTTCCTAGCTTCAATGGCAACATCGCTAAATTCTATGCGCAAAGTTTCCAAGATAAAAGCTTTCTTTTCAGGATCTTCAATATCATGAAGCTTAATAAACATGTGTTGCATAAAAGGATTAAGGCTATCAAACCTAGTTTCCAACATGTGAACTAAATAAGCAGAAGCAACTTCATAACTAGGAGCAAGCTCAGCCAAAGACTTTTCCCAATAATAGAACCACTACCTACTGAGAGGTCCTCCAGAACGTACTTAGGGAACAACATAATGAACTAAAAGTAATAAAGTAACAACTAAAAAGGATACTAATTTTTTTGTGTTTTTGATAAAATGATGCAAGTAAAAATAAAGTAAAAGCAAAACTTAAAACAAAGTAAAGGATGTGCGTGCGAAACTCCCCTTGCAGAAGTTTTCTTTTTCCCCGGCAACGACGCTAGAAAAGAGTCTTGATGCGGCATGGTGCGTTAATGTAAATCACCGTCCAGTTGGGAACCCCAAGAGGAAGGTACTTTTCCCTCAGAAAGAAACCAAGGTATGTCGAATCTAGGAAAAAGCCAAACTCTAAGAAGGTGATGTTGACTAGCCTACTGACACTCCAACAAGGGCGCCGTTAACGATAATGTGTTAGCGCATCTTCAACTAGTAGCAACATGGAACCTGCACACAACACAACCAAATACTTTGCTCCCAACTTACGATGAGGTTGTCAATCTCACCGGTTTGCTGTAAACAAAGGAATGAGCGTATCGAGTGGAAAGCAATAGTAGTATGCGAGTAAAGTAAACAGTGCGAGTAAAGTAAACAGGTGATAGCAATATAAAGGAAATAGGACCGGGGTCCACAGTTCACTAGTGGTGTCTCTCCATAAGATAAAATAACACATGCTGGGTAAACAAATTACAGTTGGGCAATTGATAGAATAAAGATAACGTGCTATGTCAAGAGGATCACTATGAGATTTACTCTGGGCATTACAACAAGATACATAGACCGCCATCCAACTGCATCTATGACTAATAATCCACCCGCGGGGAATCAATCCGAGAACCCCACAAGTATTAAGTTCCGAACAATAGATAACTGCATTAAGCATATGCCCTTGGACATAAGAATGTTATTTTCTCCCTAGTGGCAACAGCACATCTACAACCTTAGAGGTTTCTGTCACCCCCCCAGATTAAATAGAGGCATGAACCCAACTACCGAGCATAAATACCCCCTCTTGGAGTCACTAGTATCTACTCGGCCAAGATAGCTACTAACAACGGAGAGCATGCAAGATCATAAACAACATAGAGATAACATAAGAAAATATTCAGCACATCAACTCAATCATAACACCAATATTCATCGGATCCCAACAAACACAACATATAGAATTACATAACGATGATCTTGATCATGTAAGGAATCTCACGAGATCTAAACATGAAGCACATGGTGGAGAAGACAACGAACTAGCTACTGCTATGGACCCATAGTCCAAGGTAGACTACTCACTCATCGCGCCGGAGGCAAGCTTGGCGATGAAGAAGACCTCCGGTGGCGATTCCCCTCTCCGGCAGGGTGCCGGGAAGAGCTTCTGGACCCTCCCGATCTCGGGTCGACGACGACGGCGGATCGCGGTGTGTTTCTGGAAAAGTGATCGGGTACTTAGGTTTTTCCCGTCGGGGGTCTTTATAGGCGAAGGGGCATCGTCAGAAGTGGACCGAGGCAGTCTCACACATAGGGGCACGGCCAGGGCCTAGGCCGCGCTGCCCTACTGTGTGGCCGGCCTGTGGCCCCTCTCCGTCTCCTCTTTGGTTCTCTGGAAGCTTCGGTAAATTTCTGGATGTCTGGTTTTTATTTCGTCCAATTCCGAGAATATTTCCTGTGTAACTTTTCTGAAACACAAAAACAGCAGAAAACAGGGAACTGGCAGTGTGGCATCTCGTTAATAGGTTAGTTCCAGAAAATGCATAAAAATGCCACGAAGTGTAACGAAACACTAAGCAAATGGTGTAAAAACAAGCATGGAGCATCAAAAATTATAGATACGTTTGAAACGTATCACCCCTTCGCCTATAAAGACCCCCCGATGGGAAAAACCTAAACACCCGATCAATTTTCCAGAAGCACATCGCGATCCGCCGCCGTCATCGACCCGAGATCGGGAGGGTCCAGAAGCTCTTCTCAACACCCTGCCAGAGAGGAGAATCGCCACCGAAGGTCTTCTTCATCGCCATGCTTGCCTCCGGCGTGATAAGTGAGTAGTCTACCTTGGACTATGGGTCCATAACAGTAGCTAGATGGTTGTCTTCTCCACCATGTGCTTCATGTTTAGATCTCGTGAGCTGCTTTACATGATCAAGATCATCTTTATGTAATTCTACATGTTATGTTTGTTGGGATCCGATGAATATTGGTGTTATGTTAAGTTGATGTGCTGAATATTATCTTATGTTATCTCTATGTTGTTTATGATCTTGCATGCTCTCCGTTGTTAGTAGCTATCTTGGCCAAGTAGATACTAGTGACTCCAAGAGGGGGTATTTATGCTCGATAGTTGGGTTCATGCCTCTATTTAATCTGGGGGAGTGACAAAAATTTCTAAGATTGTAGATGTGTTGTTGCCACTAGGGAGAAAACAACATTCTTGTGTCCAAGGACATTCGTTTTGTTTACATTACACACTTTGCTTAATGCAGTTATCTGTTATTCGCAACTTAATACTCGAGGGGTGTTCGGACGATATCCCCGTGAGTGGATTATTAGTCATAGATGCAGTTGGATGGCGGTCTATGTATTTTGTTGTAATGCCCAGAGTAAATCTCATAGTGATCGTCGTGACATATGCACGTTATCTTTATTTTATCAATTGCCCAACTGTAATTTGTTTACCTAGCATGCTGTTATTTATCTTATGAAGAGACACCACTAGTGAACTGTGGACCCCGGTCCAATTTCCTTTACATTGCTATTACTATTTACTTTTACTCGTACTGTTTACTTTCTCGCATACTACTATTGTTTTCCACTCGATACGCTCATACCTTTGTTTACAGTAAATCGGTGAGATTGACAACCTCATCGTAAGTTGGGAGCAAAGTACTTGGTTGTGTTGTGTGCAGGTTCCACGTTGTTGCTGGTGCAAAGCAAAGCCCTGGACGAGGCGCCGTATAAATTGTCCGGAGCTGTCGCGAAGCTAGCAGGCATCACCTTCTGAAGTTTGGCTTTTTCCTACTGGTTCGATAAACCTCGGTTTCTTATTGAGGGAAAAACTTGCTGCTGTGCTCATCATACCTTCTCTTGGGGTTCCCAACGGGTCGGTCATCTACATCAACACTGCACCGCAATCATCCCCTGGTTAAATATCTTCTCCTAATCTAATCTTGCTTCTTAGGATTATGGGTATACGCTGAGATTCTCTTCCGATCAGCAGGATCATAGGGCAGTTCATCTAAATGAATTTCTCTCTGACTAGAAGAGTTCGACAGACTAGCATTAGGAGCATCTGATTTTGATTGCTTGCGTCTATCAGGTGGGCGTGAAGTACCTTCATCATTACCTGAATCTAATGATCGTTTTGCTTTCCCATAATACCATTCCATGACCTAAGCTTAGTCGATATGCAGGAAAAAGCAATCAAAAAATTAGGGCTAGAAAAGAATTGCACGGGAAGGAAAGAACAAAAGATTGGTTCAGTTATTCTCATACCTGAATTCCTTCTTGGATCATAGACTGGGACTGTGAGTCTGCGATCAAGAGTGCCAGCTTGCTGCTTCCGGCCGCCAATGCCCGGGCGACGAGCGAGATCGGAGATTACAGATTAGAAAACTCGGCTGACGTTTCCTCTTTTTGGTGTTGATGTTGAGGCGGCGGTGAAGAGAAACGACTCGAGGCAGAAGCCGAGAAAACTCGTGCGTATAGGCACATCTACAGATTGTACGTACAGGTCCAGATTGATTCGCTCGTTTGTGGCCTGCTGCTTCATTTTTTTGTGCGGGGATATTTCATACATGGGCCCAAAGCCTTTTAATTGGTTCAGCTAGGGAGTAGTTGGGTTCAGCCATGACTGTTGATGTGTGTGGCCTAGTTGATCTCGGTTACACCGGTATTAGTTGGACTTTTGAAAAAAAGGTGGTCGGTGGTACTTTCTTCCGTGTCCGACTAGACAGAGCTTTGGCATCGCCAAGCTGGTGTGCTCGCTATCCACTCGCTGAAGTTAAACATTTGACTGCAGCGGCGACTTCGGATCACATTCCCATTCTCCTGTCTTTGGAGCCGGTGTCCGCTTCATCTCCAAAACCTCCCCCAATATTCCGCTATGAGACGATGTGGGAGGCTCATGCTGATTTTGATCAGCTAATCAAGCAGGTGTGGACAGACGGTGAGACGTGCATGTCTACACGGGATTTGAAGGAAAAGCTTGCCTCTATATCCAGCTCATTGACATCATGGGGTCGATCTACTTTCGGCCATGTACGATCTGAGATACGTAACCTTAAGCGGGAGCTGGAGAATCTCAGAAGGAATCCTCATCGCACAGGTCCATCTTTTGAGGAGATCAAAGTTACTGAGCGCCTGGTGGAACTGCAAGGCAGAGAAGAGAAAATGTGGCGGCAGCGGTCTCGGATTCAGTGGCTCTCAGAGGGAGATAAGAATACCCATTTCTTCCATCAGCGTGCAAGCCAGAGGAGAAAGAAGAACAAGATCAGTAGATTGACCAAGGCTGATGGCTCGGTGACTGAGGACCCTGTCGAGTTACAGCAAATGGCTCGATCCTTCTATTCCAATCTTTACACTTCGGAAGCTACATCAGGTATGGACGAGGTTTTAGCCTCGGTTCCAGTTTCAGTGACGGCGGATATGAATGCCAAGCTCATTGCACCTTTTCGTGAAAGTGAGATCAAAGAGGCGCTGTTTCAAATGTACCCCACAAAGGCCCCAGGTCCAGATGGTTTTCCTGCACATTTCTTTCAGAAACATTGGGATCTCTGTGGGGGTGAAGTCACCCGTTCGGTTCTTCGGATACTTTGAGGAGAAGACAACCCAGAAAGTATAAATAAAACCTTCATTGTTCTTATCCCGAAGGTGGCGCAACCAGAAGACCTAGGCAAGTTTCGTCCTATAAGTTTGTGTAATGTTATTTACAAAATTGCTTCCAAAGTTCTTGCCAACAGGTTAAAAGCCATTCTACCGGATATTATTTCGGAAGAGCAGTCTACCTTCGTTCCTGGGAGGATGATTACTGACAATATTATCACTGCGTATGAATGCTTGCATTTCATGAAGAGGAATGGGGCTAAAAAACATCAACAGTGTGCACTCAAGTTAGACATGCGGAAGGCATATGATCGAGTAGAATGGAACTATCTACAGGCGATTATGCAGCGCATGGGTTTTCATGACCGATGGATACAGTTGATTATGAGGCTGATTTCTTCTGTATCCTTTTCGGTGCTTTTTAACAGGACTCCTCTCGAGGAATTCCGCCCTACTAGGGGGATCCGTCAAGGGGATCCTATATCTCCATACTTGTTTTTGATAGCAGGAGAGGGCCTTTCAGGCGTCCTAAAACAGAGTCGTCAATCATCGCATCTACGGGGGATTCAGGTGGCACCAACTGCTCCGGCAGTCAACCACCTCCTCTTTGCTGATGATAGCCTGCTGTTCGTCAAAGCTAGTGAAGAGGGAGCACAAGAAGCAAAGATCTTATTGGACAAATATTGTGAAGCTTCAGGTCAGCGAGTGAATCTGGATAAATCCTCTGTGTTCTTCAGCAAGGGTTGTCCCGAGTCTACAAGACAATCTGTCAAGACAATTCTCCAAGTTCCAAATGAAACATTAAATGAGAAGTACCTTGGCATGCCATCAGATATTGGTCGGTCACTGAACGGGGCCTTCAAGTATCTGCGTGATAGGGTGTGGAAGCGGATACAGGGTTGGATTGAGCTTTTGCTCTCGGCTGGGGGTAAAGATATTCTTATAAAGTCGGTGGTGCAAGCTATACCGACATACTCAATGTCTTGTTTCAAGCTTCCGAGGGGTCTTTGCCTTTATATCAATTCAATGATCAGAAATTTCTGGTGGGGCAGCAAGAATGGCAAAAGAAAGACACATTGGGTGTAACGACCCAAGATTTTATCAAATTTTGGGGAAAATTTTTCGTTTTCATTTTGCTTGTGTTGATTGAAAATTCATAGGAATTTAAAACTTTTTGAGTTTATTTGAAAACCTATCCCAAACTTTCTATCACTTCTTGAAGAGTTTCTTCGGGAAAATAAAAGGGATTTGAAATACTATTTTCTTGCCCTTATTCAAAACCTATGCAAGGCTCATCTGCATAGAGAATGTTTGCTAAAAGAACTCATATTCTTTTATTTAAAGATTATATTTTAAAGTTGGGAATTATTAATTTCAAACATTGTCTTATAAAAGTATTTTTTTTAACCAATTCGAAAAGGTTTATTTCTTAAACCCTAGTTTATATTTTATGTGAACAAGCAAGTCCTTCTTGCTATGTTCATGGAGCTTGTTTGAAAACTTATTTTATTAAGAAAACATGTTTGATCCTGTTCTGGATTGTTTATTTGAATTTTAGAAAATATTAGGATTTGGTTTGACATTGTTTGAAGTATATTTGCAAAAGATATGAAGAAATAAGAAAACAGAAAAAGAAAAAGAAGAAACGAAATAAAAATAGAAAAGGGCCCTCGGGAACCCCTCGGCCCAGAACGGAAGCCAGTCCGCGGCCCGTTTAAGTTTACCGAATCGGTACCCTCTTTCTTCCCTCTCCCTCGCTGACCGCACGGGCCCACACGTCAGGCCACATCACCGTCTTCAACACTGCCGTTTCCTCTCACTGGAAACCTCACCGTTGATTTCGCCCTTCAATTCTCTTTACTCCCTGCCACAATCGATGAATCCCCGTGCCTATAAAGAGCCCGCTCTCCCCTCTCTTCTCTCCCTTTCGTCCTTCTGCTCGAAACACGGCCAATCGGACGCAATCGCTCATCGGAGACGCGGCATCTGCGAGCTCGTCCGGCCGATTGCGCCATCGCCGGTGAACCCTAGTCCTCCCCCTCTTCCCTAACCTATTCGCCACGACCTGGCGCATCTCCTGATCCCCCTTTTGTGCTCCATTCTGCAGCCAATCGAGCACGGCGTCACGAGCCCGAAGCTCACCGACGCGCGCCCGTCTCCAGCCGCCCTTTCCTCCTTCGCCTGGAAGCAATCGAAGTCTTCGACCACGCTCCCGAGCTTCCCTCGACGCTCTGATCCCCGTGGTGGCCTCGCCGTCGTCTGAAAGCCGCTGTAGCATCACCGGAGTTCGACCCCTGCACGCCTCGCCGGCAAACCTCACCGGAACCCTAACCTAGGTGAGCTTCTCCCCTCCCTTCTCATCTCGACCGTCGGATCGTGATCAGATGTCTCTAAACAGATCACTTAACCGAATCGGTATCAGTAGATCTAGGCCGCTCAGATCCCTTTTAATCCAACGCACCACAGAGCCGATCCGGCCGAAGAGGTACCCTCCAATCAGAAAGAGCCACGTGGCCTACCTGTAATCAAACAGAATTCAAAATCCTTTGAACTAGGCTGCAACTTGTAAAATCAATAGAAAATCATCTATAAGTCCAAAAATTACAAATAATACCTTGTTGGAATCCTTAGAACATCTAGAATCCAGAAGTGCAATAAAATCTTATATTTTATGGGATCAATTTGAAACTATTTTCAAATTGGGATCAGACCTTCAGTTAGCAAGTTAAATCCATATCTTTTGTTCTGCTAATCCAAAAATTACAAATTTGTAGTCTTTGGAATCCTCTCGACTTGTAGAACATCATAGGATCAAGAAAATCCAAATTTGATACGTGCACACACTTTGTGCATTCAAATTTGTCCAAATCACTATTTTGGTGATAATTCAATTTCTATAACTTATTTTGGAATGAATCCAATTGCAGTGACCTTGTATTACTGCAAGCTATCCAGTAGCATCACTCCCATAATTTCTTGAACCACTTCACTATTATTCAAATTCTAATACGTGAATTTGAGTAATTTCCATTATAAGAATAAATCTATATCTGTTCAGAAATGAATCCTTTCTACTTTAGCAGATCTTATGTTCATACCTAATCATCATTGTTATCTAAATAACATCTTGATCAAGATCATTTCACTTAGACCTATCTTGTATAGCTCACACATATTCAAATTACAATAGTGTTGTTTGAGTAAAGTGTGATGCACCTCAGTCATAGGATTTTATTCTTACTATCTTAGGTGTTGATCTAATCAACATTATGGCACCTATCCGACACTCCTTGTACCAAATAGAAACCTTAAACCATAATCTCAAATGTTATCTACCCTACTCAATCATCTGTCCACCTGAGCCTGATTTCATGTGTAGAACTATTCAATTAACAAATGAGTTAATTGAGTAACTCAATGTTTCATGAAATCCTTGACCCATACCTTGTCCAACTAGACATATTTTGTCTAATTCATATTATACTCAAATTGCAATTGTGCTACTCGAGTAGAATATGAATGCATCTTAAACCTAGATTTTGCTAATGTGGTGTTATTATAACCCATACCATAGTATGTGTTATACACCATGTTGATCAATGAACCATTTTGAGCTATGCTCTCAAATATCAATCATTTATACCCAATCCAATGCCTAGTTAGCTATGGTTCACATGTATTGAACTATTCAACTTGCAAATGTGCTAATTGAGTACTTCAAGCATTCTTAAAACCTAGCCTAGTGCCTAAGTGTGACATATACTATTTAAAGAATAAATGTTGTTACACTTATTCAAATAGTATTGTGGTTGCACTATCCCACACCTACGTGATCTGTTTCACATGAACCTTTCTGAAGCTCATTCATGCTTTGATAAAGCATAAAAACTTCACCAATTATATTTGCCTAGTTCAATCCTCTCCCAGATCATATTGATCTCTCCCAACTAAGCTCTCCGATCCATATCTCACAAATCATGATTCCTTACCATATCTTTCTTGTCATAACATCTCAATAAATCTAAATTGTTAAACAAACACTTTTCAATTGTTTGATTTGTTTGATTGTGTTTGTATGGTGTGTTTATGGTATGCTATTTCTGTGCTATAGTTTGTGCGAAGACCTACGTGCTTAGTTGAGAGAAGCGGAACGTCGTGATCTTCAAAAAGGCAAGTGACACACATACTTCCACCTATCTGTTATTATCTGCATTAGTGTTTTCAATACTGTGCATAATATGAGATTTTTTCAAAGTGGTTATGATATGCTTAGCTCCTAGTAGTGGTAGCTATCCCTTGAACCCCACTTGCTAGGATTGCAATCTTGCTTTGCAAAATGATGCCAAGCCTTGTTTTCAAATTGTGATGAAAATTAACAACCCAATGAATCACCTGGGTGCAATCTTGTGGCTACTCAGGGCTACACACCTGGCTATCAACCCAGGATATGTGTGGTGGTTATCACCTGAGAATACTTTGTATTGGTTGTACCTAGGAACAGAGAGAGGACAAGTCGATCGAAAGGAATCTCATCACCTTTTTGAAATAATTAAAAATTGGTGTAGAAAGTGGAGATGCCTCAGGGCTACATACTGGAAGTGAAAACCATGTATGTGGTGGTGACCTGAGGGATTAACCAAGTTTTGTAGAGTGACTACCCAGGGCTACATACTGGAAGTGAAAACCATGTATGTGGTGGTGACCTGAGGTATCAACCAAGTTTTGTAGAGTGACTACCCAGGGCTACATACTGGAAGTGAAAACCATGTATGTGGTGGTGACCTGAGGTATCAACCAAGTTTTGTAGAGTGATTACCCAGGGCTACATACTGGAAGTGAAAACCATGTATGTGGTGGTGACCTGAGGTATCAACCAAGTTTTGTAGAGTGATTACCCAGGGCTACATACTGGCAGTGAAAACCATGTATGTGGTGGTGACCTGAGGTATTAACCAAGTTTTGAAGAGTAACTACCCGGGGCTACATACTGGCAGTGAAAACCATGTATGTGGTGGTGACCTAGGAGTTATCTTGATATTAAAGAAAATTTCAGAATACTTTATAAATGTATTGGTTTTGGAAAATATAGGATAAAACTGCTTTATGCAAATCAGCCCTTGAGATCCACTAGCCAAATGTCATGTAGTATAGTCTTTCCACAAAATGCCACCAAATATGTGTCATTGCCAGTACATCATTGTACTGACCCCTTCGGGGCTGCATATTCAAACGTGCAGGTTTTATATCGAGTAAGGAACCAGGAGTAGGATCTCGAGACTACATTCCAACATGTCTGCCTGTGGCACGTGATGAAGAATGGAGGCTCACTGCAACTATGCTTTATGCTGTGTACTCGTAAGGTTAAAGACCTATGTAACTGGATTTACGTTGTAATATTGATACTATTGCAATGATTATTCATTTTGTACTGTGGTGCTATCTACTGATCCAGGGAATGGCACAGTAACACAGGAGTTCTGTCTTTAGCAAAAGGCAGGGCGTCACAGAATGGTATCAGAGCATAGTGTTGCCTGTAGGATCGAGACCCTAGGTTTGGAATTAGAGATAGGAAGACCCTAGGATAAAAATCTCTATCTCATCTTACATCTATTTAAAAAGAATGTTTGCATCTTGAAACTCCTTGTATTTCTCCCCTACTTCATTTTCAAATGATTCCCTTAGATGACCCAACTCTGGAAGCCATCAAGAAAGGACAGAAGAACACAATGTGCCAGAAGAATGAGACTTCTACTTCATAGATTGACCTTGATCCAACATGAAGAACTACATTGAAGACCAACAAAGAGCTCAAGGAAATGTGGATATGAAGGTTGCCCAACACCAACGATGCATTGAGAAGTGGAAATAAGAAATGGAACAATGAGACCATAATAGAATAGACCACCAAGATTCTAGTTTATAGAACCAACGATTTATAGATGCTTCTATGATCATACAAAATTGGTGTATGACCATATTGTTTGTTAGCGTGTTTTTCCAAAACTTATCAAAAGGAATTTTCAACAATTGTTTGGTTTATGTTTGTTTGTTGCATGGTTTGTTGTTTGTGCATGGGTAGGAAAATTTTCTTCTTTAGTCCTATCCATATAATACTCACCTTTGCTAAAACCACCTCAGATGCCACCTCGCCGTGAAAACAGCAGCAACAACAATGACAACAACATCAATGATGTGGTTCAACAGTTAGCCACAGGTCAAGCCCAGCTCATGCAGATGATGACCCAATTCATCCAAGCAAGCACCAACCTCATGAACAACAACAACAATCCACCACCCCCCACCTCAAGTGGACCGACTAGCTCGTTTCCTGAAGCTCAGACCCAATAAGTTTTCATCTGCCACAGACCCAATAGTGGCCGACGACTGGCTGCGTTCAGTCAGTAAGGACTTAGTTACCTGTGAGTGCACAGATGCTGAAAAGATTAGATTCACTGCCCACCTGCTAGAAGGACCAGCAGCAATGTGGTGGGATACTTACCAAGTCACCAATCCAATTGAAGATCTGGACTGGGATTCCTTTAGGGAAGGCTTTCGTAATGCTCATATCTCCACGGGCATTATGAATCTAAAGAAAGATGAGTTTCACACTCTGAAGCAAGGTGACAAGACACTAAAGGAGTACATGGATGACTTCTGCTCTCTGTCAAGGTACGCTCTAGAAGACATCGACACTGATGCCAAGAGGAAAGATAAGTTTCTCAGTGGACTCAAAGGAGAACTGAAGATACCTCTGTCAATAGCTTATGCTCCAAACTACCAAGCTCTGCTAGACCAAGCAGTTACTCTGGATAACAACATAAGAAAAGAGGAAATCCGTAAGAGGAAACACAGCAATGGCAAGACCCACACTGGACATTTCCATAAGAGACCCCACTTCGGTGAAGGCTATGGAAATGGTAATTTCAATAGCCATAGGCACAATGGTGGAAACAATGGAAACCACTCCAATGATCATCATAATGGAGACAATGGAAATCCTAATGGAAGAAATGGACAACACCACCCCAAACCGGTGATTAAGAAAGATCTCTCGACAATCACTTGTTACATGTGCAAACAAAAGGGGCACTATGCGAATAAGTGTTCAGAAAATGGTACTACAAGACTTCAGTGAACTGAGATAACTGAAGGATGCTGCAAAGTACAAGGAGAAGACACAATAAAGTATAGCCGACTTGAAAGAATTTGTATGCAGCTACAGCCTTGTAATAAATATTGTAAGAGCTAAAGACAACCATGTTGAGTGAATTTTACTTCACAGTGAAATGGCAAACTGAAGGATTTGTAACTCAAGAGTTAACGTCATACGACCAAGTTTGCGCAAAACCTCTAGCTAGGAACAATAGATTTTGTTCAAAATAAGATTTGGAAACTTGTTTCCAATTTTCAACAAAACTTTTGTTTAAAAGCTAGTGAGGTTGACCAAGAGTTAGAATACGAGATGCACCAAACCAAATACAAGGTAATGATTGGGTGCGACATGGATTGGCCCCCATGACGACTACTCATATTGTTCGCTCTTGTATGAAGAATGGTAAATCTAGAGAGACATACCTACTTGAGAGACGACGTCGTTAAACCATGACCTTAGGAGGATAATATGTTACATCCCTTGTAGTGAGACAGTGGCCAAAACGTAGGAATACGGTGAGAACTTGGACTTTTGAACGACTACACGAATCAGAAACGTGTTGCTCAGTGGACATTGAAGGTGAAGACTGTTCAGTTTCGATGGTTGCTTATTCAATTCACCTCCCCAACTTTTCATTTCAACTCCCCACGTAGCCTGTTCGACTACCTTCCTGAGCCTATAAAAGAGAGATGTCACTCCTCTCCAGAAAGTCACAACCGAGACAGCCACCACTACCTATGCGATTGCCTCTGAATTCCAGAGCTTTACGCCACCGAAGTCTACCCCATCCCGACCTGAGATGTTATGAGGCAACCCTCCAACTCCATGGAACTATTCTCCTACCCATGAGAGCTTCGTTAGATCCCTTTTCCCTGCAAAGGAGTTCATCTTCGAGATGTGATCAAGTTGCTCAGCGCCTTTCAACAACTATGAAGACGGTTGCTAAAGGAATTCTTAAGGACCATCTAGTACTTGTGGCAAGTAGCACGACTTGCACCGGTAACTTGAATGGATTCAACAATGCTGGTTATAAGGCGACCTTCCGTCCCTTAAAGGTGCAAGTGCCTCTTACAGAGTCTACCTTGTTTACCCCTATGAAATACATGAGAAGACTGCAGAAAGATGCCATCCTAATTCATTGGGATGTGTGGTCTCATCATGTTCGTGGGGCAAGCATGCAGTACTTGGCATTGAATCATCTTTTGAGATTCTGCAATGAAAATCAGCTAAAAAGCAACAAGGAATATGGTGATGGCCTGTATGCTATCTTAGCCTTGGTGAGGACAGACCAAGAAAAGACTAGATACACATTCTTGGACGATGTGGACTACCTTGCTGAAGACAACGCGATGGATGATATCCGCTTATCACCAGAATTGGATGAAACCTTTGGAATGCCCACTTTTGAACACAGCTGTGGACATCAGAACTTCTGAGAAGAGCGATTCAGGGAAAATGACACAACAGCGAATGCAAGCTGGGAACAAAATGCAAGTGCCTAAGGAAGCATCAAGATACCACCAAGAAGTTTTTTTTCTTTTAAGGGTGGTAGCCACCCAGATACCTAAACCCAGATAACCTAATACCTATTTTCTTTCTAGCCTCTTCCAATCTCGAGGACGAGATTTCTTTTAAGGGTGGTAGTCTGTAACGACCCAAGATTTTATCAAATTTTGGGGAAAATTTTTCGTTTTCATTTTGCTTGTGTTGATTGAAAATTCATAGGAATTTAAAACTTTTTGAGTTTATTTGAAAACCTATCCCAAACTTTCTATCACTTCTTGAAGAGTTTCTTTGGGAAAATAAAAGGGATTTGAAATACTATTTTCTTGCCCTTATTCAAAACCTATGCAAGGCTCATCTGCATAGAGAATGTTTGCTAAAAGAACTCATATTCTTTTATTTAAAGATTATATTTTAAAGTTGGGAATTATTAATTTCAAACATTGTCTTATAAAAGTATTTTTTTTAACCAATTCGAAAAGGTTTATTTCTTAAACCCTAGTTTATATTTTATGTGAACAAGCAAGTCCTTCTTGCTATGTTCATGGAGCTTGTTTGAAAACTTATTTTATTAAGAAAACATGTTTGATCCTGTTCTGGATTGTTTATTTGAATTTTAGAAAATATTAGGATTTGGTTTGACATTGTTTGAAGTATATTTGCAAAAGATATGAAGAAATAAGAAAACAGAAAAAGAAAAAGAAGAAACGAAATAAAAATAGAAAAGGGCCCTCGGGAACCCCTCGGCCCAGAACGGAAGCCAGTCCGCGGCCCGTTTAAGTTTACTGAATCGGTACCCTCTTTCTTCCCTCTCCCTCGCTGACCGCACGGGCCCACACGTCAGGCCACATCACCGTCTTCAACACTGCCGTTTCCTCTCACTGGAAACCTCACCGTTGATTTCGCCCTTCAATTCTCTTTACTCCCTGCCACAATCGATGAATCCCCGTGCCTATAAAGAGCCCGCTCTCCCCTCTCTTCTCTCCCTTTCGTCCTTCTGCTCGAAACACGGCCAATCGGACGCAATCGCTCATCGGAGACGCGGCATCTGCGAGCTCGTCCGGCCGATTGCACCATCGCCGGTGAACCCTAGTCCTCCCCCTCTTCCCTAACCTATTCGCCACGACCTGGCGCATCTCCTGATCCCCCTTTTGTGCTCCATTCTGCAGCCAATCGAGCACGGCGTCACGAGCCCGAAGCTCACCGACGTGCGCCCGTCTCCAGCCGCCCTTTCCTCCTTCGCCTGGAAGCAATCGAAGTCTTCGACCACGCTCCCGAGCTTCCCTCGACGCTCTGATCCCCGTGGTGGCCTCGCCGTCGTCTGAAAGCCGCTGTAGCATCACCGGAGTTCGACCCCTGCACGCCTCGCCGGCAAACCTCACCGGAACCCTAACCTAGGTGAGCTTCTCCCCTCCCTTCTCATCTCGACCGTCGGATCGTGATCAGATGTCTCTAAACAGATCACTTAACCGAATCGGTATCAGTAGATCTAGGCCGCTCAGATCCCTTTTAATCCAACGCACCACAGAGCCGATCCGGCCGAAGAGGTACCCTCCAATCAGAAAGAGCCACGTGGCCTACCTGTAATCAAACAGAATTCAAAATCCTTTGAACTAGGCTGCAACTTGTAAAATCAATAGAAAATCATCTATAAGTCCAAAAATTACAAATAATACCTTGTTGGAATCCTTAGAACATCTAGAATCCAGAAGTGCAATAAAATCTTATATTTTATGGGATCAATTTGAAACTATTTTCAAATTGGGATCAGACCTTCAGTTAGCAAGTTAAATCCATATCTTTTGTTCTGCTAATCCAAAAATTACAAATTTGTAGTCTTTGGAATCCTCTCGACTTGTAGAACATCATAGGATCAAGAAAATCCAAATTTGATACGTGCACACACTTTGTGCATTCAAATTTGTCCAAATCACTATTTTGGTGATAATTCAATTTCTATAACTTATTTTGGAATGAATCCAATTGCAGTGACCTTGTATTACTGCAAGCTATCCAGTAGCATCACTCCCATAATTTCTTGAACCACTTCACTATTATTCAAATTCTAATACGTGAATTTGAGTAATTTCCATTATAAGAATAAATCTATATCTGTTCAGAAATGAATCCTTTCTACTTTAGCAGATCTTATGTTCATACCTAATCATCATTGTTATCTAAATAACATCTTGATCAAGATCATTTCACTTAGACCTATCTTGTATAGCTCACACATATTCAAATTACAATAGTGTTGTTTGAGTAAAGTGTGATGCACCTCAGTCATAGGATTTTATTCTTACTATCTTAGGTGTTGATCTAATCAACATTATGGCACCTATCCGACACTCCTTGTACCAAATAGAAACCTTAAACCATAATCTCAAATGTTATCTACCCTACTCAATCATCTGTCCACCTGAGCCTGATTTCATGTGTAGAACTATTCAATTAACAAATGAGTTAATTGAGTAACTCAATGTTTCATGAAATCCTTGACCCATACCTTGTCCAACTAGACATATTTTGTCTAATTCATATTATACTCAAATTGCAATTGTGCTACTCGAGTAGAATATGAATGCATCTTAAACCTAGATTTTGCTAATGTGGTGTTATTATAACCCATACCATAGTATGTGTTATACACCATGTTGATCAATGAACCATTTTGAGCTATGCTCTCAAATATCAATCATTTATACCCAATCCAATGCCTAGTTAGCTATGGTTCACATGTATTGAACTATTCAACTTGCAAATGTGCTAATTGAGTACTTCAAGCATTCTTAAAACCTAGCCTAGTGCCTAAGTGTGACATATACTATTTAAAGAATAAATGTTGTTACACTTATTCAAATAGTATTGTGGTTGCACTATCCCACACCTACGTGATCTGTTTCACATGAACCTTTCTGAAGCTCATTCATGCTTTGATAAAGCATAAAAACTTCACCAATTATATTTGCCTAGTTCAATCCTCTCCCAGATCATATTGATCTCTCCCAACTAAGCTCTCCGATCCATATCTCACAAATCATGATTCCTTACCATATATTTCTTGTCATAACATCTCAATAAATCTAAATTGTTAAACAAACACTTTTCAATTGTTTGATTTGTTTGATTGTGTTTGTATGGTCTGTTTATGGTATGCTATTTCTGTGCTATAGTTTGTGCGAAGAGCTACGTGCTTAGTTGAGAGAAGCGGAACGTCGTGATCTTCAAAAAGGCAAGTGACACACATACTTCCACCTATCTGTTATTATCTGCATTAGTGTTTTCAATACTGTGCATAATATGAGATTTTTTCAAAGTGGTTATGATATGCTTAGCTCCTAGTAGTGGTAGCTATCCCTTGAACCCCACTTGCTAGGATTGCAATCTTGCTTTGCAAAATGATGCCAAGCCTTGTTTTCAAATTGTGATGAAAATTAACAACCCAATGAATCACCTGGGTGCAATCTTGTGGCTACTCAGGGCTACACACCTGGCTATCAACCCAGGATATGTGTGGTGGTTATCACCTGAGAATACTTTGTATTGGTTGTACCTAGGAACAGAGAGAGGACAAGTCGATCGAAAGGAATCTCATCACCTTTTTGAAATAATTAAAAATTGTTGTAGAAAGTGGAGATGCCTCAGGGCTACATACTGGAAGTGAAAACCATGTATGTGGTGGTGACCTGAGGGATTAACCAAGTTTTGTAGAGTGAC
Source organism: Dactylis glomerata (assembly GCA_007115705.1). Lineage (NCBI taxonomy): Eukaryota > Viridiplantae > Streptophyta > Magnoliopsida > Poales > Poaceae > Dactylis > Dactylis glomerata. The sequence goes on from QXEO01001291.1 coordinate 1,165,002, forward strand.
TACCCAGGGCTACATACTGGAAGTGAAAACCATGTATGTGGTGGTGACCTGAGGTATCAACCAAGTTTTGTAGAGTGACTACCCAGGGCTACATACTGGAAGTGAAAACCATGTATGTGGTGGTGACCTGAGGTATCAACCAAGTTTTGTAGAGTGATTACCCAGGGCTACATACTGGAAGTGAAAACCATGTATGTGGTGGTGACCTGAGGTATCAACCAAGTTTTGTAGAGTGACTACCCAGGGCTACATACTGGAAGTGAAAACCATGTATGTGGTGGTGACCTGAGGTATCAACCAAGTTTTGTAGAGTGATTACCCAGGGCTACATACTGGAAGTGAAAACCATGTATGTGGTGGTGACCTGAGGTATCAACCAAGTTTTGTAGAGTGATTACCCAGGGCTACATACTGGCAGTGAAAACCATGTATGTGGTGGTGACCTGAGGTATTAACCAAGTTTTGAAGAGTAACTACCCGGGGCTACATACTGGCAGTGAAAACCATGTATGTGGTGGTGACCTAGGAGTTATCTTGATATTAAAGAAAATTTCAGAATACTTTATAAATGTATTGGTTTTGGAAAATATAGGATAAAACTGCTTTATGCAAATCAGCCCTTGAGATCCACTAGCCAAATGTCATGTAGTATAGTCTTTCCACAAAATGCCACCAAATATGTGTCATTGCCAGTACATCATTGTACTGACCCCTTCGGGGCTGCATATTCAAACGTGCAGGTTTTATATCGAGTAAGGAACCAGGAGTAGGATCTCGAGACTACATTCCAACATGTCTGCCTGTGGCACGTGATGAAGAATGGAGGCTCACTGCAACTATGCTTTATGCTGTGTACTCGTAAGGTTAAAGACCTATGTAACTGGATTTACGTTGTAATATTGATACTATTGCAATGATTATTCATTTTGTACTGTGGTGCTATCTACTGATCCAGGGAATGGCACAGTAACACAGGAGTTCTGTCTTTAGCAAAAGGCAGGGCGTCACATTGGGTATCTTGGGAAGTGATGTGTTCTCCCAAGATGGATGGGGGGCTGGGTTTCCGAGACTTAGAGCTTTTTAACCTAGCTCTGCTGGCTCGTCAGGCATGGCGTTTACTCCAGAACCCTGAGTCTTTGAGTGCTCGGATCTTAAAAGCGGTTTATTTCCCGAACTCAAACCTTCTGGAGGCAACTCTTGGATCGCACCCCTCACAAGTGTGGAGAGCGATTGTTGAGGGAAGGGATGTAATGAAGCAAGGCATTATTCGACGTATAGGCACGGGAGAATCTACCCATGCTTGGAACCACAATTGGCTACCCTGTGATCACATGCTCCGCCCTCTCGTTTGCAAGGTTCAGAACCCTCCAGAATGGGTGAGCGATTTTATCAGTATTGATTCAATGACATGGAATAAAGGTGCGCTTGAGAATTTTTTCTTGCCCATGGATGTTGAATGCATATGCAAAATTCCTCTGTCCACGCGTAGGCAGCAAGACTTTTGGGCTTGGCACTATGAGAAATCAGGGGTTCTCTCAGTTAAGTCTGTATACCGCATGCTGGTTCGGACAAAAAAGATGAGAGAAGACTGGCTGGATCGGAGGCCGGCAGGGTCGAATACAGTCAGGGAGGAGAAACACTGGATAAAGCTTTGGAAAACACAAGTTCTTTCGAAGCTGCGGGTTTTTCTTTGGAGATTAGCTCATCAGTCCCTCCCTACTGGCGATGTAAGACACCGTAGAAATATGGCTGATACCAGTCGATGCTCGGTGTGTGGGTCTGAGGATTCCTGGCGCCACTCCCTGATTGATTGCACCAGTTCCAGATGTGTATGGGCTCTTGTTAATGAGGAAATTACCCAGCACATGGTGGCTACGACTGAACCATCAGCTAAGCAGTGGCTCTTCTCAATGATGGACTCACTCAGCCATAAGGAGTTCATTGAGATGATCACGACGCTGTGGGCAATCTGGTACGCTCGCAGACGTCTTATCCATGAAGGCGAACAACAAAGCCCACTATCAACCTTCATGTTTGTTCGGAACTTTCTGAATGACCTTACTGCTGTCCCGAAGAAGATTTCAACAAAACCATCAGGCTCGAAGCCGGAAAGATGGCTTGCACCACCGGCCGGATTGACCAAGCTGAACGTTGATGCGGCTACTTCCAAGCAGGGTGCCGGGGGAGCAGTTGCGGTTGTGTGCAGAGATGAGATGGGACAGTTTATGGGGGCTTCGGCCTTGATACTGACAGAGCCATTAAATCCGCCAACCCTTGAAGCGGTGGCGTGTCGGGAGGGGCTAGCGCTGGCGCAAGACCTGGGGCTTACAAGAGTTTGTGTCGCTTCTGATTGCTTGGAAGTGATCAACAACCTTACAAGACCTTACTCGGGAGAGTACAGCATGATCACGTCGGAAATCAACCGGACAGCGGAACTCTTCCAAAGTGTCCTGTTCCGACATGAGAAGAGAGTGTCAAATGGTGAAGCTCACCGACTTGCTCGTAGCAATGTGAATCAAGAGGTTGGGCGCCGACTTTGGCTCCTAGAACCACCTGAAAATCTTTGTATCCCTTTAGTTGTAAACTTGAATCAATAAAGAGCGGTCGTTTTTCTCAAAAAAAAATATATACGATGCTACTTCGCCCGGCAAAATTCGTTGGTGTCATCCGCACCCAATGCCACAACGCTGGCTCCGCCACTGGCGAGTCGGAGTCCCATGTTGCGGCGGTTTTCTTGGCCTTCTTGGGGGCGCCTGCGATGGCAGCAGCAGTGGAGGAGCTCCTCTTGCCCATGACGTCCGTGCAAGAGCAGTTGTGTGTGTGTGAGAAAGGGAGCTTGAGTGCGCTACAGTGGCAGGATTGCGGGTCGGAGGAAGAAGAAGATGGCGGCAGAATGGGGAAAAGTTTCTAAGCCTTTTTTTTATTTTGACGCGGTAGGCCATCTCAACCGTTTGTTCTGAAACCAGAACGGCGGCGCAGATCCAACCCTCCACATGTCAGGGTTACAGGCAATGTCCCACTAAGCACGGGAATCAAGGAGATGTGGTGGTTTTTTCTCACGGGCCGCGCGAGGCGTGCGGTCAAACAGGGTCAGCAACCGGCGTGCACTATTCGGGATAGTGGGACCTGTCAGGTGTCATGTCTTTTCAATGTCAGGATTTCTCTGCGATGCATTGCGAAGTTGCTCGATAGGATACATCATTCATGACGTCAAGGCTGGCAAAGCTTCTTTTTTGATCAAGCTGTGAGATCTTTGGCACAACTTTCTTCGAGGTACGTTTTAGCTAATGTTCTTGAGAGAGTGGATTATGTGCTCACCTGGGTACCTACACACTCCCTTTTAAATTTTTATTCAAGACATATTAACCCATTTTCAGTTTGTTTTCCTAGTAGAGCACGAGATTCTGGTGTACAAAAGTGGTTTCCGAATTTTGATTTGAATTTTTCTTCACCAAAGTCAACTCATAAATATCGTTGATTTTTTGTTTTTGGGGTTGACTTTGACCCAAAAAAATCATACAAAAAATTTAAAACCACTCTTACACAGCAGTATTTTGTGTTCTACTAGAAAACCAAGCTAAAATAGGTTAATACATTTTGAATCAAAAGTTGAACGGGGGGTGTGTAGGTACCCACATGTACACCGTTTTGTTTTCGATGTTCTTGATTGCTTTCCTGATTAATTATGGAGTGTCTTCAGCGCCCCTATATTATTCGAGCGCGGGATTCTGTCCCTCGAATCGTTTCATCAGGCTATCAGCGCCTCTGTATTATTCGAGTGTGGGCTTATGTCCCTCGAATCGTTTCATCAGGCTATCCGCGCCACTGTATTATTCGAGTGTGGTTTCTGTCCCTCGAGTCGCTTCATCAGGTCGTCAGTGCCTCTATATTATTCGAGCGTGGGCTTCTGTCCCTTAAATTGTTTCATCAGGCCATCAACGCCTCTATATTATTCGAGTGTGGGCTCCTGTCTCTCGAATCGCTTCTTTAGGCTGTCAGTGCCTCTGTATTATTCGAGTGTGTGTTTATATCCCTCGAATTGCTCTAACATGCCTTCAGTACTTTCATATTATTTGAATATGGCTTGCTTACTTCCCTCGAATCTCTATCTTGGGCTATCAATGCTTTTATCTTGCCCGAAACATGGCAGCAATAAGCTGGTTCGGATGTCGTATGTCAAATACGAAGGTAAGTCCACAGTTAGTAATACTGGATGGCCCGGTAATCGTATCAAACGCGCCTTGCCAAGAGAATTTCCATGCTTACAATATGAAGAACTGCACCAATGGACGCATCGGGTGCCTTGCAACTACTAGGCTTTGACTTGATAAGTCCAACGCGACATGAGTCGAAGTGGCGCCAGTCCATACGTGTTCGAGTTAGGGGACTCGAATCTGAGTAAGCTAACTTTTTTTTGCTACTATGCAATTAACTGGACCTAGCGAGTGTTCCAGGTAGGTTATGCCAATCCCCATAGCAATAATTCGATGTCTCTTTTTCGAGGCTAGCAAACTATCATTCTAATGTATCAACAACGCTGGCTGGTCGATCGGATACTTGTCTATAATCTTATGGTTTTGCAGATATCTAAAAAGCGCTTGGCAATAGTGCGAACGATCTCTGATTCAAAGGAATTAAAGTCCCTGCCCTAGTCTTCGACTACCCCAGGCACTCGGGGGCTACTGATGAAGGAATAACCCATCGGGTCCTCATCTTTGGCCTATGTGGTTTCAAGCCCAGAAGCAAGCCTGTCGAAGGGACAATCAAGGCCCACGAATATACTTACTTGGAGTAGCCCAAGAAGCCAAGGCTTAGTGTGCACGGCAAGAACTCGAAAGAGAAGACCTAGTCGAATTCATACTCATCTAGGGTTCTATCTACCGATCTATCTGTAACCGACTTGGAGAACAATCCTAGGATCCAACCTTCGCATATAAAAGGTTGGGAGGGAGCTCCAAGATCAGCCTAGACATTTTTTCACCTCCACCTGAGTGCTCAAATCCTCGAGAGCGCATCAACCTTGGCTAGATCCAATCTATTCCGCAATTGTAAAACACCTCGCTGTAAACACCATTGCTGTAAAGTCAGACAAGCAGGACGTAGGTTATTACCCTCCAAGGGGCGAACCTGGGTAAACTCTCATGTACCCCAGTCCATGTCTGATCGCCGTCGAGTTCACTGGATCCCACATATGCTCCATGAATCGAAAGCCTCAAGCATGGGCATTGCCGGGGTAGAATATCATCAATTATCTTTCTCCATTACAATATATCACTTGGATATATATATTGGGCACGCAGGCCATAAAATGAAATGACAACCATATGGCTCCTGCCGGTTGTTTATAACTTACAAAAAGGATAATTCATATAATTTGTAACATAAACAATTTAACCATATCACATCACATGCCTTGCAAAAATAAGTTAGACGTTTCTAATTTGTCTTGCATATTTTACGTGGTTTGGGGCTTTCTAGGAACAACCATTTTTACCTACGAACATGTAACCACAATGGTTATAAAAGTATTATTAACGACTCTTTGTAAAATAGATCATAACTATAGTGGGAGAAATGGGCACCCGCTAAGCTACTTATGCCAAAGCATGTCAAGCATGGTACAATTCTCGTGAACACGGTCATGTAATGTTAGTCTTAGGCAGCTTCATCCCACTATGTCACTATGATCCAATAATACAAAAAATAGCAATAACATGATCATCAACGCCCACTTCTCCATGTGTTCAAACTGTGCATAACATCTACGCATAGATATGGCTCTGATATGACTGATGGGTTTGTAGCATAGAAAACAAAAAAAAATTCTACGCATGAACATAAAACTAGCCAAGATCATCAACGAGATGGAAGCAACGATTAACTAACCCTCGAAGATCAGAAGCAGGATTTTACGTTCCCGCACAAACGTTGCCGATGAAGACTCGATGAAGATGTACGTAGTTGACATAGACATTCACTTGACAATCTCAAGATCATGTACAAGGCACCACAACCAGCGGCGCCTCTGTACTCGGTCACACGTACGGTTCAGTGACGTCCTCGATGCCCTCGGTCCAGTGGGGCAGCGGAAGTAGGGATCCACCAGAACTCCTCCTCCTCCCCCTCCACTTCTCCAAGTATTGGTGGCTAACAATTTCGGCAGCGCTTTGCTTAAGCAACAGCCATGGTGGAGCAACAAGGTAGGGGATAGAAAGAACTAAGTGTAGGGCGAGAAGAGAAGCATATCCAATATATGTAGGAGAACGGGGGCATCAGCCCATGAGGGGTGTGGCCAGCCCCTAGCCTTTTTCTCCTCTTCATGGTGGTGGTAACCTCCTCCTTCATGGAAAGGTAACCCCCTCATGAAATGAGTAACCCCCATTTTAATTTTGCATGACATTCATGTTAATTAAAATCCACACTTATTGAATTAATAAAACATTTTTTATTTCTTTAATATTTGTTAATTCAATCAATTAACAAACATTAAAATTCACCCCCTTGAGTCATTTCGATATACCGAAACAGTTTTGGTGATTTTCTGAAACAACCCCTATGCTGTCCAATAATTCAGCCGGAGTTCCAAATCCACTCAAAAACGCATCAGTGTCGTGGGAATTTGGGGACAGATGCCATGGGGATGGCTTAACGGAGGGGCTCGACGGTGGTGACGATGGGTCCGGCTCGGGATTGTGCCAACGGAGACACCTCAGTTACCCAGGTTCAGGGCCCTCCACGATGGAGGTAAAACCCCTATTTCCTGCCTGCTTTCTATTAGCTTTACAGGGGTTACAGTGCTCCTCGAGCTGTTCGTCTCGAGGAGGAAGAAGGAGAAAGATTCGATCCCCTAGGCTAAGGGTCCAGACCCCCTTATATAGGCGGGGGTCTGGTTACAGGTTAGGTGGCCGGCTGCCCGGCTGCCGGCTCCCCGCGGCTGCGTCTTCGGCGTGATCTCCTGGCCCACCGATGTTCCCTCCTGATAGTTGCACTTTATAAAGCGCCTTTTGCCCCTTGGACTGGCATCTGGGAGGCATATGCCCTCCCTTTTGCCTTGGATCCTTTCGTGGGGAAGGCTCCTGCTCGCTGGTTGGTGGAGGCCAGTCATGGCGGGCGTCACTCCCGTCCTTTGCCCCTGGCGATCTTGTCGGGGCCGGACTGCTTTCGGCGACACAGCCATTGGAGGAATCTTATCTTCATCGTCCGGCTCTGGCTCTCCTCGGTGGAGTCGCTAGCCGGCTGCTGGCGCAGCCAGCCCTCTAGCTGGAGCCGGTCTTTCTTACTTGACGCCGTGGAGACTCCTGGGATGCCAGCCGGCATACAGCGCTACCCTTGGCATACCCCTGAAGTCATCCCCACGACACTAGCCCCCGAAACTGGCGAAGTATCATGGGCTAGCATGGGGCTTTGGCGGGTTCCTCTCCTCGCCAAAGTCTTATTTGTCGCTATCGAAGTCCCAGGATCCGTCGTCTGGCTCGGAGACCGCCGATCCTGAGGTTTTTAGCCTCATGGAGCGTCATCGGCCATCTGGAGACGCACCGGTTCCAAACTGATCTGGTTGACGGTCATTGTGTAGCCACGAGCCGGTGGGTGGCCCCTTGGAACTTGTGCCGCTTTGGGTTTCGCTCCCACGCTGTAGCCAGCACAGCACAGCAATGTCTTGTCATTTTGACTTCGGAGTTACCACCGCATTTACTTCCCAAATCGTCACGCTGGGTGGGCTGACATACGTCAGCGACGCGTCCCGTTAGTTCCCCCCACGATCTGCTGTGGCAATCGCAGCGGTTGCCCTCCAGCAGAGGCACACGATGTGGGGGTGGTTACCGAAACATCGGGTGCCACCTCCCTCACCGTTCCTCTTTAAATGCCGGGCGTGCCCGTGGCCGAGGGCACATCTTCACTTCTCCCCTCGCCTCGAGCCTCTCCTTCCCGAGCCTAGCCCGGTCATGTCCTCCTTCACCGGTTCCGCCGCCGGTGTTGACAAGGCCCCGGAAGAAGGCGAGAAGGAGGCCCAGGTGTCGGGGACGGTGCCTCACGCATCTCGAAAGCGTGGTCGCCCGAAGGGGAGCCGCAACAAGAGAACCTTGGAGGCCCTTGCGGCCGCTGCCGCTGTCGCTCCTTCCACTTCCGTCCCGACCCGGGCGGCTAGGGCTCCCGGTGACGCAGGCGTCCCGGAGAAACGGGGGCCCGGCCATCTGAAGGGGAGCGGGAAGAAAGCCGCGTCCGCCGCGGCGACCACTCCTTCGCTGCCCCGCCGCCGCGGGCGTCCACCGGGCAGCAAGAACAAGAGGACCCTTGCTGCCCTCGGGGCCTCCACCTCCGCCTTTGTGAGGTCCCATGCGGCAGCCTCGCCTCCAGATGGTCCGTCGCGGCTTCGGTCGGAGAAACCGGCACTCCAGCCGCCGGCCTACATCTCGGCCGAGGGGTGGTAGACCTGCATCATCCCTGTGCTTGTCGGGGCCTAGAACCTCCTCCGCCTTCCGTCCAAGTTTACGGACTCCATGGAAGGCCAGGAGATGGCTTATGCCAAACTGCGGGAGTGCAGCGGCGGCCAGCTCACGTACCGCATCGAGATTTACTACGACGGTCAGGGGGAGTGCTACTTCCGTGATGGGTGGTCGAAGTTCTTCATCGACTACGGCGTGCACGGGGGCTGATTCCTCCTCCTCACTCGCCATGATGGGAAGAAAGACTTCACCGTCTGCCTTTTCGACGGCACCCTCTCCGCCCGTTCCTACGCCACCTGGTCATGAAGGGCGGACTTCATCGACCTCCAACGCGGGCTTCTCTGGGGCAAAGTCCATGCGGCGCTCGCGCTAGGCCAAGGAAGGCGAGCACCTCCCGGGCAAGGAGCGTTTGGTACTCTTAGGGTAGCGATTTAGAGAGCTTTTGTAATCATCAGACTTCTGCTTAATGAAAACTTGTCTTCCTTCCTTTGTCGTGTGGTTGCTATTGTGTGAATGTCTTCTGTTTGCATTGTCACGCGGTGATGGTTGCCCGGCTGGGATTCTTCCTTCGATAAAATCATTGCTGCGCGAATCTGTAGGTAGGGGCTACGATAGCTGATACGTCTCCAACGTATCTATAATTTTTGATGCTCCATGCTTGTTTTTACACCATTTGCCTACTGTTTCGTTACACTTCGTGGCACTTTTATGCATTTTCCGGAACTAACCTACTAACAAGTCGCCATAGTGCCAGTTCCCTATTTTCTGCTGTTTTTGTGTTTTAGAAGTGATACACAGGAAATATTCTCGGAATTGGACGAAACATGTTCCTGAAGTCTGATTTTTCCCGGAAGCTTCCAGAGATCCGAAGAGAAGTTGGAGGGGGGCCATGAGGGCCCCACACACCAGGGCGGCGTGGCCAGGGGCCTGGTCGCGCCCCCTATGTGTGAGAGCCCCTCGGGCCACCTCTGACGATGCCCCTTCGCCTATAAAGACCCCCCGACGGAAAAAACCTAAGTACCCGATCAATTTTCCAGAACACATCGCAATCCGCCGCCGCTGTCGACCCGAAGATCGGGAGGGTCCAGAAGCTCTTCCCGGCACCCTGCCGGAGAAGGGAATCGCCACCGGAGGTCTTCTTCATCGCCATGCTTGCCTCCGGAGTGATGAGTGAGTAGTCTACCTTGGACTATGGGTCCATAGCAGTATCTAGATGGTTGTCTCCTCCACCATGTGCTTCATGTTTAGATCTCATGAGCTGCCCTACATGATTGAGATCACCGTTATGTAATTCTACATGTTTGGTTTGTTGGGATCCGATGAATATTGGTGTTATGATTGAGTTGCTATACTGAAATATATATTTTGTTATCTCTATGTTGTTTATGATCTTGCATGCTCTCCGTTGTTAGTAGCTATCTTGGCCGAGTAGTTGCTAGTGACTCCAAGAGGGGGTATTTATGCTCGATAGTGGGTTCATGCCTCTATTTAATCTGGGGGAGTGACAGAAACCTCTAAGGTTGTAGATGTGCTGTTGCCACTAGGGAGAAAACAACATTCATATGCTCAAGGGCATATGCTTTGTTTACATTAGACACTTTGCTTAATGCAATTATCTGTTGTTCGCAACTTAATACTTGTGGAGTTCTCGGATTGATTCGCCACAATTGGATTATTAGTCATAGATGCAGTTGAATGGCGGTCTATGTATTTTGTTGTAATGCCCAGAGTAAATCTCATAGTGATCTTCTTGACATATCACGTTTATCTTTATTCTATCAATTGCCCAACTGTAATTTGTTTACCCAGCATGTGTTATTTATCTTATGGAGAGACACCACTAGTGAACTGTGGACCCCGGTCCTATTTCCATCATATTGCTATCACCTGTTTACTTTACTCGCATTGTTTACTTTACTCGCATTCTTCTACTGCTTTCCACTCGATACGCTCATACCCTTTGTTTCAAGCAAACCGGTGAGATTGACAACCTCATCGCAAGTTGGGAACAAAGTATTTGGTTGTGTTGTGTGCAGGTTCCGCGTTGCTACTGGCCGAAGACGAGTCAACAAGTATCGTTAAACGGCGCCCTTGTTGGAGTGTTACTAAGCCAGTCCGCATCACCTTCAGTCATATTGTCTGCTCTTCTCCTGAACGATATTAAACCTTGGTTTCTTAACTGAGGGAAAACTAGCTGCTATACTCATCACACCTTCCTCTTGGGGTTCCCAACGGGCCGGTTATTTACTTCATCAACTTGGCATCAGCAAGCAGTTTTCTAGCGCCGTTGCCGGGGAAGAGTGGAAGACCTCTGCAAGGGGAGTTTTTCGCACGCACATCCTTTACTTTGTTATTGTTTTGCTTTACTTTATTTTTACTTGCATCATTTTATATCAAAAACCCAAAAAAAATTAGAATCCTTGGTAGTTGTTTATTATGTCTAGTTCAGTTGCTATTACTATGTCGCCCGAGGACATGATTTTTACTTTTAAACAGAAGGATGAGGAAAGTTTTAAAGAAGCTTGGTCTAGAATTTATGATTGGCATGGAAAAACTGAACCTAAAATGACCTTGAGTTTGCTTCTTAGTAGCTTTTACTCTGGACTTGCTCTTCGTTATAGATATGCTTTGGATGCTACTGCAGAAGGAGATTTCCTTCATTGTGATGGAAATCAAGCCTTCAATATTATAAAAAAGTTGATTACAATTTATAGCATGCCAACCAATTTTGATTCCTCTCTTGTGTGCATTTTTAATAGACTTGATACTCTTGAGACTCGCACTGCTAGTTTGAATACTTGCTACAATACTTTGCGCCAGCATTTTGATTATGTGCCAACAAATTCTGAACCTTCGAGTTGGTATCCTACAGTAAAAATCACCATTGGTGGTGAAACTTTTCATGCTCGTTGTGATATTATGTCTGAATTTTGTCTTATGCCAAAGGATGTTTATGAATCTTTGAATCTTTGGAAGCTTTCTGAGGAGGGAGAAGGAATTTCCCTTACTAATAATGCCACTATATTTCCCGTTGGAATAGCTGAAGGAGTTTTTACAAAAGTCCTAGGAAGAATGATATCTACTGATTATCTTGTTATTGAATGTGTAGGGAAAGGACAAATCACACTTGGAAGATCTCTATTGAAGCTCCTGGGCGCCGTTATAGATGTGGGAAAAGGCAATATAAGATTTATCTCTCCACCTTGCAATAGCCACGTCTTTCCTAGAGTCAAGAGCAAAGGTAAGAAAGGAAGACGTAAGGCACGCGCTGATCCTAGCACTTCATCTCTTGATATTACTTGATTCGCAATTTTCTACGCCTAGCTCAAATGCGTTAAAGAAAAGCACTCTTGGGAGATAACCCAATGTTTTATTTTCAGTACTTTTTCTTTTATTTGAGTCTTGGAAGTCATTACTACTGTAATGACCGCTCCTTATCCTTTTTATTTTATTGTTGTGCCAAGAGAAGCCTCTAATTCGAGTGAGGTAAAGATTTGGGGATGTTGCTGTCCTGAAACTGTTTTCGGTGATGCACCGTAAAAATTTGTATAAATTCTCTGTATATATTTTGGACCTGCGATTTCTTGTACATATGCCCCAGGTTATATCCAAACTTTCGTTAGTTGAACACTTTTTGATTTCAGCAACAGAAAACCCCTCAAAAATTCGACCTTTGTCAGCTGTTCTGTTTTGACAGATTTCTGCAAATATTTGTGTTTGCCACTTTATTGCTTTCTGTTGAGTTCTTTTGATCACGGAACTTTTGGGGAAGTTGATACAGTAGTATATTCTTTATATGTGGTGGTTTTGGGTTGAAACCTGAAGCAAAAAGAGGTTGATTATATGTTATGCCTACACTAATGTTGCTAATAGATTTGTGTTTAGTTTTGTATGAAGGAAGTTTTCAAGTGTAGGGATTGGAGAATGATGAGATGAGTTGAAGAATCTTGGGGATGCCCATGCATCACCCCAAGAAATATCCAAGAAGTACAAGCGTCAAAGCTTGGGGATGCCCCCGAGGCACCCCTTCTTCTTCGGCAAAAATCAGGTCACCTTTCAAGACACTATATTTTTATTGCTTCATGCACTATGTGTTTTTCTTGGAGCGTCAGTTGTTTTAGTTTTCTTAGTTAGTTTAGTTTTGTTTTCTGCAATAAATGGTTGGACCCCAACAAATTTCCTTTGGAGGAGATGTACTCGTTTTCATTTGCCAATGACACTCAGTTTTTCACTCTTATTGTTCACCGAGTGTTCTGCTTCTTTTTCTGCTACTGCTTTTGGTTTTCGTTTTCGCCTTGATTTGCGTTCAGACCTTGTCATATCTTTTCATCAAGGTGTATTTTTGCCTCTGATCTTTATTGGTTTTCATCAAAAGAGGTGTCTTAAAAAATTTCAAATGGTGTTGGAAAAGAGAAAAAGCTTTATGCAAAATAGTGGTACAAGAAGGAGCTTGTGTAGACTGCGGCTTAGGCTTTTTCATGTCATGCTTGATGTCTTTTTGATAGTATGCTTAGTGGTTTTGCTGTAGCATGACTTGTCTCAAATAACTGAGATTGCTTAATGAGCCTTTGAAAAAATCATGCGTTGTTTTTATTGTTTGGAAGCATTATTTTGGTTTTCTCCTTGATGCTTTATTTGGGTTGACTTTGCGCATGCACACACATGTTAGACTCTTACAAAGTCGCCAATAGCCTTCATGATCATTTAGTTTTTGACTTTTGATGCCATCTTATGCTTCTTTTAATGTCGCTTTGTCGCTTTGCATGATTACGGCCATTATTGCTCTCTTAGTTGGTCGCTCCCAGTCTTTTGCTAGCCCTCGCCTTGTACTGAGTATGAGCTCTACTCGTGCATCCAACTCCTAAAAGCCAAAGTTTACCAAAGTGTCCACCATACATACCTACTAGCAATTTGCTATTCCAAGTAAATTTGACTTGCTTTTATTTTCTCTTCAAATTAAACTCTTACGAGTGTTATGCGAAAATTGGTCAGTAAAGCTCTCACGAACCGGAAGGCACACTTTACTTTTTCCTGTTCTTAAAAATTTGACATTGTGGTATTTTATGTTGAGTTGTTATGCTTGCAAGTTGTAAGTTGGATTCTAGCCCAACCATGCCGTCATGGGGCAAGCTTTCAACATTGCACATCTTATTTGAGTTGATATCGTGATCTTTTGTTTATGGATGCCCGCGATGTGAAATGAATTGGGAATCTTGTGGGGATCATGGAGTTTGTATATGTGTTAGGGAAACGCCTGGGCCGCCAATCTAAGCCATGCATAATTCATGGTGGAAATTTGCAGCATACCCATGGTGGACATTCGATGACGCATCTCACAATAAAAAGCTAAACAAATGGCAAATAAAAGAGATGTTGAGGTATTCATTGTCTGCTTGTCCTATCATTTTGATGTGGGCTTGTTCCATGTCATCGGGCACGGAGGTACCCCGTTGGCGGTTCTCGATGATACATATATACTTACAATGACAAGAGCCTTGCTTGGGACTCTAAGTTGAGTAGCATGAGGTTTGGGTACTCGTATTCACGGGACACGAGGTTCTCAACTTATGATTTGTCAACCATATGCATCATAATTGTTCTCGCATTAACTCTAACCATTCAAGATGCCTATGATGGGGGCAATGAGAGCTCAAAGCCGGTAAGTACCATAATTTTTGAAGGTTATAAAACTTGCAATCACTGCTTCCCTCTGCGAAGGGTCTTTCTTTTACTTTTTTTTGTTGAGTCACCACCGTCTTTCTTTATGCACCATAAGAGAGCAAAGTTGTCATTCTTAGTGTAATATGCATGGTCCCAAAGTTCATTGATTGATTCATATTGTTGGTTTCACTTGTTCTCAAATTATTTGTATCTAGTCGCCCTCTTAAACTTGAAGGTGTCCTATGCATTTATGTTTTGCTCTCTATGTAGGACAAGCTGAAAACCTTTTGTATGTTTTTCCTTATGATTTGAACACACGTTTGACTTCCATTGTTTCATTTTCATGATCTTTTGTTTGTGTTCATTTGCATGTTTACAACATGGTTGCTAAGTTTCTATTGTCAAGATTATATCTTCATGCCCATGTTTTAAGTTCTTTTGATCCCAGCTCACAAATGCTTACATATATGATCAAGATTGTGTAGGTGCATGGCACCTCAAAAATTATTCTTTGTTATCACTTACCTACTCGAGGACGAGCAGGAGTTAAGCTTGGGGATGCTTGATACGTCTCCAACGTATCTATAATTTTTGATGCTCCATGCTTGTTTTTACACCATTTGCCTACTGTTTCGTTACACTTCGTGGCACTTTTATGCATTTTCCGGAACTAACCTACTAACAAGTCGCCACAGTGCCAGTTCCCTGTTTTCTGCTATTTTTGTGTTTCAGAAGTGATACACAGGAAATATTCTCGGAATTGGACGAAACAAGTTCCTGAAGTCTGATTTTTCCCGGAAGCTTCCAGAGATCTGAAGAGAAGTTGGAGGGGGGCCATGAGGGCCCCACACACCAGGGCGGCGCGGTTAGGGGCCTGGTCGCGCCCCCTGTGTGAGAGCCCCTCGGGCCACCTCTGACGGTGCCCCTTCGCCTATAAAGACCCCCCGACGGAAAAAACCTAAGTACCCGATCAATTTTCCAGAACACATCGTGATCCGCCGCCGCTGTCGACCCAATGATCGGGAGGGTCCAGAAGCTCTTCCCGGCACCCTGCCGGAGAAGGGAATCACCACCGGAGGTCTTCTTCATCGCCATGCTTGCCTCCGGAGCGATGAGTGAGTAGTCTACCTTGGACTATGGGTCCATAGCAGTAGCTAGATGGTTGTCTCCTCCACCATGTGCTTCATGTTTAGATCTCATGAGCTGCCCTACATGATTGAGATCACCGTGATGTAATTCTACATGTTTGGTTTGTTGGGATCCGATGAATATTGGTGTTATGATTGAGTTGCTATACTGAAATATATCTTTTGTTATCTCTATGTTGTTTATGATCTTGCATGCTCTCCGTTGTTAGTAGCTATCTTGGCCGAGTAGTTGCTAGTGACTCCAAGAGGGGGTATTTATGCTCGATAGTGGGTTCATGCCTCTATTTAATCTAGGGGAGTGACAGAAACCTCTAAGGTTGTAGATGTGCTATTGCTACTAGGGAGAAAACAACATTCATATGCTCAAGGCCATATGCTTTGTTTACATTACACACTTTGCTTAATGCAATTATCTGTTGTTCGCAACTTAATACTTGTGGAGTTCTCAGATTGATTCGCCACAATTGGATTATTAGTCATAGATGCAGTTGGATGGCGGTCTATGTATTTTGTTGTAATGCCTAGAGTAAATCTCATAGTGATCTTCTTGACATATCACGTTTATCTTTATTCTATCAATTGCCCAACTGTAATTTGTTTCCCAGCATGTGTTATTTATCTTATGGAGAGACACCACTTGTGAACTGTGGACCCCGGTCCTATTTCCATCATATTGCTATCACCTGTTTACTTTACTCGCACTGTTTACTTTACTCGCATTCTTCTACTGCTTTCCACTCGATACGCTCATACCCTTTGTTTCAAGCAAACCGGTGAGATTGACAACCTCATCGCAAGTTGGGAACAAAGTATTTGGTTGTGTTGTGTGCAGGTTCCGCGTTGCTACTGGCCGAAGACGAGTCAACAAGTATCGTTAAACGGCGCCCTTGTTGGAGTGTTACTAAGCCAGTCCGCATCACCTTCAGTCGTATTGTCTGCTCTTCTCCTGAACGATATTAAACCTTGGTTTCTTAACTGAGGGAAAACTAGCTGCTATACTCATCACACCTTACTCTTGGGGTTCCCAACAGGCCGGTTATTTACTTCATCAACTTGGCATCAACAAGCAGTTTTCTAGCGCCGTTGCCGGGGAAGAGTGGAAGACCTCTGCAAGGGGAGTTTTTCGCACGCACATCCTTTACTTTGTTATTGTTTTGCTTTACTTTATTTTTACTTGCATCATTTTATATCAAAAACCCAAAAAAATTTAGAATCCTTGGTAGTTGTTTATTATGTCTAGTTCAGTTGCTATTACTATGTCGCCCGAGGACATGATTTTTACTTTTAAACAGAAGGATGAGGAAAGTTATAAAGAAGCTTGGTCTAGAATTTATGATTGGCATGGAAAAACTGAACCTAAAATGACCTTGAGTTTGCTTCTTAGTAGCTTTTACTGTGGACTTGCTCTTCGTTATAGATATGCTTTGGATGCTACTGCAGAAGGAGATTTCCTTCATTGTGATGGAGATCAAGCCTTCAATATTATAAAAAAGTTGATTACAATTTATAGCATGCCAACCAATTTTGATTCCTCTCTTGTGTGCATTTTTAATAGACTTGATACTCTTGAGACTCGCACTGCTAGTTTGAATACTTGCTACAATACTTTGCGCCAGCATTTTGATTATGTGCCAACAAATTCTGAACCTTCGAGTTGGTATCCTACGGTAAAAATCACCATTGGTGGTGAAACTTTTCATGCTCGTTGTGATATTATGTCTGAATTTTGTCTTATGCCAAAGGATGTTTATGAATCTTTGAATCCTTGGAAGCTTTCTGAGGGGGGAGAAGGAATTTCCCTTACTAATAATGCCACTATATTTTCCATTGGAATAGCTGAAGGAGTTTTTACAAAAGTCCTAGGAAGAATGATATCTACTGATTATCTTGTTATTGAATGTGTAGGAAAAGGACAAATCACACTTGGAAGATCTCTATTGAAGCTCCTGGGCGCCGTTATAGATGTGGGAAAAGGCAATATAAGATTTATCTCTCCACCTTGCAATAGCCAAGTCTTTCCTAGAGTCAAGAGCAAAGGTAAGAAAGGAAGACGTAAGGCACGCGCTGATCCTAGCACTTCATCTCTTGATATTACTTGATTCGCAATTTTCTACGCCTAGCTCAAAGGCGTTAAAGAAAAGCACTCTTGGGAGATAACCCAATGTTTTATTTTCAGTACTTTTTTTTATTTGAGTCTTGGAACTCATTACTACTGTAATGACCGCTCCTTATCCTTTTTATTTTATTGTTGTGCCAAGAGAAGCCTCTAATTCGAGTGAGGTAAAGATTTGGGGATGTTGCTGTCCTGAAACTGTTTTCGGTGATGCACCGTAAAAATTTGTATAAATTCTCTGTATATCTTTTGGACCTGCGATTTCTTGTGCATATGCCCCAGGTTATATCCAAACTTTCGTTAGTTGAACACTTTTTGATTTAAGCAACAGAAAACCCCTCAAAAATTCGACCTTTGTCAGCTGTTCTGTTTTGACAGATTTCTGCCAATATTTGTGTTTGCCGCTTTATTGCTTTCTTTTGAGTTCTTTTGATCACGGAACTTTTGGGGAAGTTGCTACAGTAGTATATTCTTTATATGTGGTGGTTTTGGGTTGAAACCTGAAGCAAAAAGAGGTTGATTATATGTTATGCCTACACTAATGTTGCTAATAGATTTGTGTTTAGTTTTGTATGAAGGAAGTTTTCAAGTATAGGGATTGGAGAATGATGAGATGAGTTGAAGAATCTTGGGGATGCCCATGCATCACCCCAAGAAATATCCAAGAAGTACAAGCGTCAAAGCTTGGGGATGCCCCCGAGGCACCCCTTCTTCTTCGGCAAAAATCAGGTCACCTTTTAAGACACTATATTTTTATTGCTTCATGCACTATGTGTTTTTCTTGGAGCGTCAGTTGTTTTAGTTTTCTTAGTTAGTTTAGTTTTGTTTGCTGCAATAAATGGTTGGACCCCAACAAATTTCCTTTGGAGGAGATGTACTCGTTTTCATTTGCCAAGAACACTCAGTTTTTCACTCTTATCGTTCACCGAGTGTTCTGCTTCTTTTTCTGCTACTGATTTTGATTTTCGTTTTCGCCTTGATTTGCGTTCAGACCTTGTCACATCTTTTCATCAAAGTGTATTTTTGCCTCTGATCTTTATTGGTTTTCATCAAAAGAGGTGTCTTAAAAAATTTCAAATGGTGTTGGAAAAGAGAAAAAGCTTTATGCAAAATAGTGGTACAAGAAGGAGCTTGTGTAGACTGCGGCTTAGGCTTTTTCATGTCATGCTTGATGTCTTTTTGATAGTATGCTTAGTGGTTTTGCTGTAGCATGACTTGTCTCAAATAACTGAGATTGCTTAATGAGCCTTTGAAAAAATCATGCGTTGTTTTTATTGTTTGGAAGCATTATTTTGGTTTTCTCCTTGATGCTTTATTTGGGTTGACTTTGCGCATGCACACACATGTTAGACTCTTACAAAGTCGCCAATAGCCTTCATGATCATTTAGTTTTTGACTTTTGATGCCATCTTATGCTTCTTTTAATGTCGCTTTGTCGCTTTGCATGATTATGGCCATTATTGCTCTCTTAGTTGGTCGCTCCCAGTCTTTTGCTAGCCCTCGCCTTGTACTGAGTATGAGCTCTACTCGTGCATCCAACTCCTAAAAGCCAAAGTTTACCAAAGTGTCCACCATACATACCTACTAGCAATTTGCTATTCCAAGTAAATTTGACTTGCTTTTATTTTCTCTTCAAATTAAACTCTTACCAGTGTTATGCGAAAATTCGTCAGTAAAGCTCTCACGAACCGGAAGGCACACTTTACTTTTTCCTGTTCTTAAAAATTTGACATTGTGGTCTTTTATATTGAGTTGTTATGCTTGCAAGTTGTAAGTTGGATTCTAGCCCAACCATGTCGTCATGGGGCAAGCTTTCAACATTGCACATCTTATTTGAGTTGATATCGTGATCTTTTGTTTATGGATGCCCGCGATGTGAAATGAATTGGGAATCTTGTGGGGATCGTGGAGTTTGTATATGTGTTAGGGAAACGCCTGGGCCGCCAATCTAAGCCATGCATAATTCATGGTGGAAATTTGCAGCATACCCATGGTGGACATTCGACGACACATCTCACAATAAAAAGCTAAACAAATGGCAAATAAAAGAGATGTCGAGGTATTCATTGTCTGCTTGTCCTATCATTTTGATGTGGGCTTGTTCCATGTCATCGGGCACGGAGGTACCCCGTTGGCGGTTCTCGATGATACATATATACTTACAATGACAAGAGCCTTGCTTGGGACTCTAAGTTGAGTAGCATGAGGTTTGGGTACTCGTATTCACGGGACACGAGGTTCTCAACTTATGATTTGTCAACCATATGCATCATAATTGTTCTCGCATTAACTCTAACCATTCAAGATGCCTATGATGGGGGCAATGAGAGCTCAAAGCCGGTAAGTACCATAATTTTTGAAGGTTATAAAACTTGCAATCACTGCTTCCCTCTGCGAAGGGTCTTTCTTTTACTTTTTTTTGTTGAGTCACCACCGTCTTTCTTTATGCACCATAAGAGAGCAAAGTTGTCATTCTTAGTGTAATATGCATTGTCCCAAAGTTCATTGATTGATTCATATTGTTGGTTTCACTTGTTCTCAAATTATTTGTATCTAGTCGCCCTCTTAAACTTGAAGGTGTCCTATGCATTTATGTTTTGCTCTCTATGTAGGACAAGCTGAAAACCTTTTGTATGTTTTTCCTTATGATTTGAACACACGTTTGACTTCCATTGTTTCATTTTCATGATCTTTTGTTTGTGTTCATTTGCATGTTTACAACATGGTTGCTAAGTTTCTATTGTCAAGATTATATCTTCATGCCCATGTTTTAAGTTCTTTTGATCCCAGCTCACAAATGCTTACATATATGATCAAGATTGTATAGGTGCATGTCACCTCAAAAATTATTCTTTGTTATCACTTACCTACTCGAGGACGAGCAGGAGTTAAGCTTGGGGATGCTTGATACGTCTCCAACGTATCTATAATTTTTGATGCTCCATGCTTGTTTTTACACCATTTGCCTACTGTTTCGTTACACTTCGTGGCACTTTTATGCATTTTCCGGAACTAACCTACTAACAAGTCGCCACAGTGCCAGTTCCCTGTTTTCTGCTGTTTTTGTGTTTCAGAAGTGATACACAGGAAATATTCTCGGAATTGGACGAAACAAGTTCCTGAAGTCTTATTTTCCCCGGAAGCTTCCAGAGATCCGAAGAGAAGTTGGAGGGGGGCCACGAGGGCCCCACACACCAGGGCGGTGCGGCCAGGGGCCTGGCCGCGCCCCCTATGTGTGAGAGCCCCTCGGGCCACCTCTGATGATGCCCCTCCGATCAATTTTCCAGAACACATCGCGATCCGCCGCCGCTGTCGACCCGAAGATTGGGAGGGTCCAGAAGCTCTTCCCGTCACCCTGCCGGAGAAGGGAATCTCCACCGGAGGTCTTCTTCATCGCCATGCTTGCCTCCGGAGCGATGAGTGAGTAGTCTACCTTGGACTATGGGTCCATAGCAGTAGCTAGATGGTTGTCTCCTCCACCATGTGCTTCATGTTTAGATCTCATGAGCTGCCCTACATGATTGAGATCACTGTTATGTAATTCTACATGTTTGGTTTGTTGGGATCCGATGAATATTGGTGTTATGATTGAGTTGCTATACTGAAATATATCTTTTGTTATCTCTATGTTGTTTATTATCTTGCATGCTCTCCGTTGTTAGTAGCTATCTTGGCCGAGTAGTTGCTAGTGACTCCAAGAGGGGGTATTTATGCTCGATAGTGGGTTCATGCCTCTATTTAATCTGGGGGAGTGATAGAAACCTCTAAGGTTGTAGATGTGTTGTTGCTACTAGGGAGAAAACAACATTCATATGCTCAAGGGCATATGCTTTGTTTACATTACACACTTTGCTTAATGCAATTATCTGTTGTTCGCAACTTAATACTTGTGGAGTTCTCGGATTGATTCGCCACAATTGGATTATTAGTCATAGATGCAGTTGGATGGCCGTCTATGTATTTTGTTGTAATGCCCAGAGTAAATCTCATAGTGATCTTCTTGACATATCACGTTTAGCTTTATTCTATCAATTGCCCAACTGTAATTTGTTTACCCAGCATGTGTTATTTATCTTATGGAGAGACACCACTAGTGAACTGTGGACCCCGGTCCTATTTCCATCATATTGCTATCACCTGTTTACTTTACTCGCACTGTTTACTTTACTCGCATTCTTCTACTGCTTTCCACTCGATACGCTCATACCCTTTGTTTCAAGCAAACCGGTGAGATTGACAACCTCATCGCAAGTTGGGAACAAAGTATTTGGTTGTGTTGTGTGCAGGTTCCGCGTTGCTACTGGCCGAAGACGAGTCAACAAGTATCGTTAAACGGCGCCCTTGTTGGAGTGTTACTAAGCCAGTCCGCATCACCTTCAGTCGTATTGTCTGCTCTTCTCCTGAACTATATTAAACCTTGGTTTCTTAACTGAGGTAAAACTAGCTGCTATACTCATCACACCTTCCTCTTGGGGTTTCCAACGGGCCGGTTATTTACTTCATCAACTTGGCATCAGCAAGCAGTTTTCTGGCGCCGTTGCCGGGGAAGAGTGGAAGACCTCTGAAAGGGGAGTTTTTCGCACGCACATCCTTTACTTTGTTATTGTTTTGCTTTACTTTATTTTTAGTTGCATCGTTTTATATCAAAAACCCAAAAAAAATTAGAATCCTTGGTAGTTGTTTATTATGTCTAGTTCAGTTGCTATTACTATGTTGCCCGAGGACATGATTTTTACTTTTAAACAGAAGGATGAGGAAAGTTTTAAAGAAGCTTGGTCTAGAATTTATGATTGGCATGAAAAAACTGAACCTAAAATGACCTTGAGTTTGCTTCTTAGTAGCTTTTACTTTGGACTTGCTCTTCGTTATAGATATGCTTTGGATGCTACTGCAGAAGGAGATTTCCTTCATTGTGATGGAGATCAAGCCTTCAATATTATAAAAAAGTTGATTACAATTTATAGCATGCTATACTCATCACACCTTCCTCTTGGGGTTCCCAACGGGCCGGTTATTTTCTTCATCAACTTGGCATCAGCAATAGCCGCTAACTTACGTATATGCTTCTGGCGAGGCCCTCCAGCCTCAGCGCGGAGGGGAGTAGTGCTTCTATTGGTCGGCTCTAGGAAATGCAAGCTAGCCCCGGCTTGAGGGGATTGGAGTGAGGGCCAAGTCCCGTGCCGGCTCGAGCGAGGCCGGAGCCGGCACGTCTCCCTTCCTCAGGCCTTCGCATGACCTTTGCCGCGGCTGGAGCGAATCTCCAGGCTCCTGGCTTTAGCCGTTTCCTTGCAGGTGTTAAGTTTTGATTTCGTTGCCCGTTTGCTAATCATGTCACAGTGCCAACTGATCGGACAGCCGGCGAGGTACTGGAGCCGGCCCCCTTCTGAGGGCCAATTCCCTTTCCCCCTAGCCCCCGAGTTTTGGGATAGCTGGACTGACAGCTGGCTCGAAACTAACTTGCCAACATACGATGCCAACGCCAGGCGAGGCAGCTCTAGCTTCGAACCTCTTTGACGTGGCTACTCAGCCCAAGCGCCGAAAGACTGTGATCATCGACCATTCGCTGACTTGCGCTAGTCCGGTTCCCTCAACTTTTTCCTTAATCTCCCCACCCTTCGGCTCTTCTACCCCCAACCGGCAGCCTGGTGCCGGTTGGTCTCCCTTGGGCCGGCAGCCGAATGCCGGCCTAGGGTGGGAGCGTGCCGCGGAGTGAGAAGTAGTACTTCGGTTTATTGGGCGCCTGACTCGTGCTAGCCAACGCATGGTCAACGAGCACTGCCTTCAACACTTAGTTGAGCGATTTTCTATCGTTTACGGTTTTTCTCTGTGGCTTTCCTTCGTATGTGGCCTGCCGGCTCCTATCTGTCCGGCTGCGCGGAGCCGGAAGATGGAGGTTGGGCTCGAGACCTTCTTCATACGTAGTACTCATCCGGCTGACGAGGAATCGATCGTTTTTTAGGGCTGCCGGCTATGGCTTGGTGCCCGGAGCTGGCTGCCGGTCAAGTGAATAACACAGGAAGCAAAACATACACGAAGTGTTTTCCTCAGAGCCGGCCGTAACTAGCTGCTCCGTTATCCTTTATTCATTGACAAGTTTTTCGGGGTACAAGCTTTTGCCTTAGCAGAAGAAAGGTCTTAGGAGACTAACATTCCAGGGACGCTCCGTCTCCTTGTCAGAGTTATCTGCCTTGTTCTTCCTAGGCTCTTGTGCGTCGGTGAGGTAATATGCCCCATTGCCTAGCACCCGGCTGACAATGAACGGTCCCTCCCATGGAGAGGACAGCTTGTGCATGCCTTTGGTGTTTTGGACCAGCCGGAGTACGAGATCTCCTTCGCGAAATGTGAGTGGACAGATTTTCCGGCTATGGTATCGTCGCAGCTGCTGCTGATAGAGCGCTGATCTGGCCAAGGCTTGCTCTTGTGCCTCCTCGAGGAGGTCGATGCCATCTTCTCGAGCTTCTTTTGCTTGCTTCTCCGTGTACTGGACAACTCTGGGCGCATCGAATTCGATATCAGTGGGCAGCACCGCTTCGGCTCCATAGACCAGGAAGAAAGGTGTGAAGCCGACAGAATAGTTTGGGGTAGTGCGCATGCTCCAGAATACTGAGGACAGTTCTTCGACCCAACAGCCAGCTGAGCGCTCGAGAGGCTCGACCAGTCTTGGTCTAATGCCGGCCAGGACCAACCCATTTGCTTTCTCCACTTGCCCATTGGACTGAGGATGCGCCACTGATGCCAAGTCCAGCCGGATGCCTTTCTGACCACAGTACTCTGCGATGGCTCCCTTTGCAAAGTTTGTCCCGTTATCAGTAATGATGTTGTGGGGGACTCCGTATCTTGTGATGATCTCGTTGAAGAACTTGATGGTGGATGAGCTGTCAAGTTTTTTAATTGGCTCTGCTTCGATCCACTTGGTGAACTTGTCCACTGCGACCAGCAGATGCGTCAAGCCCCCGAGTGCTGTTTTGAATGGTCCTACCATGTACAGGCCCCAGACTGCAAATGGCCAAGTGAGCGGGATGGTCTTCAGGGCTGCCGCCGGAGTGTGTCGATGCTTGGAGAAATGCTGGCAGCCATTGCAATGCTTCACTAGCTGCTCTGCATCCTTCAGGGCAGTCGGCCAGTAGAAACCATGGCGAAAGGCCTTAGCCACCAAAGCTCTAGAAGATGCATGGTGCCCGCACACCCCTTGATGTATTTCTCTCAGCAGCTCTATCCCTTCCTCCGGCTCGATGCACTTCTGGAAGATCCCAGACACGCTGCGCTTGTACAGTTCACTATTGATGATGGTGTACGCCGGCGCGCGACGTTGAAGTCGCCTAGCTTCTGCTTCGTCTTGAGGCAGGTCCCCAGTGACGAGGTAGTTGGAGAACGGCTCTGCCCAGGATGGTATCTCTCGTATGTGGAAGACACTGGCGACTAGGGGATCAGCAGCCCTTGGGTCCTCCGTCGTGCCGGCTTCGCCTAATTGGCCGGCTGTGGGGGCTGGTCCGGAGACGGCAGCCCCCGAGTCCTTCGTCCAGCCGGCCGCGCTGGGCTGGTCGGCTGCTTCTTTCAGCCCCGAGGCGGCAGCCCCCGAGCCCGGTGGCGGCGCCTGAGCCGGAGCTGGGTCTCCGAGCACGTAGATGGAGGTAGACTCCGGCGAAGGCTTGATGGATGGCTTGCGGATGATCTCCAATGACACCCCAGCTGGGACGCTTTGCCTGGTGGAGCCGACCTTGGACAACCGGTCTGCCTAGTCGTTGTTCGCCCTTGGGACGTGATGGAACTCGTAGCCTTCAAAGAATCCACAGAGCTGCTGCACGTAGAAGTGGTAGGAGGCCATGTTGGCGTCCTTGGCGTCCCATTCCCCAGAGACCTGGTGCACCACCAGGTCGGAGTCTCCGAAACAGAGGATCCTTCGGATGCCGATCTCTTTGGCCAGCTTGAGCCCATGCACCAGGGCTTCGTATTCCGCGATGTTGTTCGACGCGCGGAAATGCATCTGCAACACGTACTGCAGCTTGTCTCCCTTAGGAGAGGTGAGGACGACACCGGCTCCCACGCCATCGAGTATCTTGGAGCCATCAAAGTGCATGCGCCAGTGGGTGGAGTCTGGAGCCGGCGGCAGGTACTGGTGCTCTCCCCAATCGGCGAAGAAGTCATCTATGATCTGGGACTTGATCGTCGTTCTGGACTTGTACTGAATGGTGTGAGCTGCAAGCTCAATCGCCCATTTGGCCACCCTACCGGTTGCATCCTTGCACCCTATGATCTCTGAAAGCGGAGTGGTGCTCACCACCGTGATGGGGTGCTCCTCAAAGTAGTACTTCAGCTTCTTGGCTGCCATGTACACGCCGTAGGCAACCTTCTGGTAGTGCGGGTAGTTTTGCTTGGAGAGAGTGAGCACCTCACTCAACTAGTACACCAGGCGCTGAACCGGCAGCTCCTTGCCTTCCTCAGTTCGCTCTACCACAATCACGACGCTGATGACCCGTGGAGTAGCTGCGATGTAGAGCAGCATTGGTTCTCGCGGAGCCGGCGCTGCCAAGATTGGCGCGGTAGACAAGGCTCGTTTGAGGTCGTTGAAGGCATCGTCAGCGCGCTGGGACCAAACGAAATGGTCCATCTTCTTCATCAGCTGGTATAGCGGCATGGCCTTCTGCCCGAGCCGGCTGACGAACCGGCTGAGCGAGGCCAAGCACCCAGCAAACTTTTGCATGTCTCTGAGCTGGGTGGGCGGCTCTAGGGCCTCGATGGCTTTTATCTTCGAGGGGTTAGCCTTGATCCCTCGCTGGGAAACGATATAACCTAGTAGCTGTCCAGCCGGCACACCAAAGGTGCACTTCTCAGGATTGAGCTTCATGCGATAGCGTCGCAGGTTGGCGAAGGTCTCCTTGAGATCATCCAGGAGCGTGCCAATCTCCCCCGCAGGCACTGCTGCATGGTTCGCTGGTAAGTTGCTCCAGCGTTCTTCAAGCCGAATGGCATAGTGACATAGCAATAAGCTCCATATGGGGTGATGAAGGATGTCTTGATCTGATCCGGCTGGTAGAGCGGGATCTGGTGGTAGCCTGAATAGGCGTCCAGGAAGGACAGCAGGTCGCAGCCGGCTGTGGAATCGATCACCTGGTCGATGCGTGGCAACGCGAAGGGATCCTTGGGGCAAGCCTTGTTGAGGCTGGTGTAGTCGATACACATATGCCAAGTGTTGTTCTTCTTCAGGACCAAGACTGGGTTCGCTAGCCAATCAGGGTAGAACACCTCCATGATGAAGCCGGCTGCGAGGAGCCGGGCAATCTCCTCGCCGATGGCTTTCCTTTTCTCTTCTGCAAAGCGCCGCAACGGTTGTTTGACCAGCTTGGCATCCGGCCGGACGTTGAGTGAGTGCTCAGCCAGCTCCCTCGGCACACCTGGCATGTCCTTTGGAGACCATGCAAAGATGTCCCGATTCTCATGGAGGAAGCTGGTGAGCTCGCTTTCCTATTTAGCAGAAAGGCCGGTGCCGATGATGACGTACTTGGAGGGATCGCTCTCATCCAGCAGGATCTTCTTGGTGTCATTAGCCGGCTTGAACTGCTCCACTGGTGACTGGCGAGCTGGCACATCTTGCTGGGTTAGCTCCACGCGATGGAGGAGTTGCCGCTTCTCCTCAGCGATGACCAACGCCTCCGCCAGTTGCGAGCTCTCCTTGGCGCACGCCAGGGACTTCTTGAAGCTTCCCGAGACAGTGATCATGCCCCTGGGCCCTGGGAGCTTCATCTTCAGGTAGGCATAGTGCGGCACCGCCATGAACTTTGCCAGAGCCGGGCGGCCAAGCAAAGCATGGTAAGGACTACTGATGTCCACCACCTCGAACCAGATGGGCTCGCGGCGGCTATTTCCCTTCTCCTCGAAGAGAACCTCCAGCTGCACCTTGCCCAAAGGGGTGCACGAGTGCCCAGGCACGATGCCATGGAAGGTGAGCCGGCTCGGTTTCAGCTGAGCAAGCGGGATGCCCAACTTCTCTAGTGAGCTTCGGTAGAGAAGGTTGATGCTGCTGCCACCGTCGATGAGCACGCGGGAGAACCGGCATGTATGCGTATCAGAGCGTATGATGGGGTCCAAGACCAGAGCATACTCTCCAGGACTGGGCATTAGTCGCGGATGGTCTTCGCGTCCCCAGGTGATGGCCGCCTCGGACCAGTGCATGAACTGGGGCTCTGCAGGCATGACGGCGTTCACCTCTGCCTCATGCCAAAGGTCGTTCCTTTTGTCTTTGCCTGGGGTAGTGAAGATGTGGTACTGCTCAACATCTGCCGGAAAGTCCTCCTCGCCTTGATCCGGATCATCCGCAGCCGGCTCATGCTGTTGGTCCTCCTGACCTCCAGCCGGCTGCGCTTGCAGGCTTCCAGGGAGCTGCCGAGCGCGCTGCTCCAGCTCTCTCATGAAGCGGCACTAATGCGTGGAGTGGGTCGCTTCCCTGCCGGGGGTGCTGTGGAACTTGCAGGGCTGGTCAAGTGCAGCATCAAGGGTGTATTTTCCCTCCTTGCGCCCCTGACCGCCGCCCGCAGCCCCTGGGCCTCCTTGGTTGGTAGCCGCTCGCTTTGAGCTAGCAGGTCCCTTGGGAAGCTTCTTCATGTGGTCAAGCCACAGATGGATGTGCAGGGCCGGCTGGTGAGCTTGAGGCTCCAGCCCTGGCGTCGGCGCCAGGACTGGACGTGGCCCTCCTGCCCCACCGACCTGCTGGACACGGCGTCCTCGGGTGTTACTGCTTGGGGCGCGGCCGCCCTGTCCGCGCCCTCCGAAGCCCGGGCTTGTCGATGGCGACCGCTGGACCTGGCTAGGGCCCGCGGCGTCGAGTCCATGGCCGCGCTGCTGGCCGCGGACAAGCTCGTCCGGCGCATCTCCGTGCGCATCGTAGAACTCACGGAGCGTGGTGCTCATGTGGCGCCGGGCCGCCTCCTCCCCGGCCGCCCTGCTGAGGAGAATGAGGCGCGTCCGCTCCAGGGCCTCCGCGACCCGGGCGGGGTCGATGATGCGGTCGAGCGGTGCGCGCAGGTCCACAACGGTGACGTCCGAGGTGTCCTGCTCTGGGAGTGGTGCGTTCTGCTCCTGTGGAGGAAGGCATTCGAGCGGCGGGCGCGCGGAGAGCGGTGGGTCGCTGCCCTCCTCCTCTCCCAGGGCCATCACTTCGACCATGGCACCAAAGTCACAGCTTTTGCCACAACTTGAGCCTCCGTCGCTGAGAGGATCGAGGACGTCGGTTACCTCCTCCGGGAAGGGCTTGGCGACGTAGAAGCAGTGGCTGCCGATGTCGAGGAAGGAGCCGCTGCCGCCGAAGCCGTCCCCGAAGCAGGCCAAGTTGTCGCTGACACAGTCAAGGGTGCCAAACCTCCAGACGAGGCCAAAGGCGACCCTCTCGCCGGGGATCGATGGGGATCCTGGCAGGAACTTGACTCCGGTCATCGCCGCACGTTGCCCCACGGTGGGCGCCAATTGTCGTGGGAATTTGGGGACAGATGCCATGGGGATGGCTTAACGGAGAGGCTCGACGGTGGTAACGATGGGTCCGGCTCGGGATTGTGCCAACGGAGACACCTCAGTTACCCAGGTTCAGGGCCCTCCACGATGGAGGTAAAACCCCTACTTCCTGCCTGCTTTCTATTAGCTTTATAGGGGTTACAGTGCTCCTCGAGCTGTTCATCTCGAGGAGGAAGAAGGAGAAAGATTCGATCCCCTAGGCTAAGGGTCCAGACCCCCTTATATAGGCGGGGGTCTGGTTACAGGTTAGGTGGCCAGCTGCCCGGCTGCCGGCTCCCCGCGGCTGCGTCTTCGGCGTGATCTCCTGGCCCACCGCTGTTCCCTCCTGACAGTTGCACTTTATAAAGCGCCTTTTGCCCCCTTGGACTGGCATCTGGGAGGCATATGCCCTCCCTTTTGCCTCGGATCCTTTCGTGGGGAAGGCTCCTGCTCGCTGGTTGGTGGAGGCCAGTCGTGGCGGGCGTCACTCCCGTCCTTTGCCCCTGGCGATCTTGTCGGGGCCGGACTGCTTTCGGCGACACAGCCGTTGGAGGAATCTTATCTTCATTTTCCGGCTCTGGCTCTCCTCGGTGGAGTTGCTAGTCGGCTGCTGGCGCAGCCGGCCCTCTAGCTGGAGCCGGTCTTTCTTACTTGACGCCGTGGAGACTCCTGGGACGCCAGCCGGCATACAGCGCTGCCCTTGGCATACCCCTGAAGTCATCCCCATGACAGTCAGCGAACCTTAAGTGTGTCACCCTACGGTTCTTGAATAACGTGGACATGATCGAGACTCCTCTCAGATCAATAATCATCGGCGAGATCTGGAAATCCATGATGACTCCCACTTACTCAATGACGAATCTAGTAATCGTGTGAACCATTAACGAATGTAGTTAATTCCTTTTGTCTCGCGGTATTATTACTTGTCCGAGATCCGATCATTTGGTATCAACCATACCTAGGTCGATCTTGTTCCCGACAAGTCTCATTACTCGTTCCATAATAAGGCATTCCTGTGACCTAGTCACATGCTTGCAAGCGGTGTCAATGCAGTATCACCGAGAAGGGCCTAGAGAATATCTTCCTGTCATCGGGTCAGACAAATTCCACTCTTGATCCATGAGCCTCAACTAACACTTTCAGAATATCCAAATTAACCTTTATAATCACCCTGTTACGGGATGACTTTTGATATGATCAAAGTACTCTTCCGATATCAGTGATTAACATGATCTCAGTGTCTAAGGATTAGAACTACTTCGTATGAGTTTGATATAGCAATGAAACTTGATGACTTGATCGTATTGCTATTCGTACTATGGGTGTGAGTGTTCATCACATCATTCTTCTAATGATATGACTCCGTTATTAACAACATTCAATGTTCATGATGAGGAAACCTTGATCATCGGTTAATAAACGAGCTAGTTAAAAGAGAGGCTTTACTAGGAACCATTTAGTTGTTTATTAAACATACAAGTATTAATATTTTTGATTAATACAATTCTA
This sequence comes from Dactylis glomerata, assembly GCA_007115705.1. Lineage (NCBI taxonomy): Eukaryota > Viridiplantae > Streptophyta > Magnoliopsida > Poales > Poaceae > Dactylis > Dactylis glomerata. The sequence goes on from QXEO01001291.1 coordinate 1,195,358, forward strand.
GGATAAGAAATAAACATTTATCATAAACATGGAATATAATAATAACTACTTTATTATTGTCTCTCGGGCATATTCCCTTCACTTTGACACCTGTGTTTGATGCTGCTTCAGTTTGTATGATTGTTGTAAGGCTTTTTATCGGTCTTTGTTGAATAAATAAAATAAAATAAAATAAGACCGTATGCATCTTTTCGATGCAGAGGGGCTGGGGCTGCCCCATTTTGAAAAAAAACATGGAGAAAACGAGATGTTGGGCATTTGATTTTTGATCGAGGTGGATGGCAACTGAAGAATGAACCATTGCTCCATGGCAAATCTTGAATGCGTTCGCTCGGCAAAACGTTAGATCCATATTGGAGTCCCAAAGAAATTCTGACGATTGTGAATTTGAAGCAGAGTTTCTTTTTATACCATAGAAAATCAACCGATGAACCATAATCCAGGCTAGTGATAGACACGCAAGCTGTTCTAGTACTACCCTAGCTGCAACCACACGCTATAGGAGATTTTGTTCTATTACAAGGCGAGCAGAAACTACGATCAGAGGTTCCATTCGCAGCATCGATCGGGAGCTCCTTCTTTAGCACCCGACGATCGAGGCACTCGCCCGCTAATGGTGCGCCTTGGGTGGACACTGGTAGCATTTGGCGAAGAGCCCGAAGGTGTCGATTTGCTTGACGAAGTTGGTGACGCTGGCCCAGCCGCCGAGGCCGAAGCCGACCACGAGCACCCACGCCACCACGAACACGTTCACCACGAACATGCCGCTCCAGCTCGGCAGGAACGCCGGCGGCTTCTCCGCCGCATTCTGTCATACAGCATCAAGTACATGAGCACAAGTAGATTCATTCGATGTAGTACATGTTCATATGCATAAGCAGATGGTTGGTTACCTGTCTGGCGGAGGCGGAGCGATAGGTGAGCATGTGGGCGAGGGCGGGGATGATGTAGACGGTGAAGCTGACGAGGAGGGCGCCGACGGCGGAGTTGATTGGCCCGAAGAAGGGAAAGATGATGGCGAAGAACCAGATGGGCACGACGATGGGGAGCCGCGCCAGCGCGCGCATGAAGATGCTGCCGGTGTGGTGCATGCCGATGGCCTTCTCCCACACGAAGTAGAGCGGGGTGCACGCGAAGCCGAAGGTGATGAACTGGTGGATCAGCATCACGATCACCGCCGTGTCGCGCCACCCGGACTTGGGGAGCAGCGAGAAGGCGTTCGAGTGCGTCAGCAGCGCGTCGCCGAACGCCCAGTACATGGTCGCCGCCGACGGCAGGGTCAGCGTGAACACGTATAGCGTCGCCACCAGGTAGATGTACTTGAACTTGCGCGGCTTCCACATGGCGTGCATGATCTCCCTGCATGGTTGCGGGCAACCGTTGTCAACCAATTCAGTCATCGTCAGAACTCAGAAACTGTGTTATTTCATTGCTGAGCAGATACAACAAACTTCCTCCGACCACTAATACATATCTCTAACATGATGTATCTAGATAATAAAAAGTGTATAGCATCATGTTAGAGACAGGTATTAACCGTCGAAGGGAGTACTACTATACGAAGCTATAATGCATCAACAGTTTCGTGAAAACAACTCACAAGCCGATTAACTATTGCCAAAAAGAATGAAATTGGTCATCTTATCCTAACGCCAGTTCGATACAGAATGAGAATAAACCTTTGGAATTAGCGTACTACGTACACGCCCTTTCAGCACATGCGCGCAGATGCTTTACGTTGATGGAATGTTAAGCGAGCATGGGTAAAGTAGTGCTTCTCCTAGTCAGGAACATTTAGGGCGATTGGGACATGAAGAATCTGCGCCAACTTTCTCTACATGATTCTGGTAGACATGCTTCCGGTTAAGTACACATCTGGCCGACAATTAAGGCCAAATGAAGCCATTTCCGATTAATCGATGGTCCTATGGTCACTCTCTGGAGATTGCAAATTTCTCTGAGAATTCGGCCTTCCTTTTTTCTCAAGTGAATCATCCAACTTTATTTGCCTCTAGTGATAATTTCTCCTTTCAAAATAAAATACAAACAGTGCACTTGAATCCATGACCGGTGCAAAGAAAATTCATATTTTGGTAAATTTTCAGCAAATTTAATGGATATGCTAATCAAGATGGGTATGTTGTCATACTGGGAGACTTTGCACGGAATACCCAAAGTAGCACTTGTGCTTTTTTGTCCACTAATCAAAGGTTGCCACTAATAGATCAACTCGAATCATGAACAAACCATGGCCCGCACTAGAGGGCAACTAGGACGACGGATTTGGTTTATTTGATGTGAAATCCGCACTAGCGCAATGGAATGATGGAAACCAAACCAGTCCAAAACATCTAGCCCCCGGAAATAGCATTTTTATGACTAGAAAAGAGCAGCCGATCGTTTTTTTAAGACAAAGTTCTCTCCAATTAACAACTTGGGGTTTGAACACCCCACCGATGCTAATTATTCCTCGTGTTGGAGCTCATCATTAATCCCGACGCAAAGATCATCATAGATGGCACTCACGGATTAAGCCCAGGGAATGATCGGTGGGAATAAAGGCTTGATCACCAGGGGTATTGAAATCCATATTCAGTGGCTAGTATATATAGCAGTGGACCTTAAGGAGGGCTGTACTAGGTTTGATCACCTAGCTCTAGTGATGCACCATTTCTGTGGAACCGACGGTAAGTAGCTAGGACAGGTGGTTTCCACGAGCCGTAAACCATATTTTACTCGTCGTGATTGGCTTGCCCTGATCTAGCTACACCAGAATTTCTCTACAAGATCTTACTACTGAATAATCAATCACCAAGTTGGGCTGGAGGGAGTAGGGGACCAAAAGATGGAATGGAAGCGACACTGGATTTTCAACTCTATCCATGAACAGACAGCACTAGGCAAAAGCTGCACCAGGTGAAAGTGTAGACGATATATATTGTGGGTGCACTAGTTAGAAAAGAACCGTATAGTTGTGGTGTGAGTACTTACACGGTGACGGCGTGTCCGCCGAAAGTGTAGAGGATGTTGGTGGCGCCAGTGAAGTAGAGCATGAGGCTGCTCGGGCCCGAGTGCTTGACGCCGTCGACCTGCGATGCGATGGCATGGGAGCGCATTGTTAGCTAGCTAGTGACGATCAATCAATCCATCAAAGAAAGGTTACATTGCTGGGGCCTGGGGAAGAAGGTGGAGTTACCTGGCCGTGGACGGCGGCGGCGATGGTGAGATACCAGGCGGTGTAGGTGGTCATGCCGAGGCCGAGGAAGGACCAGATGCGGTAGTTGTGGAAGGAAGGGATGAAGACGGTGGTGGCGCAGCACGCCCCGAATATGTACGTCCATGTCCGCTTGTCCAGCCGGTCGTTGATGTAGTAGATGTTACTGCAAATATGCGCGTGGTTTCAGCAGACGATGATGTATCTCCAACAGATAGCATTTGCAACAGTTAAAACTTAAAACTAACAACGTGTGTGTGTAAGGCTAATGACTGAATATGTGAACCTTGCACAGGCGATGAGCTGGATGACGGAGCCGAAGAGGAGGAAGGTGCAGTTGAACGCGAGCCCGGCAACCTTCCAGTACGGGCCCAGCAGCCCATCCAAAACTTCGAACCACTGCTTAACGAATGATAATTTAGAGAGCTAAGTTAGCAAGGCTTACATTTTGGGACATAGTAATACTTTACACGGCATTCCTGTTCGATGCGTGTGTGTGCTTGAGTAACAAACTGAACAGATGCATGCTTATCGCATTGCAGTTTTGCTTGGTCAAGTCCACACGGCATGCAAAAGGAATTCCAGACCCCAGCGATCACGAGGGATCCAATTCAGGTGCAGAAAGGAAACCGTATGCAGCAGGAAAGCCAGAACCGAACGAAACTGAAAAACTGACTGACTGAAGCAAGCAAGCAGGCAGAGTGGAGTGTGGTGCCTACTGAGTGATCGCGATCGACCGACCTGGATGACGTGGTTCTTGAAGCTGACGCCCTCCTTCTCCTTGCGGGCGCGGTACTCGACGTAGAGGACGCTGATGAGGTAGGCGGTCCAGCTGCCCATGAGGCCGTAGAACACCTGGAGCAGCAGGCCGGAGACCATCCCCAGCTGCGAGAAGGAGTAGGGCAGCGTCAGCAGCACCTGCGCCACCTGCAAGCAATGTCCATGGCAAGATCCATGTTGGTGATTCTATTGCGTACTGACTATCGAGTAGGATAGGCATGGCGTTCAGTTCAGTTCATACCTGGTTGGAGGCGCAGCTGAACCAGGCGTCCCAGACGGACCCGCCGTGCCACAGCAGGTCCTTCATGCTGAACCCGCCGCCGTGCTCCTGCGGCTGGTCGGAGCCCTCGCCGCCGTCCCACGCGGTGTCCATCGCGCGCACCTCCTCCTTGCCGTTGGCGCCGTCCGCCATGGGCACGATGGCCTCCTCCGCGTGATCGCCCGGCACCATCCTCTCTCTCTGCTTCTCTCTTCTCTCTACGCACACGACACAAGAATCTGAAAGGTAGCGGACGCAACAATGGCTGCAGGAGAAAGACACTGGCTGTACGCAGATAAATAGCAGCACCAACCTGTCGTGCGGGGGGAAGTAAATGAGTAGCGCCAGGCGGTTGGAAGCTGTGGACAGAGCAGCAGGCAGAAGGCGCCGACGGAATTTACTGTGCTATAGAAAGCCGGCGTGGACTTTCTTGCAGGCGAGCGCCGCCCGGAGCCGAAACTGCAGAGAGGGGCCCCGGAGGCACGGCCGTTACTTCGCCGCGCGCTTTACGGGATCTGGCAGCTCTGCTCTCGGATCTTCGCGGCGTCCTCGTCTCCCGGTCTGCCCGGCTCGGCTCCGTTCTTCTCTCCACGAGGAGTAAACGGCCGACGTGGGACGGTGGGAGGGGGAGCGTGGTGTGCTTTCTGCTGATTTTGACGAGGGAACTTGGGTGTGGGAGAGGGGAACCCCATGACACTTTATATCAATCCGCTTTGATGACGTTTTACTAAATATAAACAACAATTATCATGCACATGATATGAAATTAGAGGATGATCAAGAGATTATAAATGTAATTAACAGGCTAGTATAGCCGTGATTATGGCATTTCTCGGCTAACCATTGAATGGATATTTGGACCAATGATCCCGGATGATTTTTATCATGCATATTAATTGTTTTTACTTGGCATATATATTAAAATAAAGGTTGTGTTTAATTGAGTACAATAAATAATAATTCATTCGTTCCTCTTTATTAGGTACATTCCAAATTGTTAGGTGTATTTTCCTTTTATTATCCCAACAAATGTCTATTCTAACCCTCTTGGATTTATGTGCTAACAATTTAATGGATAATTATGAATTTGGATTAATGATTTGGAAGATTTTTATCATGCATATAAGGGCCCGTACAATAGGGTGCCGTCGGTTTTCTCTTGTGATTGCCACGTTGGATTTTTTGCTTAGCTGAAGAAGAGAGAATAAATGGAGAAAAGGTTATCTTCCCTTAGCTAAGGGATGATCTATTACTCCCTCCATTCATTGATATAAGTTGTATTGTTTTTCTGTGAAAAAATCCAGAATATAAGGTGTATAACAGGATTATGGGATATTTTTACACAATTAAGGAGTCAATATGATTAGGAGAGATAATATACTAAGATTTCCCTATTTTTCCTCTATTCTCACATCGATCACCTACCTGTATTAATGTCTACAAGTATCAAAATTTTCCCTTTTAGCCTATGCGTTAATATTCATGCAAAAAAACTATACACCTTATATTAAGGAACAGAGGGAGTATAAAAAAGAAGGCTATTTTCACCATTGTACCATATGTGCTTCCTTAGTAATATAGTTTCTACTAAAATTTAATTAATTATATTAATTGCTAGGGATAACAATAAGAGATAGCGTACTGTATCACTTATATTTAGTGTCTTCTCTAGATTACATGGAGGGCTAAGAGAAGACGTGTCATCTCTACCATTGTATATACCCTAATTAATTTTTTGACTTAGAATATAAAATAAAGTTGGGGTTTAATTAAGTCGATAAATACTAATTCATAATTTTCTCTTTATTAGGTGCATTATTTTTTAGGTGCATTCCAAATTATAAGGTGTATTTCCTTTTCACCCCAATAGATGTATATTCTACCCCTTGTGTATTACAAAGTCCTAAATAAATAAAAGAAGATTACACATATAAGAAAACCACAATCTGATCTTAATATTCTTCTTTCCTGCAAAGGAGAAATAAACAAAAGACAAAGGAAAAATGTTGACTTCATCATGAATAAGGAATTATTGATGTTTGATCTAGCTAAAGGATTCAAAAACAACTAGCTAAATGCATTATTGATGTTTGGACAAAATATTTCTTGTGTGCAAACATAAATGTCTGGATGTACATGCAAATATATTTTTCTGAATTCTTTGACATTCTAGGGATGTGATGTCTATGCACGCTTCTACTCTTGTAGACAGTGTTGGGCCTCCAAGTGCAGATGTTTGTAGAACAGTAGCAAGTTTCCCATAAGTGAATCACCCAAGGTTTATCGAACTCAGAGAGGTAGAGGTCAAAGATATCCCTCTCAAGCAACCCTGCAATTAAGATACAAGAAGTCTCTTGTGTCCCCAACACACCCAATACACTTGTCAGGTGTATAGGTGCACTAGTTCGATGAAGAGATAGTGAAATACAAGTAATATGAATGATTATAAGTGGTAATTGCAATCTGAAATAAAAATGGCAGCAAGCAAACATGTAGCAGAACTGGTTGTAAACGGTGTTTCAATGCTTAGAAACAAGGCCTAGGGATCATACTTTCACTAGTGGACACTCTCAACAATGATATCATAATTGAATACATAAATATATTTTCTTCACTATGCTACACTAAACTACTCTCCGGTTGGATAACAAACACCAATTCACCGCGTACGGCTGTAAAAGCACACCTTAAAGTTCGCATTCCCCATCTAGGCAACCCCACACTGTCACCTTGAGCGCCCTAGATGGTTCCAGACAAACACCACAATTTCATAGAGATATCTAACTCAAATTATAATCATGATAAGTATTTTTGTAATCTTTAGCCTAAGAGCCACACACAGTGCGCACACTGTCACCTTCACACCGTGGGACATGGTGTCTCCGGAGATCACATTAATAAAAGCACTTGAGTAGCATAATAGATGAAGAGTAACATCTACTTATTCAACTAGATTACAAAGCTCATGATAACATAAAGATCACACCATGGGAGAGAGAGATAAACCACATAGCAACCGGTAGAGCCCTCAGCCTCAGGGGAGAACTACTCCCTCCTCATCATGGGAGTCAGCAACGACGATGAAGATGGAGGTGGAGTCGATGGAGATGGCTCCGAGGGCAATTCCCCTTCCCGGCAGGGTGCCGGAACAGAGATTTTGGTCCCCCAAAACTTGTCTTGGATGGCGGCGGCGCTACGGAACTTTTCATGGATGGAGGCTTAATTCATTTAGGGTTTTCGTGTCGGGGGCAATATATAGGTGGAAGGGCGAGGTCAGTGGATGCCCGAGGGGCCCACACCATAGCTAGGCGCAGCCATGGGTGGGCTCGCACCACCCTATGGTGTGGCCACCTCAGTGACCCCCTCCGTCTCTGCTTTGGACTCCATTGACGTGTCAGGAAAAATAGGAGGTTGGGTCCTTATTTCGTCCAATTCCGAGAATATTTCCTTAAGTAATTATCTGTAATAGAAAAATAGCAGAAAACAGGAACTGGCACTGTGGCATCTTGTTAATAGGTTAGTTCCAGAAAATGCATAAAAATTCCACGAAGTGTAAACAAAACATAAAGCAATTGGTGTAAAACAAGCATGGAGTATCAAAAATTATAGATACGTTTGCAACGTATCAGGATGCAAAGCACCACCCGATCCGCCCCACTTTGTAGTCAAAATAAGTTAAGCTAGTTATATTTTTTACGAAATTACTCTAGTCTGAACTAGTTTCTAGCTTCGCGGGCTTATGCAGGATGCCCCTTGCCACCCTATGAAATGTGTTTTCAAACAATGAGTTCATATGAAGCCATGAGCAGAATTGATTTCCAAATGATTCTGCTTATTACTATTTGTATGTCTGCTCCCTCTCTATTGACGATCTAGAGATATGCATGCTTATGCAAACACTATTTTATTTATCTACTGAATTTCAACCCCCTTTCCATCTAGTTTAGGTTACATGGTGCCGCAAGTGATGTCTTGACAAGACGAATCAAGGCTAATTGGCGAGCCATTTCAAGGCAATATGGGCACTTCCAAGACAACACTAATATGCAACAAGCATAAAAAATGTTCTAAATGAACAGTGCGGCAAGACTCGCATTGGGTCTAGGGACAAGAGAGGGTAGGAAGGTAATTTTATTGAGCGACTCATCAGCCTACCTGTGTGCTGAGCTTTCCCGAGGTCTCTTCTGATTACATAACGTTTGAAATCGGGACACACTTTGAATCAAACATTCGAGAAGCGTTGGCTGATACCTGGTTGTCCTGAACTCCTCTGACATGAGGGTTGCGGTTGTTCAGGATACCATTCAACCGGGTGATGTGTCCCCTCCAAGTTAAAAGATTCGCTAGCGTCTAAAATCTGTAGGCTACCTTGTTCAATTAGTGATTTGTGAAGTTTTTGTGTATGATCGTCATCATATGATAATCTGTCTTGACCCTTGACTATGTAGTTTCTTGAGGACATGAGCAATGGAGGCAGTACCTACCTACTGCCCTAGGTTCCACGTAAGAGAAAATATTATATGGAATAGTAGACATCAAACACTATAGTCCAAAATATCCCATGAAGTAGCCCACAACCGGTGATGAGAGTTAACTCGGCAAATGTCCTAGATGAAGGATTTAGGATCGGGGGAAGAGGGCATGGATGAACTCGAAGGTAAGGATTCATGCAAACAAGGCAGATCTTGATGTTTATTAAGACAAAGCGTGGATTACAGGCTCAATCTCAATCTGTCCCTGGCCGGCCTCTCTTGGCCCCTATTTATAGGTGGCCAGGTGACAAGGGTATAGATAATAGAGCCCGTTACTTGAGTACCCCTGAGGCCCGTTAAGCTAGGCCCAAGTGTAATCTTAGTCGAAATACGAGTTCATGTCGTATACCGATGTTGTAATATGTATCGGACCCAACCTGTTCCTTGAGACCTGGACACCTATATATAGGGGCCAGGAGAGGATGGCAAGGGATAGATTGAAAGCAAGCTAAGTTAACCACCACCTTTACTTTCGATACACACCTTGTTTGACTGATTTTACCTTCGAGTTCATCCGACACCCTATTCCCCCGATCCTAAGTCCTTCAAATTGGACATTTGTCGAGTTAACCCTCGTCACCAGGTCTCGAGGATCTGATCGAGTTCAATACAAATTAGTCTATACAAGACGGGTTACAACATGATTAATATTTCGACTATAACTATGCTTCGATCTTTATCTTGGGCCTAGCTTTTATGGGCTACTACCCGAACATGCCTCAGGGGTACCAATGTTGTGGGCTTTGGTATTCATACCCTTGTCAGTAGCCCCCGAGATTCTATCTGAATCATAGATTCGGGTCAAATCTCAGACCTTCAAATCTTTGTCTTGTAATCCTCGACCGGATCAATCTTTGACTTCTTTACTTTAATGTTTTTATCAATATTTCATATTTTCAACTTTTCATGGGGATTTTGGTAAACAAGCCTGGTGCTTCTGACGGATCAGGAAATCAGTTAATTGCCCAAGCAAATACTTGTTACCTACTTCAAACTTGAGTACCCGGACTCGAATTTGGTACCTGGCTTAATCCAACTTGTGCCGCATTTAGGACTTATCAAAGAATCAATTCCAGTATTTCTTAGGGTACCCAGTGCGTCCTCTGGGATTTTTTCTTCGTATCGTGGATACAGAAATTTACATGTAGTGCGCATTCATGTGCGAATACTAGGCCATGCAGGACGGATAATGGGGTCTTACCTTTATGATCTTCGCGACCACGGTATTCAAGCATGTTATCGCGGCTAACGCGGCCTGAGAATTCAATTTTTATCGAGATCCTTGTTTGGCTGTTTGATACGTCTCAAATGTATCTATAATTTTTGATGCTCCATGCTTGTTTATACAGCATTTGCTTTGTGTTTTGTTACACTTCGTGGCGTTTTTATGCGTTTTCCGGAACTAACTTACTAACAAGACACCACAGTGCCACTTCCCTGTTTTCTGCTATTTTTGTGTTTCAGAAAAGCTACACAGGAAATATTCTCGGAATTGGACGAAACAAAAGCCGAACCTCCTATTTTTTACCAAAGCTTCACGAAGACCGAAGATGAGACGGAGGGGGGCCATAGGACGGCCACACCCTAGGGTGGCGTAGCCCAGGCCCTGGCCACGCCACCAGGGGGTGAGACCGCCTGGTCCACCTCCTGACGCTGCCCTTTCACCTATATATTCCCCTCGATGGGAAAAACCTAAAGCCGGCTCAATTTTCCATGAAACCTACTGCAAGCCGCTGCCGTCGTCGATGTGAGATCGGGAGGCTCTAGAAGCTCTTCCCGGCACCCTGCCGGAGAGGGGAATCCCTGCCGGAGGCCTCCTTCACCACCATGGTCGCCTCCAGAGTGATGTGTGAGTAGTCTACCTTGGACTACGGGTCCATAGCAGTAGCTAGATGGTCTTCTCCTCCACCATGTGCTTCATGTTTAGATCTTGTGAGCTGCCTTACATGATCAAGATCATCTTTCTATAATTCTACATGTTGTGTTTATTGGGATCCGATGAGTATTGGTACTATGTCAAGTTGATGTGCTGAATTATTATCTTTATGTTATCTCTATGTTGTTTATGATCTTGCATGCTCTCTGTTGCTAGTAGATATCTTGGCTGAGTAGATGCTAGTGACTCCAAGAGGGAGTATTTATGCTCGATAGTTGGGTTCATGCCTCTAGTAATCTGGGGGAGTGACAGAAACCTCTAAGGTTGTAGATGTGTTGTTGCCACTAGGGAGAAAACAACATTCTTGTGTTCAAGGACATTTGCATTGTTTACATTACGCACTTTGCTTAAGGTGATAATCTATTGTTCGCAACTTAATACCCGATGGTTGCTCGGACGACATCCGGAGGGTGGATTATTAGTCATAGATGTAGTTGGATTATGGTCTATGTATTTTGTCATAATGCCCAGAGTGAATCTCATAGTGATCCTCATGACATATGTACGCTATCTTTATTCTATCAATTGCCCAACTGTAATTTGTTTACCCAGCATGTTGTTATTTATCTTATGGAGAGACACCACTAGTGAACTGTGGACCCCGGTCCAATTTCCTTTACATTGCTATTACCGTTTACCTTTACTCGCATTATTTACATTCTTGCATACTATTACCTTTTACCACTCGATACGCTCAAACCTTTGTTTACAGCAAACCGGTGAGATTAATAACTGATACGTCCATTTTGCATCACTATTTTGTATCATAATTTACTGTTATTCATTGATATATTTCACATTTAGAGATGATACTTATGTTGTTTCCTCTGTTTTTACATGTTTGATGATCATTGGAGGATTTGCTGCCGGAGTCAGGATTCTGCTGGAAAAAGGACCATCAAGACACCATATTTCGGAAGATCAGGAAATTCCAGAAAAATACCAGGAAATTATATTTTACCAGAAGACTGAAGTAGCCAGAAGGAGGAGGTGAGAGGGGCCACAGGGCAGCCTCACCACCAGGGGGAGCGGCCCAGCCCCTGATCGCGCCGCCCTATGGTGAGGGCACCCTGGCCCACTTCTGCCATCGCCCCTTCGCGTATTTGATCGTCCCTGAAAACCTAAGTCAAGGAGGGGCTCAGAGATAGACACCGCCGCCTCTACGGGGCGGAAAACACCAGAGAGAGAAAAGCTCTCCGGCAGGCAGAAATCTGCCGGGGAAATTCCTTCCCGGAGAGGGGAGATCGTCGCCATCATCATCACCATCGCACCGGACTTCATCGGGATCATCATCATCATCTCCATCACCGGCACCTTCATCTCCACCATCACCACGCCATCCTGCTGTAATATCTTGAGTTGAATCTTGTCAAATTCTTAGGGGAAACTTTCCCGGTATTGATTACTCTTGTGGTTGATGCTATTGAGTGGAACCGTTGAATTAATGTTTATGTTCAGATTGTTACTTACCATTATTTCACCTCTGATCATAATCCATATGATGTCTTGTGAGTAGTTCGTTTAGTTCTTGAGGACATGGGAGAAGTCAAGTCGTTAGTAGTGGAATTATGTTGAGTAATATGTAATGGTTTGATATTTATTTGTTGTGGTGTTATTTCACTAGTGGTGTCATGTGAACGTCGACTACATGACACTTCACCATTTATGGGCCTAGTGAAATGCATTGTTTATTTGGCTACCAATTGTGGGGTTGCTGGAGTGACAGAAACCTAAACCTCCGTTGGGAAACCATTACACCAGGGAGCGTAGGATCTTAGAGTTTAAGGCTATGGTTAGATTTATCTTAATTACTTTCTTGTATGTGCAGATGCTTGCAAGGAGTATAATCATAAGTGTGTATTTATCCTAGTAAGAGTAGTGCGCTAGCACAGGTTCACCCCCATAACACTTATCAAACCAATAAAGATTATTTAGCGGCATGAAGCGAAAGCACTTGACAGAAACTCCCGTGAGTCCTCGAGAACGTTTGTTCATCATAAGTTACACGACCGGCTTGTCCTTTGCTCTAGAAAGGATTGGGCCACTTGCAGCAATTATTACTATTGTCTTTTATTTACTCATACTTTATTTATTTGCGTTACCAAATACCCCTGAAAACTCGTTTGCTAGTATTTACAGTGAATCCTTGATCAAAACCACTTGTCAACACCTTCTGCTCCTTGTTGGGTTCGACACTCTTATTTATCGAAAGTACTACGATACACCCCCTATACTTGTGGGTCATCAAGACTATTTTCTGGCGCCGTTGCCGGGGAGTGAAGCGCTATTGAAGAGTGGAATTGGTAAAGGTAACCGTCGCTGTGAGTATTGTTTTTATTTTTGTCTTTTATTTTTATTTTATTTTGCTATGGAGAGTTCTCCATTTGGTTTCCTATTTGGGAACACTACTACCACTGCTGCACATGTGGATGAACCACCACCACCACCACCTGCTCAATTAGATCCTTTTAAAATACCTATGAAAATTGTTGAACGTGTTATGGATAACTGCTATTCAGGAGATGGAACTGTCCATCCGGGTGATCACCTACTCTTTATACATGAATTATGCGAGTTGTTCAAGTGTGCAGGAATTTCACCGAGCCAGGTCAAGAGGAAGCTATTCTCTTTATCACTGAAAGGCAGAGCTGAGGAGTGGTATCGGCTGCTTAAAGATGGTCCATCTATTGCATGGGAGGAAATTGTGCCTCTCTTTTATTCCAAGTTTTATCCTCCAAGTGAAATTCATAAAGATCATAATCGAATATATAACTTTTCGCCTCATGATGGAGAGAGTATTGCCCAAGCGTGGGGGAGATTGAAGTTACTAATGCTCAAATGTCCCATTCATGAGCTCTCCAGTAATACTATTATTGATAATTTTTATGCGAGGCTTGCTCTTCATGATAAGGATTATTTGGATGCCTCTTGTTTTGGATCATTTACTCATATGAAAGAAGATGCTAAGTGGAATCGCCTTGACCGTATTCAAGAAAATGCTGAAGGATGGGGAAACGACAAAGGTAGGAGGTCAGGTATAAATTATGATTATGAATGCATTAAAACTTTTATGGGAACCGATGACTTTCATAATGTTAGCACTGCTTATGGTCTTGATTCTCAAATACTTGCTAACTGTTTTAAGGCCTTTGCCTCTTATCTTGATGTTCCAAAGAAAGATTGGAACAAATATCATGCGCCTTATAAAGATTCCATTAGTCATATTCCTGCTGCAGCTACTGAAGTTTGTACTGTTGATAGCATTTTGCCTGAACCTTATTTTGAGAAGACACCTTTCCCTGCTAAGGTAAAAGAGCATTCTACTTTGGTAAGTGTGTCTAATAAAAGTACTAAGAAAGATGTAGAACCTGATGAGCAAATTACTATTAAGTCTCATGTGGCTATATTGAAGGACCTTGTTACGAAAGATGTAGGGGATGAATATATTATATTTTGTGAAGATGCTACTATCATTATTTCACATCCTAATAGGCGTAGGAAAACAAGTGTTCCTGTTATTTCTGTTAGGATTGGCGGTCATTGCTATTATGGTTTATGCGACATTGGTGCTAGTTCAAGTGCCATTCCTTTAGAGCTTTACAGAGAAATCATGCATGAGATTGGCCCTTGTGAACTTGAGAATATTGATGTGGTTGTTCAGCTTGCTAACAGAGAGACTGTTTGGCCTCTTGGTATTGTTCGAGATGTGGAAGTTCTTTGCGGTAAGACCAAATATCCCACTGATTTCCTAGTACTTGGTAAGGAAGCTAGTAAAACTTGTCCTATTATTTTTGGTAGACCCTTTTTGAATACTTGTGGTGCAGTGATAGACTATAAGAAGGAGAAAATTTTCACTAAGTTTAATGGAGAATCTTATGAGTTCAATTTTTCCAAGTTTGCTAAGACTTCTTATGAAAATGACATGCCTAATGAAAATTTTCGAGTTGAACAGCTTGCTTCTATTGCTCTTGCTCCTAATAATGCTTTGCAGCAATTCATGGAGGACCATGAAAGTGATGTCTACGGGAAGGAAAGAGAAGAGATTGATGATATTTTCTTTCGTCAACCACCGTTGATCAAGCACAATTTACCTGTGGAGGATCTTGGTACCACTTTACCACCTAAGGAAGATCCTGTTTTTGAATTAAAACCTTTACCTGATGATCTTAAGTATGCTTATATAGATGATAAGAAAATATATCTTGTTATTATCAGTTCTAAGCTTTCAGGAAAGGAAGAAGAAAGGTTATTGGAGATATTGAAAAAACTTCGAGGAGCTATGGGATATACTCTTGATGATTTAAAAGGGATTTCTCCCACTTTATGTCGGCATGCTATTAATATGGAGGAAGACGCAAAGCCAGTTGTTTAACATCAATGCCGCTTAATTCCCAAGATGAAGGAAGTGGTAAGAAATGAGGTATTGAAGCTCCTTGATGCTGGTATTATTTATCCTATTGCTAATAGTAGATGGGTTAGTCCTGTTCATGGTGTTCCTAAGAAAGAAGGTATGACTGTTGTGCCTAATGAGAATAACGAGCTTATTCCTCAAAGGGTAGTAGTTGGTTATAGAATGTGCATTGATTTTAGGAAGGTAAACAAAGTTACTAAGAAAGATCATTATCCTTTACCGTTTATAGATCAAATGCTTGAGAGGTTATCTAAGAAGACTCACTTTTGTTTTCTTGATGGTTATTCTGGTTTCTCTCAGATTGCTGTTAAACCAGAAGATCAAGAGAAAACCACTTTTACTTGTCCTTATGGAACTTATGCTTATAGACGTATGCTGTTTGGTTTATGCAATGCTCCTGCTACTTTTCAAAGATGCATGTCTGCTATTTTTCATGGTTTTTGTGAAGAAATTGTGGAGGTTTTCATGGACGATTTCTCCGTCTATGGAACTTCTTTTGATAATTGTTTGCACAATCTTGATAAAGTTTTGCAGAGGTGTGAAGAAACTAATCTTGTTCTTAATTGGGAGAAATGCCACTTTATGGTAAATGAAGGAATTATCCTTGGACATAAAATTTCTGAAAGAGGTATTGAAGTTGACAGATCAAAAGTTGAGGCAATTGAGAAAATGCCCTGTCCCAGAGATGTTAAAGGTATTCGTAGTATTCTTGGTCATGTTGGTTTCTATAGGAGGTTTATTAAAGATTTCTCTAAGATTTCAAAGCCTCTTACTAATATTCTTCAAAAAGATGTACCATTTGTCTTTGATGATGATTGTAAGGAAGCTTTTGAAACTCTTAAGAAGGCTTTAACTACTGCTCCTATTGTTCAACCACCTGATTGGAATTTACCCTTCGAAATTATGTGCGATGCTAGTGATTTTGCTGTTGGTGCTGTTCTTGGACAGCGCGTAGATAATAAGTTGAATGTTATTCATTATGCTAGTAAGACTCTTAATGCTGCTCAGAAGAATTATGCTACTACTGAGAAAGAGTTTCTTGCTATTGTTTTTGCATGTGATAAGTTTAGACCTTACATTGTTGATTCTAAAGTTACTATTCATACTGATCACGCTGCTATTAGATATCTTATGACTAAGAAGGACGCTAAGCCTAGGCTTATTAGATGGGTGTTGCTTTTACAAGAGTTTGATTTGCATATTATGGATAGGAAAGGTGCTGAAAATCCCGTGGCTGACAACTTGTCTAGATTGGAAAACATTTCTTTTGATCCTATTCCTGTTAATGATAGTTTTCCAAATGAAAAGTTGGCTTCAATAAATGTAACTTCGCGAGACCTTCCTTGGTATGCTGATTATGCTAACTTTATTGTTTCCAAGTATTTGCCTCCAACTTTTACAGCTCAGCAAAGAAGAAAATTCTTTTATAATTTGAGGCATTACTTTTGGGATGACCCACACTTATATAAAGAAGGAGTTGATGGTATTATGCGAAGATGTGTACCAGAGTATGAGCAACAAGAAATATTGAGAAAATACCATGGAAGCGCTTATGGAGGATATCATGCTGGAGATAGAACCGCACAAAAGGTTCTACAATCAGGTTTTTATTGGCCAACCCTCTTTAAGGATGCTAGAAGGTATGTTTTATCTTGTGATGAATGTCAAAGAGTAGGTAATATTTTTAGACGCAATGAAATGCCTATGAGTTACACTCTTGTTATTGAACCATTTGATTGTTGGGGATTTGACTTTATGGGTCCTTTTCCTCCTTCAAAAGGCTATACTCTGTAAGGGTACTTTGCCCCTATGTTTGTTTTTGATAATTGATGACAAATCCTATGGACTAATATTTTCATTGAGTTTTTGTATTAAGGAATAATCCATAGGTTTTGCTTGAAGTCCATTTGTTGGATTCAATATAATTGTTGTCAAGAGAGAAGGTTTCGCTCAAAGTCGGTGTCACAATCCTCCAAGGCTCATGATTTGAGCTATTAGTGACCAAGATCTAGAGCATGCAATCAAATGAAGTGTCCCGGTTTGAATGAAGCATGAGCGTTGTCATAAAGGTCAAGTGGGACACGATGTGAAAAGCCTCATATGGTGTCGGGTCAAGATGTGAAAAGAGAGAGGAATAGCTCAAGACGAAGTTTGAAGGAGCGCTCGAAGGTGAAGCGCGACAAGGTAGTCTCCTCTTTTCGGTTTTTCTTGAGTATAGGACCCCGCACTATTAAGAGGGGATCAAAGTTTTAGTTGACTCATGTCTCAAATCCATCAATATCTTTTTCCATAAAAATAAAGCATCCTTTTACTCCATATTCCTGCCAAAAAAGCTGAAAATTTGTGCTGTCTATGTATGGCCGGTCATACCGGGCTACAGGCCGGTATAACCGGTCATACACAGAAAATTCAACCGGTATGACCGGGCTCACAGCCGGTCATACCGGCCATTCACAGCTGCGATGACTCCAACTCGCATGGCAGAGATTTTGGTCGGTATAACTGGGATAATGGCCGGTATAACCGGCCATACACTTAACTGTCAAAAAATGGCTAGTTTTTCTCTTTATAAGGCAAGGGCATATTTCGTGGATACCTCACCTTGGCCATTCTTTTGAGATCCAGATCTGAATTGAAACTTCCTCCACTCTCTAGCAATCCCCACTACTAATCCTTTGATTTCTTGAGAGTGATTCATCCATTTTGAGAGAGGATCCATCCAAACAAAAGATCTATTCCTCCTGTCTCTTTCCACGGATCAAGTTCGTGATTTGAGCCTTGTGTCAATTTCTTGCTTCGATCTTGTTACTCTTGGAGGTTGAGGACTCCTAGGCGGTAGCGGTCGCCACGAGCAATCGACTTGTGATTGTCCGGAAGTTTGTACGGGATTGAAGGCCTCCCTAAGGTCTTCACATAGTGGAACGAGCTCCTACTTCGTGGAAGGAGCTCACGGAGAAGAAGGTGTGCCTTCGTGGCGTTCGGTGTCCTTCGTGGTACCGCACCTCTCCAACGGTGACTAGCTTCCCCTCAAGGAAGTGAACATCGGGATACATCATTGTCTCTGCGTGCTTCGATTATTTCTTTCCACCTATTTATTTGTGATAGTCATCAAGCTTGAAGTTCTTGATATTTGTATTTTGTCATATAGGGTGCTTCACTTAGTTTGCATTAGGCCACTTTATTTATCCGCATAGCCTAAAATTGCAAACAAGTCAAGGAAAATTTTGTATAACCTATTCACCCCCCCTCTAGGTTACCGACATTGAACTTTCAATTGGTATCAGAGCAAGGTCACTCTTGCCATAGGATTGACCGCCTTGAGTGTAAAGATGTCGGCTAGAGGTTTAATTCTCAATGACACAATTATCTTTGATGGCACACATTACCCCTCATGGAAAAATCATATTCTTTGTAAACTTCAGACTTTGGGTCCAAATATAGAGCAATTTCTGGATGTGGGTTTCTCTCCTCCAATGGATCCTCAAAATCTATCTATAGAGGATGAGAAAAACTCACATCTTGAAGATCAAGTATCTAATGAATTTGTTTTGTCTTTGAGCCCCATAGTTTATGTAATAATGATGGCTTCAAAGTGTAAGACATCTAATGAGATATGGACCAAGCTTGAAGAAACATTTGGTGGGTCAACTTCTCTTGAGATTGATCATCTCCCCAAGGAGCTCATTTTAACTTCAAATAATGAAGAGCTCCAAATTGCCGCCACCTCCGATTGTGGTGATGATCCAATGCCATCTATTTCACCAACATGTGACATGACACGAGGTAATGACTTGGTGAGTACGGAAATGACTTGTGATAGTGGGAATGCTATTTACACCGATGACTCTTCTTCTACAGTATATAATGTTGTAGATTGCTTGGACTTAAACACTTCATGCAATAAGTTTTTCACTCATTCTTGTGTTAAAGGTCATTGCATACCTCCTAGAATTTTCTTGATTAAATTTTGTGATGATATGCTTTCCTCTTGTGGTGACCATGATCAAGATGCATGTATTTCCCCTAGTTGTTGTATGGCTAACTATGTAGGGAAAATCAAAGAAAACTTGGGTCGCATCATTAAGGAGGAAATTTCTAGAAGAGTGAACAAGAAAAAGTCCAAGAAGAGAACTTGTTATGAATGTCATGAATATGGACACTTTGGAAAAGAGTGTCCTACACTCCATAATGAAGCTCACTCATCTTCAAGAGGAACATCATCATCACTCGAGTCTCACTTATGCCTTATGGCTAGAGAGTCAAAGGTATCTCCCACTTTGATTACAAACACCTCATCTAATGATGATGACAATGATGCTGATAATGACAATGATAATGAGTATAATAACTTGTTATGTGACATGGGACTTGTGTATGCTTCTCTTTGTGGAAATAAAGAGGCTTGTGCTAGTCTCGAACACTCTATGGAAACCATGAATGGATACAAGGAAACCATAGGGGAGCTAGAGTCTTATATTGAAAATAGCAGGATGAGATTCAATCTCCTCAAGCAAGAGCTAAGCGATGAGAAGCGTAATACTTTTCTCCTCACACAAAAGATTGAATCCTATGAGGTAGAGAAGGAAAAATATATTAATGATGCTTGTGCTACTAACTCTACTTTTTGTGAAGCATCTACATTAAAAGATATTGTTGAGCTAAAAGCTCACCTTGAATTACTGACAAGCAAATTTAGGGAATTGGAAGAAAGTTATGAGAAACTCTCGAGCTCTCATAAAAGTACTCTAATCTCTTATGAAGAGCTAAAGTTAGCTCATGAGGTAAGTACCACTAAGGTAACATCTTGTGAACCTCATATTGAAATTAGCACTACCCATACTCAAAATGTTGTATTGCCATGTGCTAGTTCTAGTGATTCATCTATACATAATATTGCTACATCTTGTGATGAATTAGTTGATCTGCCTTGTTGTTCTAATAATAAAGCTTCTACTTCCTCTAGTACTTGTATTACTACTAACCTTGTAGAGGAAATCAAAGAGCTCAAGGCCCAAGTCACTAGTTTGGAGAAGGACTTGGGAAAATGTCAAGAAGGGAATTCCACACTCAATGATATGTTGAGTGTGCCAAGATTCCTTAAAGATAAAAGTTGACTTGGATTCAACTCCAATGACAAGAACAAGTCCAAGGTCAACAATAAGAAGGGCCAAGACAAAGTCAAGAATTCGGCCAACATAATTTGCTTCAAGTGCAAGGTTAAAGGGCATCATGTTAGAGATTGCCCATTGAAGAAGAAGCACTTGAGTGAGAAGAAAGAAGGGAAGCAACCACAAGCTCAAATACAACCTCAAGTTGAAGAGAGGCGACTTCCCAAGAAAATTCAAAATAAGGCTTCCCAAGTCAAGAAATCAAAGATGAAGAATAAGGGAAGTACTTGCTACGTATGTCGCGAGAAGGGGCACTTCGCTTATTCATGTTTAAATGGTACCTCATCAAATCCTATTATTATTGATGATTATTATTCTCTTAGGAAAGATAAGGATGGCAATGTGTTTGCCAAGTTTGTTGGGACTCAAAGTGGATTCAAGAAAAGAACCATTTGGATACCCAAGCCTATTGTGATTAACATCTTCGGACCCAACTTTGTTGGGGACCAACAATCCAAGATTTGATCAATAGGTGTATTTGGAGGGCATTGGAGACTCGGTTACCACATGAAGAATTAAGGGATCTTCATATATTATATTTGTTCAAGCCAAGTCATGAGGATTGTCATCTCTCTATCTGATATCCAATGTGCCTTTTTGCGGTAACACATACTTATCTTATTTACATTGTAACTTACTTGCCCCTTTGCATGCTTTGGTTTTGTACCTAGCATGGTTTTGTATATGATGTGTCTTACTCGTATTTATTTTGTGTATTCGATTTTGTATATGTTTGTTGATGCATCATATATTTATTTTTGGTTGTTTGTTTGCTTTGAGTCTTTATCTCATCTTGATAGTATCTTAATTATTTGGATCTTTTCGAGTGATTAATGGAACATCCCATTTTGGGGGAGTGTTGTGCTTTAGCATCTCTCCTTCCGTAAAGTATGTGTACATGAGTACAAATTCTAAATGTCCATTAATTACCTCTAGTTGGATTTTATTTGCCTCCTTGTTGTAAAGAAATGCTCTATCACATTATGGGGGAGTAATATGCTTTGTGCATATCACAAACCTAGAAAATGTGAACATATGAGGTAGTGCCACTTAGAGTTTCTACTCCTACTTATCTTTTTCCTAGGTGGCATGTGTTCTCAAACAAGATCCATGTTTACTAAAAGCTTTTATTGCTCACCTTATTGGTTCCTTGTTCGACTAAGAGATTCTTGGTACGATTTTTCTCAAATACATATCTCTGTATCTTATTTGGGAAACCGTTTGCTTAAAGTTATCATAATCATTTATTTGCATGATTATGTATATCAAGAACCTCTATTTTTATGGATGGCTCTTAATTCATATATATTATAATATGTCTCTTGTGAAGTTGATTGTAAATATTCTAGCAATACACCATCGGAAAATAATTCCAATATGTTCATTGTCCTTGACAATTGATATCCTTATATGTGGTAGCTCTTGTGTATCATCTTCACTTTGGACTGCCCATTATTGCCCTATTCTTCTTGTCAAGAAATCCTTGTTGCTCCCATGTGTCTTCCTTGCCTCTTTGATAAAATCTCTTGATTCATATCAAGTGCTCTTTCTTGGAATACAAACCTCTTCTTTTTGGTACTTTGTACCATTGAGAAAAGTGTAGAAGTTTGGTTTATTTGTTGAAATCTTGCTCTTTTGGAAGTTTGTTATCTCATTCTTGATTCTATGTTTTATTTTCTTGAATGAGATAAATCTTTGAGCATGTGTGTTGTATTACATCTTTTATGCTTAATGGTTTTTACCTTGTTCATTTTTTTGAACTTCGTTGAACAAATCTTTTATTGATTTGTTTCTTTGATATAATTTGGACACCAAATTTGTTTTGTCACACCCATTTATGCCTTCTTGTATTTATTTTCTTTAAAAAAATTCTATCTTGTTTGGATCTTCTAAGCCTTATGCTTGCCTATATGTAATTTGTTTATATTTATGGTATGCTTGCTTTCTTTGATCCAATATATAGGGTATACTCCATCAATTCCCAAATGGCTAAGATGTGCATGAAATTCCAATTTCATCTATAAATTTGCACATATTTGTATGTAGTTTGTCCTATATATTGTGGTTAGTCTAACCACTCCAGACCCAATAAGTTTGGGGACCAAAATGTGCTTTAGGTACATTGGAGATGCAATGGATGTTTGTCCATCTACAAGGAAGGTGATGTCACCATATGATGGTTGGAGCCAAGCTAGGATGAGCGACAAACTTTTACCTACTACACCACACCATCGCTATCTCGGTAACAAGTATTTTATTCATGCATACCCCCTTGCATCCAACCTCTTGTAGGTTGCATCTTGGCATGAAAATCTTTATTTCCAAATGTTGCGGTTCTTTCAAAGATCTTTTAAAATGAACCTCTTTATTGCTTATGTGAGTATGTTGAGATGATGCATATAAAGGGGAGTATATAAAATCATGTTTATGATTCACCAATCCAAAATGCGCCCTTTAGCAATTTATTGCATATAAATACCTCAATGTGCTCTCATGTGCAATTTTGTTGGAATTGCATCTTGAATCCTTCTTTTGATACTTGTTGGCTTTCTCAATTTATCGCAACTAGCTTCAGTTCCCTTGTTGTTGGTTGTGATGTGTTTGAGATTTTGTTTGGATGAAGTTCATTAATATACCATGAGAGAAAAAGGAGCCATTGGCTATATATGCTTTTAAGTAAGAACCTTTTTTGGCATATCTTATGACTTCATCTTGGATATCATGTCTTCTTTATTTTATATAACCTTTTGTGTGTGCATGTTTCTTTGTGGATTTCTCACCATGGTGTCCACCTAGAAACTTATATTCATGAGAGTGCTCATCTCTTGTCTTGATATCCTCGTTCTTTGCCGACCATCCCTCTTATCCATTTGGTTTTAGGTTGTGTTGTAAAGAACTTGATTTATGAGTGCTTGGTTTACTTTAATTGAATCTTATTGCACTTATATCTCTTGAATGCTTTTGGACTCAAGTCTGTCTCTTCTAAATGCTATAGAGGGAGTGAGGATTCCATGTTTGTGCATATTATCTTAAAATACAAATATTATACTTTATGCACAAACTTTGGGGAGCTTCCTTATTTCATTTAGATCACCCATTTCTCTTTTATCATTATATCTTGTGTTGTCCATTTGGTTCTTTGGATCATTTGATTGCTTTCTTCTTCCGTTGAAGTTTGTTCTCCTTGTTATTTTATTTGCAATCTATGATACTCAATATGGTTTGAGCTCCTCCACACATTCATACTTGGATAAGTGAATATGACTTCACTCATTCTATGAGAAATGCACACTTTGGGGAGGAACTCATCCCATATTTGTCTCTAAATTTCTTCATCCATTTTGGTATTTGTTGTCAATGGGGGAGAAGTTTAGAGGGTTTAAGGGAAATGGATTTATTATTAAGATTGGTTTGTTCTTAAGTGTTTGCCTCTCATGCATCTCATATTTGTTATGTGTTGCATGGTTGAATATATATAGTGGAAACTCTCCCAAAGGTTAAGCTTGAAAATATATGCAAAGAAATGGAAGTTTATCACACGTGCATATATTGTGGGGGAGTTTGCTCTATATATGTTGGTTCTACTCACATCTCTGGCATTTGTTGTAGTATGTGTGAGTAGAATCGGTTTTGATATGTGATAGTAACTTTGTGTTACTTGATTATATCAAATACAACCTCTTGTATTCATTATATAAACCCTCTTGTTAAGATTGTCATCAATTACAAAAATGGGGGAGATTGTAAGGGTACTTTGCCCCTATGTTTGTTTTTGATAATTGATGACAAATCCTATGGACTAATATTTTCATTGAGTTTTTGTTTTAAGGAATAATCCATAGGTTTTGCTTGAAGTCCATTTGTTGGATTCAATATAATTGTTGTCAAGAGAGAAGGTTTGGCTCGAAGTCGGTGTCACAATCCTCCAAGGCTCATGATTTGAGCTATTAGTGACCAAGATCTAGAGCATGCAATCAAATGAAGTGTCCCGGTTTGAATGAAGCATGAGCGTTGTCATAAAGGTCAAGTGGGACACGATGTGAAAAGCCTCATATGGTGTCGGGTCAAGATGTGAAAAGAGAGAGGAATAGCTCAAGACGAAGTTCAAAGGAGAGCTCAAAGGCGAAGCGTGACAAGGTAGTCTCCTCTTTTCGGTTTTTCTTGAGTATAGGACCTCGCACTATTAAGAGGGGATCGAAGTTTTAGTTGACTCATGGCTCAAATCCATCAATATCTTTTTCCATAAAAATACCGCATCCTTTTACTCCATATTCCTGCCAAAAAAACTGAAAATTTGTGCTGTCTATGTATGGCTGGTCATACCGGGCTACAGGCCGGTATAACCGGTCATACACAGAAAATTCAACCGGTATGACCGGGCTCACAGCCGGTCATACCGGCCATTCACAGCAGCGATGACTCCAACTCGCATGGCAGAGATTTTGGTCGGTATAACCGGGATAATGGCCGGTATAACCGGCCATACACTTAACTGTCAAAAAAGGGCTAGTTTTTCTCTTTATAAGGCAAGGGCATATTTCGTGGATACCTCACCTTGGCCATTCTTTTGAGATCTAGATCTGAATTGAAACTTCCTCCACTCTCTAGCAATCCCCACTACTAATCCTTTGATTTCTTGAGAGTGATTCATCCATTTTGAGAGAGGATCCATCCAAACAAAAGATCTATTCCTCCTGTCTCTTTCCACGGATCAAGTTCGTGATTTGAGCCTTGTGTCAAGTTCTTGCTTCGATCTTGTTACTCTTGGAGGTTGAGGACTCCTAGGCGGTAGCGGTCGCCGGGAGCAATCGACTTGTGATTGTCCGGAAGTTTGTACGGGATTGAAGGCCTCCCTAAGGTCTTCACATAGTGGAACGAGCTCCTACTTCGTGGAAGGAGCTCACGGAGAAGAAGGTGTGCCTTCATGGCGTTCGGTGTCCTTCGTGGTACCGCACCTCTCCAACGGTGACTAGCTTCCCCTCAAGGAAGTGAACATCGGGATACATCATTGTCTCTGCGTGCTTTGGTTATTTCTTTCCACCTATTTATTTGTGATAGTCATCAAGCTTGAAGTTCTTGATATTTGTATTTTGTCATATAGGGTGCGTCACTTAGTTTGCATTAGGCCACTTTATTTATCTGCATAGCCTAAAATTGCAAACAAGTCAAGGAAAATTTTGTATAACCTATTCACCCCCTCTCTAGGTTATCGACATTGAACTTTCATACTCACATACTTGTTGCTGTTGATTACGTTACCAAGTGGGTAGAAGCCATACCTACAAAGAGTGCCGATGGTGAGACCTCGTTAAAAATGCTTAAGGATGTTATTTTTCCTAGGTTTGGTGTGCCTAGATATCTTATGACTAATGGAGGTTCTCATTTTATTCATGGCGGTTTTAGAAAAACTCTTGCTAGATATGACGTTAATCATAGAATTGCTTCTGCTTATCATCCCCAAACTAGTGGACAGGTAGAGCTTTCAAATAGAGAGATCAAGTCTATCTTGCCGAAGACTGTCAATAGATCTAGGAAAAACTGGGCTAGCAAGTTAAACGATGCTTTATGGGCTTATAGAACTGCTTATAAGAACCCCATGGGCATGTCTCCTTACAAAATGGTTTACGGAAAAGCGTGTCACTTGCCCTTAGAATTAGAACACAAAGCTTTTTGGGCATTGAAAGAGCTTAATAGGGATTTTAAACTTGCCGGTAAGAAAAGGTTGTTAGATTTGAGTTCTCTAGATGAGTGGAGAAACGAAGCCTATGAGAATGCCAGACTTTTCAAAGAGAAAGTCAAACAATGGCATGATAAGAGAATTCTTAAAAGAGAGTTTCATGTTGGTGAGAAAGTTCTATTGTATAGGTCTCGTCTCAGATTTTTTATAGGAAAATTACTCTCGAAATGGGAAGGACCATATGTTATTGTGGAAGTGTATCATTCAGGTGCGATAAAGATTGCCTCATTAAAAGATGACACTACGCAAGTGGTGAATGGGCAAAGACTCAAACATTATATTGCTGGAGATTCTTATAATGAAGATGTTGATGTTATTCAAATGGTTTCTCCGGAAGAATTCATCCAGGACAATGTGCAGGAACCTGCAGAGTTCGTTTTCGAATAGGTAACAGTTATAGTCAGAAAAGGTTCGCGAAAAACTTTTCTATTAATATTTTTATTGTTTTTGCTAAATATGAAAAATCACGAGACGAAAATGGGCAGGAGACGGAGTCCGGTGGCTCCTCACCACCAGGGGGCGTGGGCCCACTCCAGGCCGTGCCGCCCTATGGTGAGTCCACCCCGGAGCTCATTTCCGTCTCGGTTTCCTCCTGTGATTTCGTCTCGATGTTTAATTTTCACCTATATAACCCCCCAGATTACCCGAGGTCTGTATATCGTGTTTTTGTAGTGTTTTTGTTTTGAGCTGTTTCTGTCAGGGGATTGTTCTCAGCTTTGAGTTGCAATGTCTTCATCCGGTCCATCCGAGGAGAACCCTCTTGAGGATACCATTAATCCGTATATGAGGGAGCTGAAGATGCATCCGAAGGAGTTGTTGCTCAAAGATGGGGAGTTGCAGATCAAAGATGTCCAAGTCCCTAAGGGAGAAGGGAGTCTCGAAGCCAGGATGGAAGCACTGGAATAAGAAGTTTTTAAATATAAGAAGATGGCGGAACGCGAGGTGGACATCATCCATAGGATTAATCAAGAGCTTGTTACCAAGTACAAGGAGACTACAGAACTCTGGAAGGACATCTTTTCGCTCCATGAGAACACTAACCAATTACAAGCACAACTCTACGACTTGCAGAACCAAAACTGTGAGTATGAAGCTAGATTTCAACAAATGAGTGCTGCTGCAAGTTTCAGGATATTGAAGACCAAGACATCCTTCCTTGACGGGGGACCTCTGCCTTGGAACTACGATGATGATAAAGACTCATACCCACCGCCGAAGGAGTAATTCGTCATCGGTATAGGCATCCCCTTGGTTTGTTCCAATCTTGGGGGAGTGCCGCGGTATCACATCATTATCTTTTACTCATTTACTTTTCAAGTAGAGTCATATCATGATTAAAGAGGTTATCTTATAGAATAGTTTGCAGTGTGGAAGTATCCTCCTTAGTTGGTTATCTATGTATCCCTTGGTGTGAGTTGCGGTAATGAAATATTAATGAGAAGTTTTATTGTTTACTTTCCACACATTTTATTTTAGTTTGCAATGTTGCTTATACGATTAGTCTTGTTGATTAGTATTGGTATCACTTTGGGAGCATGAGTAAATTTAGTTAGTTTTGGCAAACTTAGCTTGGTCAGTAGCAACATTACCTTGAGGTTTGAGTAGAAAAGAAGAAAGAAGTGTTTGTAGTTACATCACTTCAGTTTTCCTTCATGTTTGGCTTATAAGCATTTTTATTCTAAAAGTTAAAATCATTGTACCTTCAAGGAAGTTTGCATGATTGTTCTTATTATATGTATGTTTGTTTGTTTCATGCAACTCTTATGCTTGCTACCCAGCCTTGCTAGCCAAAAACCTGTACTGAGAGGGAATACTTCTCGTGCATCCAACTCCCAAAAACCAAGTTACTTCCAAAGAGTCCACTATAAATTCCTATGCATGGTATTTCAAGCCATTCCAAGTAAATTTTCATGTGCTACCTTTCGAAAACCTTCAAATACTTCTCATTTTGTGCCACTGTTTTTAGCTCATGAGGACGTAGTGGATGGGTTTGTTATCTTCCATACTAAATTAAGTACCCCTCGACTAGGCAGCTTTATCTGCTCATCATTAATTTTGCAAGGGAGCTGGTCAGACCATTGTAATCTCAAAAAGAAAAGAAAAAGAGCACTCCTCCATGGTATGTGAAAGTTGGTTGGCACCCGATGGAATCGGTTAGCCATGGTTTGAGAAAGGAAAAGGTGGGGAGGAGTGCCAAACTATAAAAGAGCACCAATGTGCTAATTAATCAACATCTCGGAACCGCTCTCACTTGTTTAGTATGGAAGATATCAAGAACTCCGTTGCTAGTCATTGACAAAAGCAACCACCTCCCAAAACAACTTTTACCTCTGTTTTACAAATGAAAAGCTCTAGCACATGTTTAATCACGGCTTCCCTCTGCGAAGGGCCTGTATTTTACTTTTATGTTGAGTCAACCTATTCCCCTCTATCTCAAGCAAGCATTTGAGTTGTTATGTTTCACATCATTCATATGTTGATCCGTTTAATCATGTTTACTAAGTTCTTTT
Source organism: Dactylis glomerata (assembly GCA_007115705.1). Taxonomy (NCBI): domain Eukaryota; kingdom Viridiplantae; phylum Streptophyta; class Magnoliopsida; order Poales; family Poaceae; genus Dactylis; species Dactylis glomerata. Next base: position 1,223,905 of record QXEO01001291.1, read on the forward strand.
GTTAGTACATTGCTTTTGTCTGAAGGAATATATCTTTGAAAGCTTTCTATGAATGCAAAAGTTTGTTTTATTGAGCATATGGTTTTTGCTAAATTAGCTCTGTTTTCAAAAGGCTCCGTTCAAAAATAAGTATAGTTTGTTCATTGTTCTCTGACCAAGAACTAAGGTTTGCCACCACCAATTATAGTTTACCTTGTGCATCCTTATTTGTGATTCCCTTTTACTTATTGCAAGTCTATATCATATAAACGGAAGTTGCTGTCTATTATAAATTGTGCCTTGGTGAATGTGATGCTTCTTGTCCGTATTTTGATTATCGACACTTCACTCCAAAAACATGTGGTCATGTTTACCGAGTTTAGTTTTCGCTTGGGGACAAGCAAGGTCTAAGCTTGGGGGGGGGTTGATACGCCCATTTTGCATCACTATTTTGTATCATAATTTATTGTTATTCATTGATATATTTCACATTTAGAGATGATACTTATGTTGTTTCCTCTGTTTTTACATGTTTGATGATCATTGGAGGATTGGCTGCCGGAGTCAGGATTCTACTGGAAAAAGGAACGTCAAGACACCATATTTCGGAAGATCAGGAAATTCCAGAAAAATACCAGGAAATTATATTTTACCAGAAGACTAAAGTAGCCAGAAGGAGGAGGCGAGAGGGGCCACAGGGCAGCCTCACCACCAGGGGGCGCAGCCCAGCCCCTGGCCGCGCCGCCCTATGGTGAGGGCACCCTGGCCCACTTCTGCCATCGCCCCTTCGCGTATTTGATCGTCCCCAAAAACCTAAGTCAAGGGGGGCTCAGAGATAGACACCGCCGCCTCTCTGGGGCGGAAAACACCAGAGAGAGAAAAGCTCTCTGGCAGGCAGAAATCTGCCGGGGAAATTCCTTCCCGGAGAAGGGAGATCGTCGCCATCGTCATCACCATCGCACCGGACTTCATCAGGATCATCATCATCATCATCATCATCATCTCCATCACCGACACCTTCATCTCCACCATCACCACGCCATCCCGCTGTAACATCTTGAGTTGAATCTTGTCAAATTCTTAGGGGAAACTTTCCCGGTGTTGATTACTCTTGTGGTTGATGCTATTGAGTGGAACCGTTGAATTAAGGCTTATGTTCAGATTGTTACTTACCATTATTTCACCTCTGATCATGATCCATATGATGTCTTGTGAGTAGTTCGTTTAGTTCTTGAGGACATGGGAGAAGTCAAGTCGTTAATAGTGGAATTATGTTGAGTAATATTTAATGGTTTGATATTTATTTGTTGTGGTGTTATTTCACTAGTGGTGTCGTGTGAACGTTGACTACATGACACTTCACCATTTATGGGCCTAGTGAAATGCATTGTGTATTTGGCTACCAATTGTGGGGTTGCTGGAGTGACAGAAACCTAAACCTCCATTGGGAAACCATTACACCAGGGAGCGTAGGATCTTAGAGTTTAAGGCTATGGTTAGATTTATCTTAATTACTTTCTTGTATTTGCGGATGCTTGCAAGGGGTATAATCACAAGTGTGTATTTATCCTAGTAAGGGTAGTGCGCTAGCACAGGTTCACCCCCATAACACTTATTAAACCAATAAAGATTATTTAGCGGCATGAAGCGAAAGCACTTGACAGAAACTCCCGTGTGTCCTCGAGAACGTTTGTTCATCATAAGTTACACGACCGTCTTGTCCTTTGCTCTAGAAAGGATTGGGCCACTTGCAGCAATTATTACTATTGTCTTTTATTTACTTGTACTTTATTTATTTGCGTTACCAAATACCCCTGAAAACCTGTTTGCTAGTATTTACAGTGAATCCTTGATCAAAACCACTTGTCAACACCTTCTGCTCCTCGTTGGGTTCGACACTCTTATTTATCGAAAGTACTATGATACACCCCTGATGGCTGGCGTGTAGTTGATGATGATGATTATTGCCAGGCAGTTGGGGAAACTCCAAGCGGAAATTATGATGAGCACAGCGGCAAGTCTTTTCCCTCAGTAAGAAACCAAGGTTTGTCGGTCAGGAGAAGAGCAGACAGTACGACTGAAGGTGATGCTTGATAGCCTAATGACACTCCAACAAGGGCGCCATTTCACGATAAAATGAGTTAGCGCGTCTTCAGCTAGTAGCAACGTGGAACCTGCACACAACACAACCAAATACTTTGTTCCCAACTTGCGATGAGGTTGTCAATCTCACCGGTTTGCTTGAAACAAAGGGTATGAGCGTATCAAGTGGAAAAATAGTAGAAGTATGCGAATAAAGTAAACAGTGCGAGTAAAGTAAACAGGTGATAGCAATATAATGGAAATAGGACCAGGGTCCACAGTTCACTAGTGGTGTCTCTCCATAAGATAAATAACACATGCTGGGTAAACAAATTACAGTTGGGCAATTGATAGAATAAAGATAACGTGATATGTCAAGAATATCACTATGCGATTTACTCTGGGCATTACAACAAAATACATAGACCGCCATCCAACTGCATCTATGACTAATAATCCACTCGCGGGGATATCATCCGAACACCCCATGAGTATTAAGTTGCGAACAACAGATAATTGCATTAAGCAAAGTGTGTAATGTAAACAAAGCATATGCCCTCGAGCATATGAATGTTGTTTTCTCCCTAGTAGCAACAGCACATCTACAACCTTAGAGGTTTCTGTCACTCCCCCAGATTAAATAGAGGCATGAACCCACTATCGAGCATAAATACCCCCTCTTGGAGTCACTAGCAACTACTCGGCCAAGATAGCTACTAACAACAGAGAGCATGCAAGATCATAAACAACATAGAGATAACATAAGATATATTTCAGTATAGCAACTCAATCATAACACCAATATTCATCGGATCCCAACAAACCAAACATGTAGAATTACATAACGGTGATCTCAATCATGTAGGGCAGCTCATGAGATCTAAACATGAAGCACATGGTGGAGAGGACAACCATCTAGCTACTGCTATGGACCCATAGTCCAAGGTAGACTACTCACTCATCGCTCCAGAGGCAAGCATGGCGATGAAGAAGACCTCCGGTGGCGATTCTCCTCTCCGGCAGGGTGCCGGGAAGAGCTTCTGGACCCTCCCGATCTCGGGTCGACGACTGTGGCGGATCGCGATATGTTTCTAGAAAATTGATCGGGTACTTAGGTTTTCCCGTCGGGGGGTCTTTATAGGCGAAGGGGCATCGTCAGAAGTAGACCGAGGCAGTCTCACACATAGGGGGCACGGCCAGGGGCTGGGCCACGCCGCCCTAGTGTGTGGCCACCTCGTTGCCCTACTCCGTCTCCTCTTCGGATCTCTGGAAGCTTCCAGGAAAAATAAGACTTCAGGAACTTGTTTCGTCCAATTCCGAGAAAATTTCCTGTGTAGCTTCTCTGAAACACAAAAACAGCAGAAAACAGGGAACTGGCACTGTGGCGACTTGTTAATAGGTTAGTTCTAGAAAATGCATAAAAGTGCCATGAAGTGTAACGAAATATTAGGCAAATGGTGTAAAAACAAGCATGGAGCATCAAAAATTATGGATACGTTGGAGACGTATCAACCCCCTATACTTGTGGGTCATCAACAACCTCATTGTAAGTTGGGGCAAAGTACTTGGTTGTGTTGTGTGCAGGTTCCATGTTGTTGCTGGTGCAAAGCTAAGCCCTGGACGAGGCACCATATCAATTGTCCGGAGCTGTCGCGAAGCTAGCGAGCATCAACCTTCTGAAGTTTGGCTTTCTCCTACTGGTTCGACAAACCTTGGTTTCACAACTGAGGGAAGACTTGCTGCTGTGCTCATCATACCTTCCTCTTGGGGTTCCCAACGGGGTGTAATCTACACGCCATCACTATTTCAATGCCTGAAATCTTTGGGTTGCTTATTCAACTAGTCGCAAATCTCTCCCAATGGGAGTGAAAAGGCGAGTTTATTATGTGGTATTTAGCACCGATGATGAAGTCGACTTTTTACTTTTGCATAAGGGCTGATGGTTGTAATTTCATCGGGTGGATGGGAGTAGCCCCCGAGGCTATAGTCGAATTTTTTTATTCGAACATAGGCTCAAAGTTTCTTTGAGTTTATGCATCATCCTGCAAAAAAAAATTCTCCTTGTAATTTTTCATGTTCATCGGGTGCGCGACCAGCGCTCCCGATGGGAGTAGCCCCCGAGGCTATAATGGGGTGCTTGAAGCTGATTATAGGCTCAAATAAGTCTGGACTTTTTCATCTATTATCTCACCAATTACCCTGTCTTCATAATTTGTGTTATACTTCTTGACTTGCTAACTTGGAGCCCTGGCCGGGCTGACTTTTGTATGTTTGTCTTGATTTTTGGCTTCTTCCTTGATTTTGTTGGCCCAAAGCCCATCTTGTTTGATTCGTCTTATATGCATGTTGTTAGGAGGAGGGACGACGGAGTTGAACAGAAACTATGTTCCAAGTCTTATATGCATGCTATATTAATTTATGGTTAATTATCAGGGAATATATTGGGGAACTTAGAACTTAAAGCGGTGGTTGGACATACTTGTCTTAATTATTCCCTTAGTACATTCACTTGTCTTAGAGACCAATCACTAGGGTGTGTTGTAGTTTAATTACTTGACTACACCTAATTATGGCTCCACCTAGAAGAAACAATAGACTTTATTAATGTGAGTTAGATGTGATGGTTAGGAGTGTCACCTGCTAGACACATGTCCTTAATTAATTCTATTGTTGCTCTATATTTTAGTGCCTTGGGATTTTAATCATCGAGTTCTTATGCTTTATTGCGTTTAATACTTATGCATCTAGCTATAAAATGTGCTTCACTAATTGTGTGAACCAAAACAAACGAAATAGCAATTTGCCAGAAAATTTGCTCCCAAGAGTTAGTCCCTCTTCACTTTTCTACTTTGCTTGCTTTTATTTTACTTGCATTAGATAGCTTTGCTTTGCATATTTATTTTCAGCACTAGGTAGTTTTACTTTATCATTCTCTTGTTACAAGCAAAATCCCCTTTCATCTTGTAGTTCATTGCATTGCATAAACGGCTATATAAGTGGGTTATAGGGCTTTAGGGAATAGATAGTTTACCTTCAGCTCCTTAGGGGTTCGGCACTCATAATCGCTTGCCATGTACCAGGAATCACAGATAGCAAATTCAGCAGCCTCGTGCAACCAAAACATGCTTGACCACGATCTCCGTCCTCCAGAAAACTACTTTAACAAACTTACTAGGCTTAAATCTGGTAGAGGGGGAACATAGGGGAGAGGGTGCTCACCGGCGGGTCTTCGGTGAGGCCAAACTCGAGGAAGGTGCAGCGCTTCAGGGTAGGGATAGCTCGAGGCGGAGGATAGCAGACAGACGCGATCGATGACAGACAGGGACAATGGGCAGGCGCAACGCTCTGGGGCAGGGACAGCTCAAGGCGGCGGCGGTTAGCAGACATACACGGTTGACGGCGGGCAGGCATAGCGCTCCAGGGTAGGGACAGTGGGCAGGCGCAACGCTCCAGTGCTCCGGTGGCTGTGCTTGTCGATGGCTGTGGCGGCGGAGTGCTAGGGTTTGATCCTGACCCCGATCCAGCCTGCGGGCAAGAAATAGAGAAGGGTTAAGTGGTGGGGCCCACACACATACCCTTGGCGCACCGAACCTGGTTCGCGAAGGTTAAATTTTATTTTTTACATTTTATTACTTTATTAACTTATTTGATTTTCTCATTTTATTATCCTAAATTTTGTTATCTTATTTTATTTCCCCTTCTTATTTTCTTTTCCTTTTCTTATTTTTGTGTGTGTCTGGGTCGTCATTTCTTGTGGCCCCCAAATTGGATATAACTAATTAAAAAATTGAAAAATCGAAACGAGGCCATATCGGACACGTGCGTGGCCATTGGGATGGAGAGGAACGCCATGGAGGCCAATTTTTGTTTGCTCCCACGAAAAGTGCTTTTTCCATTTCCGGAGTGCAAAAATTGGATTTTTTTGTGAAGCAACTACCAAAACGCGAAATCGAAAGCTAGGAAAAACACCCCACATAAATAATAGACCACCTGGGATACGCATATCAGCTCTCGTTTCATTGCGGCAGACTTTAGAGGTATATTTTGAATTTTGCACAAGCTCCTGGCGATTTCGCTGGAACCAGGGTGGTTTTGCTCTTTAGCACTAAAAAGTCAACCTCCAGATTTTTTGCAAATTTTTTTGGATCCGCAAAATGTTATTTCTTCACTAAACTTTGACCGTTAAGGCGAGATTCTGTACCGCCTAGACGCGAGCGGGAGTTTTCATGCGTTGTTGGTGCGTGGTTGACGTGGGAGCTTCTTCTTCTTCAATCCCCGGCAATGGCGCCAGAAAAATTGCTTGATGGCGTGTAGATGACCGCCCAGTTGGGAACCCCAAGAGGAAGGTATGATGAGCACAGAAGCAAGTCTTCCCTCAGTATGAAACCAAGGTTTATCAAACCAGTAGGAGAAAGAACCAACTTCCGAAGGTTGATGCTCACTGGCTTCGCGACAGCTCCAGACAATTTATATATGGCGCCTTATCTAGGGCATAGCTTTGCACCAGCAGCAACGTGGAACCTGCACACAACACAACCAAAGTACTTTTCCCCAACTTACAGTGAGGTTGTCAATCTCACCGGTTTGCTATAAACAAAGGATTAAACGTATCGTGTGGTAAAAGATAGTAGTTTGCAAGAATATAAATAAAGCAAGTAAATAGTAACGGTAATAAGAATGTAAAAGAATGGACCAGGGTCCACAGTTCACTAGAGGTGTCTCTCCATAAGATAAATAACATGCTGGGTAAACAAATTACAGTTAGGCAATTGATAGAATAAAGCAAGCATACAAATGTCATGAGGATCACTATAAGATTCACTTGGGCATTACAACATAATACATAGACGGTAATCCAACTACATCTATGACTAATAATCCACCCACCGGATGTCGTCCGAGCAACCGTTGGGTATTAAGTTGCAAGCAACAGATTATCGCCTTAAGCAAAGTGTGTAATGTAAACAATACAAATGTCCTTGAACACAAGATCGTTGTTTTCTCCCTAGTAGCAACAACACATCTACAACCTTAGAGGTTTCTATCACTCCCCCAGATTACTAGAGGCATGAACCCACTATCGAGCATAAATACTCCCTCTTGGGGTCACTAGCATCTACTCGACCAAGATATCTACTAGCAATAGAGAGCATGCAAGATCATAAACAACATAGAGATGATAAATCAATAAATCAACTTGACAAAGCATCAATATTCATCGGATCCCAACAAACACAACATGTAGAATTACACAACGATGATCTTGATCATGATAGGCAGCTCACAAGATCTAAACATGAAGCACATGGAGGAGATGACAACCATCTAGCTACTGCTATGGACCCGTAGTCCAAGGTAGACTACTCACACATCACTCCGGAGGCAGGCATGGTGATGAAGAAGGCCTCCGGTGGTGATTCCCCTCTCCGGCAGGGTGCCGAGAAGAGCTTCTGGACCCTCCCAATCTCGCGTCGATGACGGCGGTGGCTTACAATATGTTTCGTGGAAAATTGATTGGGGGCTTAGGGTTTTCCCGTCGAGGAAAATATATAAGCGGAAGGGCGGCGTCAGGAGGTGGGCTAGGTGGCCCCACCACCTGGTGGCGCGGCCAGGGGCTGGCCCGCGCCACCCCATGGTGTGGCTGGCCTGTGGCTCCCCTCCGTCTCAGCTTTGGACTCCGTCTCGTGTCGGGAAAAATAGGAACTTTGGCTTTTGTTTTGTCCGATTCCGAGAATATTTCCTGTGTAGCTTTTGTGAAACACAAAAAAACAGAAAACAGGGAACTGGCACTCTGGCATCTCGTTAATAGGTTAGTTCCGGAAAATGCATATAAACACCACGAAGTGTAACAAAACACAAAGCAAATGGTGCATAAACAAGCATGAAGCATCAAAAATTATAGATACGTTTGAGACGTATCAGTTGTCACTTCATGCGGGTCTCGAATCGGGCGTAACTAATTCAAAATAAATTAAAAAAATGTGAGACTTCACATGGCGTCATTGTATGTCACCTAGATGCGAGAAAATACAAAACTTGAGAAAAGCAATTTACCAGAAAGTCCTTTCTCAAAAATGACATACCACGTTCGAGGTTGCATGACTTTTAGGTGATATGAGCAAAATTCAGCCATGACCATGGCATAGTTTGTCGGAACAAGGCCATATCGGACACACACGTGGCCCATAGGATGGCGAGGAACGCCACGGAGGCCGATTTTTGTTTCGTCCCAAGAAAAGTGATTTTTCCATTTTCAGAGTGCCGAAATTGGATTTTTTATGAAGCATCTACCAAAACGCAAAATCGAAAGCTGGGAAAAACACTCCACATAAATAATAGACCACCTGGGATACGCATATCAGCTCTCGTTTCGTTGCGGCAGCCTTCATAGGTATATTTTGAATTTTGCACAAGCTCCCGCCGATTTCGTTGGAACCGGGGTGGTTTTGCACTTTAGCGCTAAAAAGTTAACCTCCAGATTTTTTGCAAAAATCATTTTTGGATCTGCAACATATTATTTCTTCACTAAACTTTGACCGTTAAGGCAAGACTCCGCACCGCCTAGGCGCAAGAGGGAGTTTTCTTGCGTTGTCATTTCATGCGGGTCTCAAATCGGGTGTAACTAATTAAAAAAATATCGAAAAATGCAAGACTTTTGTGTTGAGTCATTTTATATCACCTAGATGCGGGAAAAATTCAAACCTTGAGAAAAGCAGTTTATCAGAAAGCCCCTTCACAAAAATGATATACCACATTCGAGATTGCATGACTTTTAGGTGAAATGAGCTAGATTCGGCCATGATCATGGCATAGTTTGTCAGAACGAGGCTATATCGGACAAACACGTGCCCTTGGGATGACTAGGGATGCCATGGAGTTTGATTTTCATTTCGTACAATGAAAAGTGCCTTTTCCATTTTCGGAGTGCTGAAATTGGGTTTTTTGTGAATCAGCTACTAAAATGCAAAATCTAAAGCTGGGAAAAACACACCACATATATAATAGACCACCTGGGATACGCATGTAAGCTCTTATTTCATTGTGGCATCTTTGGAGGTATATTTTGAATTTTGCGTAAGCTCCTGCCGATTTCAGTGGAACCGAGGTGGTTTTGCACTTTAGCGCTAAAAAGTCAACCTCCAGATTTTTTACAAAAATCATTTTGGATTCGCAACACGTTATTTCTTCACTAAACTTTGACCGTTAAGGCGAGATTCCGCACCGCCTGGGTGCGAGCAGGACTTTTCATGCATTGTCATTTCATGCGGGTATTTGATCGGGCGTAACTAATTCAAAAAAAGCGAAAAAATGCGAGACATTCTCATGGCATCATTTTACGTCACCTGGATGCGGGAAAAAATTCAAACCTTGAGAAAAGCAGTTTACCAAAAAGTCCCTTCATAAAAATGACCTACCACATTCGAGGTTGCATGACTTTTAGGTGAAATGAGCTAGATTCAGCTATGACCATGGCATAGTTTGTCGGAACGAGGCCATATCAAACATGCGCGTGGCCCTTGGGATGGCGAGGAATGCCACGAAGGTCAATTTTCGTTTCGTCCCATGAAAAGTGCCTTTTCCATTTTTGGGTGCCGAAATCGGGTTTTTATGAAGCAGCTACCGAAATGCGAAATCGAAAGCTAGGAAAAAATCTTATTAGCTCTCGTTCTATTGCTGAAGCCTTTGGAGGTATATTTTGAATTTTGTGCAAGCTCCTACCGATTTCGCTGGACCGGGGTGGTTTTGCACTTTAGCGCTAAAAAGTCAACCTCCAGATTTTTGCAAAAATCATTTTTGGATCTGCAACACGTTATTTCTTCACTAAAATTTGACCGTTAAGATGAGACTCCTCACCGCCTGGGCGCGAGCGGGAGTTTTTGTGCGCCAAGAGATGGACCCCACTCTAGACTACCCCTGACGCACAAGCAAAGTGCGCCAGTAGTACATAGCTACTGTGGGGGCACCATGCTTGTGCGCTAGGGGTAGTCTAGAGTGGGCCCCATCTTGGTGAAACTAGGTGTGGGCCCCACTTATTATGCCTAGCGCACCACTATAGTGCGCTAGCAGTATTTAGGTGGGACCCAAAATTGTGGGAAGGTGGGACCAACTGTCAGTTATCCCTGGCGCACAAGGCCTTGTGCGCTAGGGATAGTTGAGGGGGGGTCCTACAGGCTAGCTAGGGAGGTGGGTCCAGGTGCCAGGGGTAATTCCCTGGTCCCACTTCTGGAACCAGTCTGTGGGACCCACTGTGACGACCTCAAATTTGATAACAAATTCGAAGTGCCCGTTATGTATTCCACCGCAATCCCAGAATCATTGTTGCGATATACATAACGTAGTTGGTAACCAGTTCCATAGACATTACAATACGATGATTCAAATACAATGGTCATATAGACCAAGTCATATTACAACACAATATAGCAGCGGAAATAACGTCTTCGGCCCATGCCTTCTCCCTACAGGCAATTGGCGACTCACGGAGACGAGCTTAGTTCTGGTACTCTTCTTCATACCCTTCCTCCTGGTATTCCTCCCCATAGTCTGGCCAAGTTGATAGCCAGGGACACAGCCGTGAGTACATTGGATGCACTCGCAAACCATCTTATAAATGAAAGGATGAAGTAGATATGCAAGGTTGGGTATAGTGGACTAAGCACTAAGTTGGTTTGCAAAAGCTAGTTTTATTTCCCAAGAATGCTCATTCGTAGAGAAGAGGTTTAGTTCTCTAAGTTCATTCTAAAGAGGAACTTCAATGTGTCAAGATCAAGGTCAAGTCAGGTCAATTCAAAATCAGGTCATTCACCAAGTCACCCTTGTTATTTTTAGTCTGGACAAAAGTCAAGTACAGATTGCCAACCGTCCATGACCGCGGACGCGGCTATTCGAATAGTTTCAAAGCCTCTGCAGAGGGGTACACTTTACCCACAAGATTCGATACATCTGCCGGGAGAAATCCACGGTTCGCTATACACAAAGGTATGCGGCTTTCAGATAATCAAACAAAACCTTTCACTTGCTCATCCTAGTATAGGATCCTTCCCTAGAGCCCGGGATACGGAATTCCCGCTCCGGCGCCTCTAGTTCTGCCCATCCCGGAGGCCGGGTTAGTGGAATCCACTTGGTCAAGAAGTATCCGCCCGTGGAGTCCTTCCATGAATATGTGATGCAAGACCTCCCATACTAAGGTAAACAAGCTACGGATTGAGCCCCTTCCCATATAGGGGTAATATGGTTGTACGGTAAAATTGGCTCCCATGGTACATCACTCGTTGTCATTGCGAAGATATTTCATAGTTCTTAATCAAGATTGATTTTTCTTTCATAAAGCCAATAGGTAGGAGAGATCTCCATTTCAAGTTCAAGTCACCACTTCTCAAATGGGGTTCCTCCAGAGATAGCCTCAACTTTTATTAGCGACTAAGCAACTACATTGAGTGATAGTACTACTACTATGGTTGGATAAACTCAGCTTGATGCTCTTGATAACCAAGACATCAATATGCTTCTATCATTCTACTCTAGCAATTCAATCATGCAATTTACTTCTATCATTCTACTCTAGCAATTCAATCATGCAATTTACTTAAAACAAGTAGAATGCAATATTAAAACTAGGTAGTGGGAGTATGAATCAAAAGATGGCTTGCCTTGGTTGGCACAGTGTCCGGGGTTTTCTTCTTCTTCTTGATAATAATAATCCCCTCCAATATCCTCCTCGGCAACACTAGCGTCTAATAACGAACAAACACAAAACACACCATCACTTCACCAAACCAACAACACACCAAGCACACATTCTTGTTTGCTAACCAAGCATTTAGGTTGCATTGCTATGGGGTTGGATTGTAAGTTTTTCTTCTAAGTTTTTCTTCAAGTGTGCAAGCTAGTTTCTCTACTAAGTAGCATAAGTGGTTCACTTGTGCAGCATTGGGGTTGATTTAGGGTTACTAGGGCAAGTTCAAGTGGGAATGATCCACTAAGTGAATTGCATTGAGGATAATTAATTCTAAGTGTGCACTAGTGATCTATCATTTTATGCTAACAAATAGGTTTGGGTTAGGAGTTAAATGATCACACTAATAGGGTTTGGGGTAGGTTAGTGTTGACTAACAGTAAGAGGGGTTATTAGTAAGTTCACATTTTTATTTTCATGATTTTTGATGGCTTAAATAATTTTCTAGAATTCTTTCATTAATTAACAAGCTAGGGTCACACTATTCATAACCATTTTTATTCCTAGTTGATTTGGAAATCTAACCAGTACTATTGGATAGAGTATTTTCTAAGCTTTCCAACGAATATTTATTTGCTAAATTTGGACTTATAAAACTCTAGGAATTTGAATTTGAAAATACCATTTGAAACAGTTTTGAAATAAAAGAAAAGGGCGGGAATTAATTAAAAACGATTCGGACCGAAACTTCACTAGCCAGGCCCAGTCCAGACGAAACCGAACGGGCCTGGCCCAGAAAACGTTTCGCGCGGGGCGGGAGAATAAAAATGGATGCTGACAGGTGGGGTCGCGATGTCAGATCTAATTACGAAACCCGAATCGGTATGCTATCGTCCGATCGCGATCCAACGGCTCAGGGTCTTTCTTCTTCCTCAGTCACGGCGGGGGCTCACCTGCGCGCAGAGATGAGTGTTCGACGGCGAGGGCGACGCGTAGAGGAAGCAGGGCTCGTCGGCGACGTGCGGGATCGGCGGCGGTGCTCCTCCTCTTCCGATTCCCTGCAGCAGCTGGCCTCCAGGTGGTCGAACGCGGCGGCGCTCCGCCCGTCCAGTGCTACTCCGGCGAGGTTGGCGACGGCGAACTAGGGCACGAGGGAGTAAGCGGCGATGTCTGGGAGGTAGAGGGGAGTGAGGTGCGTTGTTTCGTTTGATCGCCGGGGGTTTATATAGGCCAGAGCGACGGGGACAAGCGCGGCCAGAAGCTCGCCGTTGCGGGGGTCCTGGCGCGTGCGTCGAGCGACCAAGGGCACGGCGGCCACGGGGGCGTGCTGGAAGGCTTCGGTCTCGGCCGCGGAGTGCTGTGGGTCGGCGCTGGCGAGGGCAGGGCGGTCGTCGACGTGCAGGCTGCTGGGAAGAAGAGAGGGGGGTCCGGGGGTGCTGGCTTCTCTTCTCCTCCTTCTTCCAGGGCTTGGGTCGGGGCAGAGGGGGCTGGAATCGATCGAGGCGCGGCCAGAGGGCATGGCTACAGCATTGGGTCGCGCCAGAATAGTGCTGCACCAGTGAAATGGATCTCACTCGATTTGTTGCTGCCAGTGTTCGACGAAATGCTCACAAGAATTCAAAATTCGAATTTTTCAAATTTGCCACTTTGGGTGCTCATCAAATTGGATAAGGTACCCTGGCATATTTTTGTTCTGGAGAAAGAAGGAGTTTTGCAAAAATTTATATTTCAAATTTGAAATGGTTCCTGTTTCAGATTCCAACTTTTGCTCAAGTTCTAGTGATGTTCCAATTTGAATTTTTGGTAGCTCTTGATTGGTTGAGTTAGTCCATAACTTGGTTAAGCTCAACTAAAAGGTTAAACCTGCAGGTGAGCTGTAGATTTCTTAATCTAAGGGCTCAAAGTGGTGTAGTCATTAACAGTTTCTAGATCATATTAACTTTATCTCTTTCTTACCTATTTTTATTTTTGGTTCTTTTGGTTCCTAATATCTTTCTTAGTTGTTTCTATTGGTTCACTTAGAATTATCTAACCAATGCTCAAGCAAAAAGAACACACATAAAATCATAGAAATACAATTAAAGAAAATACATGTATGCATACAATAATAGATAAAAAGTTTTATTTGGGTCCAATTTTTGACTCTTTATTTAATAAGACTTGGGTTACAAATTCTGGGTTGTTACAATCTTCCCCCCTTAAAAAGAATCTCGTCCCCGAGATTCACTAATTAAGAACTGAAAAGATTGGGAAATTCTTTCTGAAGGTAATCTTCTCGTTCCCAAGTGGCTTCCTCTTCGGTGTGATTACTCCACTGAACTTTCAGAAATTTGATGCTTCGGGTTCGAGTGGTTCGATAGGCTTCCTCAAGGATACGGATAGGCATTTCACGATAGGTCAAGTCCTTGTTGATGTCCACAGAACGGTGATCAATATTCTTGAAGACTTCGGGCTTCTCCGGAACTTCAAGACATTTCCGAAGTAACGACACGTGAAAGACATCGTGTACTTCAGACAATTCAGGGGGCATTTCCAACTGATAAGACACTTCTCCTCTGCGGTCTAGTATCTTGAAGGGTCCAATATATCTTGGTGCAAGCTTTCCTTTTACTTGGAATCTTTGCATTCCCTTGAGAGGTGATACTCTAAGATAAACAAAATCTCCAATCTGGAAGGTCAGTTCTCGACGTCTCTTGTCGGCATAACTCTTTTGTCTTGATTGGGCTGCCTTGAGGTATTCACGAATTCTGCGAACTTTCTCCTCGGCTTCTTGCAGCATATCTGGTCCAAAAATCTGACTGTCTCCGGTTTCTGACCAATTCAGAGGGGTACGACACTTTCTTCCGTACAAAGCTTCAAATGGGGCCATTTGCAAACTGGCTTGATAACTGTTGTTGTAGGAAAACTCCGCGAAAGGCAGACAATCTTCCCACTTAGCTCCATAAGCTAGGACACAGGCTCTCAACATATCTTCAAGTATTTGATTCACTCTTTCAGTCTGTCCATCAGTCTGAGGGTGGTAAGCGGTGCTGAAGGCTAATTTGGTTCCCAAAGCTTGATGTAAGCTTTTCCAAAATCTCGAGGTGAATTGGGTTCCTCGATCAGAAACTATGGTTTTTGGGACTCCATGCAAACTGACAATTCTGGCTAAATACAGATCTGCTAACTGTCCCGAGTTGTAAGTGGTCTTGACAGGAATAAAGTGGGCAACTTTGGTTAGTCTATCCACAATGACCCAGATAGAGTCATTGCCACGGCTAGACTTTGGAAATCCAGTGATGAAATCCATTCCAACAGATTCCCACTTCCATTCCGGAACTTGCAAAGGTTGCAGCAATCCTGCCGGACGTTGATGTTCAGCCTTGACTCTTTGACAAATATCACACTTAGAGATGAACGATGCAATCTCACGCTTCATTCCATGCCACCAAAATTGTTCCTTCAAATCTTGGTACATCTTAGTTCCACCGGGGTGGATGGAGTAAGGTGTCTCATGGGCTTCCTTCATAATCACTTCCTTCAATTCTGAATCCGCTGGCACACAAATACGGCCTTTATACCAAAGAACTCCTTGATCATCCTCTTCGAATCCTGGCACCTTGCCGGAACCAATTCTGCGCTTGATTCCTTCAATACTCTCATTTCCCTTCTGGGCTTCTTTGATTTGGCTCATCAAGGTGGGTTGAAACTCAAGGTTGGCTAGGAATCCTTGACTGACTAGTTCCAATCCAAATCTTTCAAACTCTTGGTGCAACATAGGTTGCTCTTCCTTGATCATCATTTTTAATGAGCATGGCTTCCGACTCAACGCATCGGCCACTACATTGGCCTTACCGGGGTGATAGTGAATTTCCAGATCATAATCCTTGATCAACTCTATCCATCTCCGTTGCCTCATGTTCAACTCCTTCTGGGTGAATATATACTTCAAACTCTTGTGGTCGGAGTAGATCTCACAGCGGTTGCCCATCAAATAATGCCTCCAAGTCTTCAAGGCTAGAACCACGGCTGCTAATTCTAGATCATGGGTTGGATAATTTTCTTCATGAGGTTTAAGCTGCCGAGAGAGGTAGGCTATGACCTTTCCTTCTTGCATCAGTACGCAACCAAGTCCAAGTTTGGAAGCGTCGCAATAGACATCAAAATTCTTGGTGATATCGGGCATGGTTAGGACAGGGGCGGTCACCAATCGCTTCTTGAGCTCTTGAAAACTCTCTTCACACTTAGGGGTCCATTCAAACTTCTTGTCCTTCTTCAATAATTGGGTCATCGGACGGGCAATACTAGAAAATCCTTCGACGAACTTGCAGTAATATCCCGCTAATCCGAGAAAACCTCTAACTTCCGTTTGAGTGGTAGGGGCTTCCCATTCCAGGACTGATTTGATCTTCTTGGGATCTACCGATATTCCTCCTGCTGACAGCACATGGCCTAAGAATCCAACCTCCTTCAACCAGAACTCACATTTACTGAACTTAGCATATAGCTGATGCTCTCTTAGGGTTTCTAGAATTAATCTCAAATGGGTTGCATGCTCTTCTTCGGATTTGGAGTAGATAAGAATGTCGTCAATGAAGACAACAACAAACTTATCCAGGAACTCCATAAAAACCTTATTCATGAGATTCATGAAATAAGCAGGGGCATTGGTCAATCCAAAGGACATTACGGTGTACTCATACAATCCGTATCGGGTAGTGAAGGCTGTTTTGGGGATATCCGTTGCACGGATCTTCAGTTGGTGGTATCCGGTTCTAAGATCTATCTTTGAGAATACTTTTGCTCCAGTCAATTGGTCAAACAGATCTTCAATCTTCGGGAGAGGATACTTGTTCTTGATGGTCACATCGTTAAGCTTGCGATAATCAGTGCACAGTCGGCTAGAACCGTCACTTTTATCCACAAACAGAACGGGTGATCTCCAAGCAGAAGAACTTGGTTGAATTAATCCTTTGCTCAAGAGGTCATCCAATTGCTTCTTCAACTCAACTAATTCAGCTGGGTTCATACGATAGGGTCGTTGGGCTATTGATCCAGTTCCGGGGATAAGCTCAATGATAAACTCAATATCCCGATCCGGTGGCATTCCGGGTAGCTCATCGGGAAAGACATCCGGGTATTCACCGACGATGGGGACTTGCTCCAAAGTCGGTCCTGAGATACTCTTATGACATCTGGTGGTTTGGGGTGGTTTTACGGACACATGCTTGACTATGATTCCATTGCTACTCTTCATGGTGATGGTCTTTTTGGCACAATCTATCACTCCTTGATGAAAAGACATCCAATTCATACCAAGAACTACTTCCAAACCCTTGGTTCCCAATACTATCAAATCGGCTGAGAAAGCTATCCCATGGATTTCTATGGGCACTGCCAAGCAAGTACAACTAGCTTTTGTTACTGACCCGGGAATTTGCACAGACATGACATCTTTCAAGGGTGTGGGTTGAAGTCCACTTTTATCAACGAATAATTGGGTAACAAATGAGTGTGAAGCTCCAGAATCAAACAGGACTCTTGCAAGAACTGAGTTAACAGGGAACATACCAAGCACCACGTCGGTTGCTTCCTGAGCTTCTTCAACATTCATGTGATTCAGACGGCCTCGAGAGTGAGGCTGGTTCCTTGGTGGATAGTTCTTGCCATTTCCCACACGGCGCTGCTGCTGAGCAGGAACAGTAGTTTTGGATGCATCATTCAGCTTCTTGGGGCACTCATTGGAGTAGTGCCCTTTAAGTCCGCACTCATAACATGTAACACCAGACTTGTCACCAGGCTTGGGTAACACAGGGGCGCCACTTGGCCTTGGAGTATTGGTGTTGAAGTTGTTGCCACTAGGTCTTGGGGGTGCACGGTTGAAGTTGTTGCCGGGTGGGCGGTTAGGATAGTTGGGACGCGGAGCAGGTGCAGACGGCCTCATTGGTCTAGGGGTGAAACCCATTGGTGCATTTCCCCTTGGCTTCTGCGAGTTGCTCGGGTTGCCTTGATACATCATACGGCGCTTGCGGTTCTCGGTAGCTTGCTTGAGTTTGCCTTCCATCTGAATGGCAGAGTCAACCAATGACTCCAGGTCGGCAAAGGGAATACTAACCAGGACACATTGCATCTCATCATGAAGTCCATCCAGAAACCTTTCTTGCTTCTTCTCAGTGGTGTTGGTGTCATCTGGGGCATATCTAGACAAGGTAAGGAACTTGTCGCGGTAATCCACCACGGACATGGAACCTTGCTTCAGATTTCTGAACTCATCTCTCATCCTTTTTACCAATCCCATGGGAACATGGGCTTTGCTAAACTTGCTCTTGAACTCTTCCCAAGGCATCACATACCCTGGGGCTTGCATGGCACGGGTGCTGTCCCACCAAGCTCTTGCTGCTCCAGCAAGATAGTGGGTGGTGTATAAGACCTTCTCATTTTCACCAACTTCAGCGACTGCCAAGTTGTTCTCCATAGTACGAAGCCAATCATCGGCATCTAAGGGCTCTTCAGACTTAGTGAATATAGGAGGGTTGGTGTTCTGGAAACTCCTTAACTTGGATCGGTGCTCTCCATTGCCATGGTTTTCTCCTTCACCATTGCCATTGCCATTGTTGTGGTTCGTTGCCATCTGGGTTAACTGCTGAAGAGTGGCCAAGTTAGCTTGGCGCTCCGCTCGGGCTGCTTCCCGGTCTTCCATGATCAACCTTAGCAATTCGGCCATTTCCGGGTTCGGGGGTGGGGGTGCTCGCGGCATCTGAAGATAAGGTGCGTAAGACAAGAGGGAAAGGCTAATTTGCTAAGATTTAAAGGTAACATGGATGATGCAATTTTGTTTTACTAAGGCCTTAGAGGCCAAATTCAAATTTCATTCATCACTCATCAAACATATCATACATACGAGTTCACACATTACAAATGGTTTACATCGAACCATTGCGACTCGTCTACTAGAGAGGGGGATACAACTCACACCTACACGAAGTGATCATAAAGTGGAACTCATAGCTAGATAATACGTGGATCTCGGACCTAAACAGCGGGCTCCTCGGGGTCTTCCTCCTCGTCGCTCACAATGAATCCATTGTGTCCACCATCCTCCGGATCATCGAGGTCCTCCATGAAGTCATCCTCATCACTAATGAGGGCATTATCCTCCTTGCGGAGATCAATGCCTTCCTCCTCACCAAGGTGATCCTCAAGACTCTCAATGTATGCAGTCAATTCCGCCACATTGGCCTTCAACTCCTCAAGGTCCTGTTCCTTCTCATCGCGCTGGCGACGAAGGCTCTTGCGCTCCTTCGCAAGAATCCTGATAGTGCTCCTTGCTTCCACCAGTGCAACGTGCTCGAGGTTGGCCCTAGTACGGGCACGGTCGGCCTCCTGCTGAGTGGAGTACAGCAAGAAGTCCATGTGGTCGATGTAGGTACTCGGCTCATTCTGCCCGGGCATGTTTGCGGGACGCCCATCCGCATCACGCCGAGCAAAGTCCTTGAAGCGTCCTCCCTGAACCTCCTCAACGTGCAGTCCGCATAAGCGGGCGTGCATCTCCTGCATCGCTCGGACCAAACCATCGGCCCAAGTGTTCTCCACAAGCTCAAACTTGACCCTTGGAGAACCCAACATCCCCTTCTTGCCACGGCAACTAGCTCGGATGAGCCACCGTAGCTCTCCATCCGGGTGCTCATTGAGCACGGCTCCCTTGAACTCCGGGTACAAACGGTTCAGGAACAAGGTCAAAGTGGTGAGGTCGCGCTCGAAACAAAGGCTGCCACCTTGGCCCAACTGGTACTGCTCAGTGAATACCAGGGCCATCTACAAAATTTTAAATTAGTTCAAGTTAGTGATCAACTCAAGTGTGCAAAATTTTAAGTAAGCTAAAACTGAAGTATGTATAAAACTTTGTAACTAGAGAGGAAAGACTAAGCAATTTTTGCAACCGTTCTTGTATCTTTCTTTTATCAAGGTTTTGTTTTAACGCCCATTCTAACTAAGGTCTCCTATGGTCAACCTAGGCTCTGATACCAACTTGTGACGACCTCAAATTTGATAACAAATTCGAAGTGCCCGTTATGTATTCCACCGCAATCCCAGAATCATTGTTGCGATATACATAACGTAGTTGGTAACCAGTTCCATAGACATTACAATACGATGATTCAAATACAATGGTCATATAGACCAAGTCATATTACAACACAATATAGCAGCGGAAATAACGTCTTCGGCCCATGCCTTCTCCCTACAGGCAATTGGCGACTCACGGAGACGAGCTTAGTTCTGGTACTCTTCTTCATACCCTTCCTCCTGGTATTCCTCCCCATAGTCTGGCCAAGTTGATAGCCAGGGACACAGCCGTGAGTACATTGGATGCACTCGCAAACCATCTTATAAATGAAAGGATGAAGTAGATATGCAAGGTTGGGTATAGTGGACTAAGCACTAAGTTGGTTTGCAAAAGCTAGTTTTATTTCCCAAGAATGCTCATTCGTAGAGAAGAGGTTTAGTTCTCTAAGTTCATTCTAAAGAGGAACTTCAATGTGTCAAGATCAAGGTCAAGTCAGGTCAATTCAAAATCAGGTCATTCACCAAGTCACCCTTGTTATTTTTAGTCTGGACAAAAGTCAAGTACAGATTGCCAACCGTCCATGACCGCGGACGCGGCTATTCGAATAGTTTCAAAGCCTCTGCAGAGGGGTACACTTTACCCACAAGATTCGATACATCTGCCGGGAGAAATCCACGGTTCGCTATACACAAAGGTATGCGGCTTTCAGATAATCAAACAAAACCTTTCACTTGCTCATCCTAGTATAGGATCCTTCCCTAGAGCCCGGGATACGGAATTCCCGCTCCGGCGCCTCTAGTTCTGCCCATCCCGGAGGCCGGGTTAGTGGAATCCACTTGGTCAAGAAGTATCCGCCCGTGGAGTCCTTCCATGAATATGTGATGCAAGACCTCCCATACTAAGGTAAACAAGCTACGGATTGAGCCCCTTCCCATATAGGGGTAATATGGTTGTACGGTAAAATTGGCTCCCATGGTACATCACTCGTTGTCATTGCGAAGATATTTCATAGTTCTTAATCAAGATTGATTTTTCTTTCATAAAGCCAATAGGTAGGAGAGATCTCCATTTCAAGTTCAAGTCACCACTTCTCAAATGGGGTTCCTCCAGAGATAGCCTCAACTTTTATTAGCGACTAAGCAACTACATTGAGTGATAGTACTACTACTATGGTTGGATAAACTCAGCTTGATGCTCTTGATAACCAAGACATCAATATGCTTCTATCATTCTACTCTAGCAATTCAATCATGCAATTTACTTCTATCATTCTACTCTAGCAATTCAATCATGCAATTTACTTAAAACAAGTAGAATGCAATATTAAAACTAGGTAGTGGGAGTATGAATCAAAAGATGGCTTGCCTTGGTTGGCACAGTGTCCGGGGTTTTCTTCTTCTTCTTGATAATAATAATCCCCTCCAATATCCTCCTCGGCAACACTAGCGTCTAATAACGAACAAACACAAAACACACCATCACTTCACCAAACCAACAACACACCAAGCACACATTCTTGTTTGCTAACCAAGCATTTAGGTTGCATTGCTATGGGGTTGGATTGTAAGTTTTTCTTCTAAGTTTTTCTTCAAGTGTGCAAGCTAGTTTCTCTACTAAGTAGCATAAGTGGTTCACTTGTGCAGCATTGGGGTTGATTTAGGGTTACTAGGGCAAGTT
Organism: Dactylis glomerata; assembly: GCA_007115705.1. Classification (NCBI taxonomy): domain Eukaryota; kingdom Viridiplantae; phylum Streptophyta; class Magnoliopsida; order Poales; family Poaceae; genus Dactylis; species Dactylis glomerata. Next base: position 1,245,366 of record QXEO01001291.1, read on the forward strand.
CAAGTGGGAATGATCCACTAAGTGAATTGCATTGAGGATAATTAATTCTAAGTGTGCACTAGTGATCTATCATTTTATGCTAACAAATAGGTTTGGGTTAGGAGTTAAATGATCACACTAATAGGGTTTGGGGTAGGTTAGTGTTGACTAACAGTAAGAGGGGTTATTAGTAAGTTCACATTTTTATTTTCATGATTTTTGATGGCTTAAATAATTTTCTAGAATTCTTTCATTAATTAACAAGCTAGGGTCACACTATTCATAACCATTTTTATTCCTAGTTGATTTGGAAATCTAACCAGTACTATTGGATAGAGTATTTTCTAAGCTTTCCAACGAATATTTATTTGCTAAATTTGGACTTATAAAACTCTAGGAATTTGAATTTGAAAATACCATTTGAAACAGTTTTGAAATAAAAGAAAAGGGCGGGAATTAATTAAAAACGATTCGGACCGAAACTTCACTAGCCAGGCCCAGTCCAGACGAAACCGAACGGGCCTGGCCCAGAAAACGTTTCGCGCGGGGCGGGAGAATAAAAATGGATGCTGACAGGTGGGGTCGCGATGTCAGATCTAATTACGAAACCCGAATCGGTATGCTATCGTCCGATCGCGATCCAACGGCTCAGGGTCTTTCTTCTTCCTCAGTCACGGCGGGGGCTCACCTGCGCGCAGAGATGAGTGTTCGACGGCGAGGGCGACGCGTAGAGGAAGCAGGGCTCGTCGGCGACGTGCGGGATCGGCGGCGGTGCTCCTCCTCTTCCGATTCCCTGCAGCAGCTGGCCTCCAGGTGGTCGAACGCGGCGGCGCTCCGCCCGTCCAGTGCTGCTCCGGCGAGGTTGGCGACGGCGAACTAGGGCACGAGGGAGTAAGCGGCGATGTCTGGGAGGTAGAGGGGAGTGAGGTGCGTTGTTTCGTTTGATCGCCGGGGGTTTATATAGGCCAGAGCGACGGGGACAAGCGCGGCCAGAAGCTCGCCGTTGCGGGGGTCCTGGCGCGTGCGTCGAGCGACCAAGGGCACGGCGGCCACGGGGGCGTGCTGGAAGGCTTCGGTCTCGGCCGCGGAGTGCTGTGGGTCGGCGCTGGCGAGGGCAGGGCGGTCGTCGACGTGCAGGCTGCTGGGAAGAAGAGAGGGGGGTCCGGGGGTGCTGGCTTCTCTTCTCCTCCTTCTTCCAGGGCTTGGGTCGGGGCAGAGGGGGCTGGAATCGATCGAGGCGCGGCCAGAGGGCATGGCTACAGCATTGGGTCGCGCCAGAACAGTGCTGCACCAGTGAAATGGATCTCACTCGATTTGTTGCTGCCAGTGTTCGACGAAATGCTCACAAGAATTCAAAATTCGAATTTTTCAAATTTGCCACTTTGGGTGCTCATCAAATTGGATAAGGTACCCTGGCATATTTTTGTTCTGGAGAAAGAAGGAGTTTTGCAAAAATTTATATTTCAAATTTGAAATGGTTCCTGTTTCAGATTCCAACTTTTGCTCAAGTTCTAGTGATGTTCCAATTTGAATTTTTGGTAGCTCTTGATTGGTTGAGTTAGTCCATAACTTGGTTAAGCTCAACTAAAAGGTTAAACCTGCAGGTGAGCTGTAGATTTCTTAATCTAAGGGCTCAAAGTGGTGTAGTCATTAACAGTTTCTAGATCATATTAACTTTATCTCTTTCTTACCTATTTTTATTTTTGGTTCTTTTGGTTCCTAATATCTTTCTTAGTTGTTTCTATTGGTTCACTTAGAATTATCTAACCAATGCTCAAGCAAAAAGAACACACATAAAATCATAGAAATACAATTAAAGAAAATACATGTATGCATACAATAATAGATAAAAAGTTTTATTTGGGTCCAATTTTTGACTCTTTATTTAATAAGACTTGGGTTACAAATTCTGGGTTGTTACACCCACATAATTTACTGCTGGCGCACCAAAATAGTGGTGCACTAGGGGTATTTTTACCACTGGAGCACCAAATCTGGTGCGCCAGTAGTAAGCTGGCGGCTATAAGCCTTTTCCTACTAGTGTCCACTTATAAACTTCAATACCCCTACTCACGTGTGACAAAAAATACACTTATACACTTTAATACCCCCACTCACGTGTGATAAAGAGGACAAGTCAACATGTGTAGGGACTCATAGGTACAAGAGACTTTGTATTTGGACCGGTGATTCTGAGGTATGGCTCAAGAGGCCTATAATTGGACACCGAGGGCTAACAATAATTTTAGGATAAACTACAAAAGCCCGAGCTCGAACTCAAGACCTTGGGATCTTATACCATGTGAAACTTTATGCACTAGCCAATGCAAATAAAATTTCAAACTGATGGAAAAGGACTAGTGCAATCCACTTATACACTTCAACAATATTAAAGAGATATAAGCAAAAAAAAGATTACATTTGACATATGCATAACAAGATTCACATATCCTATAGCACACTTTTAATCATGAGACAAAAAGAAAAAACACAGCTTAGCTTTTAGAGGATCAATTGATAGAACACACATCCATACAGGCTATTAGTAGTAGATAAAAACTTCCTTGATGCTCAATCTACTTGTAAACTTGTTGCCATATAAATTTATTGTGCTCCGGTTGATGCAGCGTGCGAAGTCAATGCGCATAGAAATTTTTTCTAAAAAAAGGGGATAACCCCAATCGATACACGTAGTCTTTTATTACCAAGTTCATAGTTCAAAAGAGTTTACATATCAAGGACTGCATAGGGTTGATATAAAAATCACCTAACAAAAAATCATAACTCACCTATGCACTAGTGGAAAAAGGGTCTTATGTTCAGGACCTTTAGCACCGGTTGTGTATTAAACCGGTGCTAAAGGTCCCTCCAGGAAAGCCAGATTTGCCATAGCAGTACGGCAACAATTAGTCCCGGTTCGTCCAGTACCTTTAGTCCCGGTTGGAGACACCAAATGGGACTAAAGGGGTTTGCGGCCATCTGGCCTGCTGCCAGACCCCTTTAGTCCCGGTTGGTGTCTCCAACCGGGACTAAAGGTCCCGGCCTATTTAATGCGGCCACCCGCCGCGGCCGCCCTCTCCCTCTCCCCTGTTTTTTTCCTCCTAGAAGATTGGTAGGGGGTGTTAGAATTCTTTTCCCCTTCTATGCACAAGAGGTGTTTGATGAAATGTGTGAGTGAATTTTTTCCTCCTCTATTCTTCACCACCGAGCTCTAGTTTATCCACTATTTGTCAAGATTTCACGCCGCCCCATCTATTCAAGTGTTCTGAGAGGTTGGCAACTATAAGCTCTTGAGTAATTTTAGTAATGGACTAATTTTAGCATCGTGATTGCGTTTGATATACTTATAACTTGCAGATGAGCCATCCATGGATGTACGCTGACCGACGCTCTGCTGAATTCATTGAAGGCGTGCGTTCTTTTCTCAAAGTGGCTGAGGCAAACAAGCGGAATGGTTTTATGTGTTGTCCTTGCGGTTCCTATCGAAATGAGAAGGATTACTCTTGCTGAAGCACCCTTCACTTCCACCTGATTTGGTGGGGTTTCATGGCCGGGTATAATTGTTGGACCAAGCACGGAGAAAGAGGGGTTATGATGGAAGACGGTGAAGAAGAGAATGATGACAACTATCATCAAATGTTCCCTGAATACGGTGATACTGCAATGGAAGAAGAAGAAGGTGACGAACGGGCATCAGTTGAGCTCGCTGATAATCTTAGTAGGGTCATTTCTGATACGAAGCGAGACTGTGTAATAGAAAAGGAGAGGTTGCAGTTCAAGCAGATGTTATAGGACCACAAAAAATTGTTGTACCCAAATTGTGAAGATGGCCAGAAGAAGCTGGGTAGCACATTGGAATTGCTGAGATGGAAGGCAGAGAACGGTGTGACTAACTCGGGATTTAATAAGTTGCTGATAATGATGAAAAAGCTGCTTCCAAGGGATAACGAATTGCCCGCCAATATGTATGAAGCAAAGAAGCTTGTCTGCCCTCTTGGATTAGACGTACAGAAGATACATGCCTGCCCTAATGACTGCATTCTCTACCGGGGTGAGGAGTATGAGAATTTGGATGCATGCCCGGTATGCACTGCACTGCGGTATAAGATTAGACGGGATGACCCTGGAGATGTTGAGGGCGAGCCACCCAGGAAGAGGGTTCCTGCCAAGGTGATGTGGTATGCTCCTATAATACCGCGATTGAAACGCTTGTTCAGAAATGAAGAGCATGCCAAGTTGATGCGATGGCACATGGAGGACCGTAAGAAAGACGAGATGTTGAGACACCCTGCTGATGGGTCGCAGTGGAGAAAAATCGAGAGAGAGTTCCCAGACTTTGCAGGTGATGCAAGAAACTTATGGTTTGGTCTAAGTACAGATGGCATAAATCCTTTTGGGGAGCAGAGCTGCAGTCACAGCACCTGGCCCATTACTCTATGTATCTACAACCTTCCTCCTTGGTTGTGCATGAAGCGGAAGTTCATTATGATGCTAGTGCTCATCCAAGGTCTGAAGCAACCCGGCAATGACATTGATGTGTAACTAAGGCCATTAGTTGATGAACTTTTACAGCTGTGGGCCAAACCAGGTGTACGTGTGTGAGATGAGCACAAACAAGAGGAATTCGACCTACAAGCATTGCTTTTCGTAACCATCAATGATTGGCCTGCTCTTAGTAACATTTTAGGACAGTCAAACAAGGGATACAATGCATGCATGCACTATTTGGATAAGACAGAAAGTATATATCTGGACAAATGTAGGAAGAATGTGTACCCGTGGTATCGTCATTTTCTTCTGAACAAACACCCCTACCGAAAAAAGGCAAGCACTTCAATGGTGAGACAGAAATCCGGTCGAAGCCAACCCGCCGTACCGGTGATGATGTCTTTGATATGGTCAAGGATTTAAGAGTAATCTTTGGAAAGAGTCTTGGCAGACAACCTGTTCCGAATGACACTGACGGACACGCACCCATGTGGAAGAAGAAATCTATATTTTGGGATCTTGAGTATTGGAAAATCCTAGAGGTCCGCTCTGCGATCGACGTGATGCACCTGACAAAAAATCTTTGTGTGAATCTGCTAGGATTCTTGGGCTTGTATGGGAAGACAAAAGATACACCAGAAGCACGTGAGGACCAACAACGTTTGAATGGACGAGACGGCATGCATCCAGAGCGGTTTCAAGGTCCTGCCAGCTACGCTCTTACCAAAGAAGAAAAGGAAATATTTTTGAAGCCCTTTTCAGTATCAAGGTCCCGTCTGGCTTCTCGTCGAATATAAAGGGAATAATAAATATGGCAGAGAAAAAATTCCAAAACCTAAAGTCTCATGATTGCCACGTGCTTATGACGCAATTGCTTCCGATTGCATTGAGGGGAATTCTACCAGAAAATGTTCGACTACCCATTGTGAAGGTATGCGCATTCCTCAATGCAATTTCTCAGAAGGTAATCAATCCAGAAAGTCTACCAGGGCTATAGAAGGATGTGGTCCAGTGTCTTGTCAGCTTTGAGTTGTTGTTCCCGTCGTCCTTCTTCAATATTATGATGCACCTCCTAGTTCACCTAGTCAAAGAGATTGCCATCCTCGGTCCTGTATTTCTACACAATATGTTCCCCTGCAAGAGGTTCATGGGAGTTTTAAAGAAATATGTTCATAACCATGCTAGGCTAGAAGGAAGCATCTCCAAGGGCTATGGAATAGAGGAGGTCATTGAGTTTTGTCTTGACATTATTCCTGACCTCAAGCCGATTGGTGTTCCCGAATCACGACATGAGGGGAGACTAGGTGGAAAAGGCACGCTAGGAAAGAAAACAACCTATTCTATGGACGGACATTCTTTCACTCAAGCACACTACACAGTTCTACACGATTCAACCTTGGTGGATCCATATATCGAGGAACACAAGAATATTGTACGCTCCCAAAACCCGGGGAAGCCTGAATCCTGGATTAAACTTGTGCATGAGACGACTTTCGGTGGTTGGTTGCGAGTACTTCTCATAAATGATGACATCACTGTTGAGAAAGAATTGTACTTGTTGGCAAAGTCACCATCTTTGATTATATCGACTTTCCAAGGGTACAAGATAAATGGGAATGCATTTTACACGATCGCCCAAAATAAAAAGAGCACCAACCAAAACAGTGGTGTCCGCTATGATGCAACAGATGATAATGGGCAAAAGGACACATATTATGGGTACATTGAGGAGATATGGGAACTTGACTATGGGTCTAATTTTAAGATCCCTTTGTTTCAGTGCAAATGGATCAAGCTGGCTGGAGGTGGGGTATAGGTAGACCAAAAGTACGGCATGACAACAGTGGATCTCAACAATCTTACGTACAAAGACAAACCATTTGTCCTAGCCAATGATGTGGCTCAGGTATTCTATGTGAACGACATGTCTACCAAACCGAGAAAAAGAAAAGATAAGCAAACGAATACATCATACGATGAGCCAAAGTGCCACATAGTTCTTTGAGGGAAAAGAAACATCATGGGATTGGAGGACAAGACAGACATGTCAGAAGATTACAATAAGTTTCATGAAATTCCGCCTTTCAAAGTGAACACTGACCCAAGCCTCCTGCTAAATAATGAAGATGCTCCATGGTTACGGCCCAGAAGAAAACCCCAATAGAGAAAACGATGATGTTGGTGATGTGTAATAATCTATGTAATCTATGAAACTTAATGTCAGTAGCATGCTTCCCGACCATTCTGAATCGATTCTTGCACATTTACTTGAGCATTGTCATATTTATTGTACAGAACATTAACTAGTTGACAACACACTTACAACTCAGCATACTCATACTTAATGCCAGAAGAGAGGGTGAAGAGGAACTATTCGGCTTTATCCGGAGAGACGCCGGTGGAGCAGAAACCGGTGGAGGAGAAGAAGGTGAAGCGGAAGATGGCTCTCAATTTTTGAATGACTCCGGTCTGGGAATGGAGCCGAAAGATGGTGATGACGGCAGCTCAGAAGATGGCGATGACAGCGGGTCAGAAGATGTTGGAGCGCCAGAGGTATATTAAGCCTCTGGTGAATCACTGCACGATGCAATAATTATTTTGTATATATATATATGTACTAATGAAATGCTTCTTATGAATGTTTCTTCTTTTAGACCTCCGCATCGACCCAATCTTCTAGAGGGAAACGAGGCTATGCCAAAGGGTTGCTCGCTGAAGTGCATCTTGTAATTGAGGCCGTCTCTGCATTGGGCGAACCAATGCATCCCAAAGCGAATGCAACAAAATTTGTTAATGAATGCGGAGTTCTTGTTAGGGACCATATCCCGATCAGCAATGAGGAATGGCATGAGCCAAAAAAAGGTCAAGGGAGCTAGTTTTGTCACCAATGAAGAGAAAGATGATCTTTGGTCTCGCCTGAGTTCAAAATTCACCCTGCCGACATTGGCAACTACTGCGGAAACAGAGGCCTTGAGGTTGAAAGTAAAGAAGTGGTCTCTTAAGAAGATGGCCCAACTATTCAATAACCACAAGAAAAAGTTATACAATTACTACATCAAGAAAAAGACACCTACAGAATTTACTGGCCCACTAGAGAAGCAACGGGATCACTTGGAAGCATTTCTGGAATACAAGGAATCAACACTAGCTTTGGAAAGATCGCGCAAGAATAAGGCAAATGCTACCAAGAAGATTTATCACCATAAAATGGGTTCAGGTGGCTACAAGACTTCCATGCCGGAGTGGGATAAAAAGGACGCCGCCTTGATTGCTTGAGGGGTCATTCCAGCTACACTACAATTGCCCCCGAGGGCAAGAAATTGGTTTTTGGGTCATGGCAAATACATTGACGAACAAACAGGGGAGTTAGTTGCACCTCCTGCTATTGTTACTCCCAAGAACGAACTTGTGAAAGCACTCCAAGAGGTTGATGAGGGAAAGTTCATTCCTAACAGAGAGAGGGACGTGTTGACAAAGGCCCTCGGGAATGCCGAACACACTGGGCGAACACGAGGACTGGGACCTAATTATCCATGGAGCATCGGGTTTGCCGAGGATGTAGAGTCTTATATAAAAAGGGAGAGAGGAAGGAAGCGGAAGGAGGAGGAGGAGAAAGAGCGGATAAAGAAGTTGGAAGAAAAGTATGATGGAATGTTAATGTCCATGCAGAAGCAGATTCAAGAACTGCGCCAAACTCAAGCTGGGCCAAGTCATCAACTGCAGCTGGAAGGTCCTGCATTTGACAGTAACGACGGCCCATCTCAGCGGAGAAGCAGTGTGGCTTCCATGGGGCTTGGGGCTGATAAGGCACTGATGGGTCGCTACCCCGTGGATGAAATCAAGGGCAAGACACATTGTGAGCTCTATCAGTCGATGAAGAACATCTCCATGAAGGTGGCAGTTGGCTATGCTTTACCTATTGAACCTGGAGTTACTTGGCATTCCCATCAGATTCTAGATGGCTATGATCGTGTCAGGGTGGATGAAGTTCTACGCGGATATGAGTCACTAGAGCTTGACATTGCTGGACCTGAAGATGAGGCGACACTCAGAGAAATGTTGAATGGTGTCGTTCTATGGAAGAAGAAAGACATCAAGTTTCCAGGCTTGGCGCCACCGCCACCGCCACCGAGTCATTGCAGGTCACCATCACCTCCGAGTCCACCCGGTGACTACGACAACCACCATAACGCGAGTCCATCTCGATCTCCACCGTCGGTTCAGCCATCGTCGCCACCGCTTGCACCCACTAAGCCACCGTCGCCACCGCTTGCACCCACTAAGCCATCGGCGCCACCGCTAGCGCCCACTGAGCTTCAGGGCCAAAAGCAGAAGAAGTGTACCACCACCCTAGGTACACAATCATCAGGAACCCGAGAGGAGCCCCTCCAAAAAAAAACACACTCCGGAGACCGTCTATTGGGCTAAGAGCATGCTGAATCAGCCACCCCAATATATATTGAATGCGAAAGATGACTATACACGCACACTCAAGAAGCAATATGAGAAAAGACGAGACGTTCCCCAGCTCGGACAGCAGGCAAAACAATCGATCCCCCCTCCAGGTATCTTCAGAAGTTCCCCAGGGGTGAGACATGGACGAAGCCGTGAGACTAGCGGCCCAAATGAATATCATTGTGGCTGAATTGCTAGGTGGCGCATAATTACCCAAGGCTCCTTTAGCACGGCAATATGTCTATGTGCAGCCGTTGGTCGACGCCGAGAAGTTGCGTGAAATGCCAACAATGATGCGAAGATTCCATGACTGGTACCTGAAGACGTCAGAGCGTGGTGAGCAAACAATGCTCGTGGCAAAAGTTGGACCAGAGTATTACTTCCGTGAAGACGAGATCCATATTGAATTTTCAGAATTCTTTCAGTTCACGAATCTAGACGCACTCGACAAATCTCTCATGAGTTGCTATTGTCTGTAAGTTGATCAATTATTTGTTTCTAAGTTGTTCAATTCTTTCAGTTCATTAATCTATAATAATCATTATTATATCACTATGTATTCTGTGCAGAATGAAGATGCTGGAATGTACAAGGACAACCGCAATCAATGTTGGATTCATTGATCCAGATAAAGTTCATATACATACGCTATAGACGAAACCTAAGGAAACAGCGCGTAACATTCTAAAGTTTTTAAAGGAGCAACATTTCTGTAATAGCATACTGTTTCCTTACAACTTCGGGTGAGAATCTTACTCTCGATATTAAGTGCAATTGATAAGTTACTGACATATATATAAACATGTGCAGGTTTCACTGGATTCTGTTTAATATTGAAGTTGACAATGGAAGAGTTGAAGTACTCGACCCATTAAGGAGAGACATGGAAGAGTTCCGCGACATGCAGAATATGCTCCAAGAGTAATTTCAATTATTTTAGCACTATATCGGCCTCTTTTGTTGAAAAGCAGAGATATCATTTAATTCATAACTCATTGATTTATTTGTATTTCCTGGGCAGTGTTTGGGAACGGTTCAAAGGGGTGGTAACGGGACCATGGTGTGATCGGCTGATGTTTACTAGAGTCGCTGTAAGTAGTACGAGCTAGTTCCGCACATCTGTTTACTTCTAGTTTCAATACAATTATGATGCTTGATTATTATTTTGATTGAGTTCTATTCTTGTAAAGTGTGCGCAGCAGCCACAGGGGACCAACTTATGTGGATACTATGTTTGCGAGTTCATTCGCGGATTTACCACTGAGCGCAGGACATTAGCTGTGAGCAATTTATCAATTGTGTTGAGTTTCATTCATAATTTTTGTTATGACAATTAATAAATTTATATTGATCTCTCTTTTATTGTAGAATGATCACATGTGGGAGAAGCTCCTACCACATCAACGTCTACTAGCAATTTAAGAGGAATTGGCGGGATTTTTGTTCAAAGAGGTCATAGATGAAAAACATGGAAGATTTCATGTAAATAGGCGGAATTCCTAGATAATTACAATGATCTTCATGTAATAGAGGTCATAGCCTCTGTGTTATCGAATAGACGGATTTAGTCTCGATAATTGTGATGTCCATGTAACTAACACAATTATATATATTTGTTCGTTCGTAAGACAAAGTATGTTATATATGCATGCATGAATGTACATGTTATCTTATTACAGTATGTAGTACCGTACAATATACGAAAACTTCTTTAAAATAAAGAAAAACGAATGAATAATACAAAACAACAGGGACTCTTTAGTCCCGGTCGGTGTTACGAACCGGGACTAAAGATCCCTGCCCAGGCGCGCCGGGGAGAGGCCACGTGGTACCCCTTTAGCACCGGTTCGTAAGGCAACCGGTGCTAAAGGTGACTTTTAGCACCGGATAATTAGCACCGGTTGAGCAACCGGTGCTAAAAATCCTTACGGACCGGTGCTAAAGGCCCTATTTCCACTAGTGTATGCATCTAGGATCCTATTATATGATCGCCAGCCAGCCAAGCTAAAGATATCATGAGCAGCTATCAGCAGCCGGTTACATCCAGTAACCATAAACTCCCACTAGTCCTTCAGGAGGAGAAAACGTCATAGTTGTATCTAGTGCACAGCTAAGTGCTGGCTAAAGATACCATAAGCAGCCATCAGCAGCCGGTTACATCCAGTAATCATAAACTCCCACTGATCCTTTAGGAGGAGAAAACGTCATAGTTGTATCTAGTGCATAGCTAAGTGCATAACCTGCAAAAAAAAAAAAAGAATTCTAGTCTTGTTAAAAATAATGTTATTAGACACTTCCATATTGCCCAACATAAAGTGGAAACACCTATGCGTATCATAGCTTTAGTTTTCGCCTCAATACCTTTAAGCCAATTACCAAACATATTGGTTATATTGGTTGGTGGCGAAATATTAAAGATCGGGTACACAATCCTCCAAAATAGACGAGCAAAAGGACATGAAAAAAATTAACGGTCTCTTTAGAATCGCAAGAGCAACATTTTTTACTTTCGTTACAATGTCTTCTACTAAGATTATCTTTTGTGAGAAGTACTTTTCTACCAAGGAGCCACATAAATATTTTAATTTTAAGTGGGATATTCAGTTTTCACAAGTAATTTCGGAAGTATCTAGTGTGTCTATTTCATTTGATCAGCATACATTTAATTCACACTGAATTCCCCTTTAGTGAGTTTCCAAACAAATTTATCTGACTTCCCAACCAGATTAATCATCATTAAACATTGACATAAATGCACGGATGCAGTGCACTTATTCCTAGTTAAGTCCTGCTATACGTATAATCTTTTTCGCACAATTCATGTATGACGCCCCCGCTGCTCCGTTTGATGCAGCTGCATATGCGCCTGACGAAGTCCTAGCTAGCCGCTCCCCAGTTCGATTCTGCGGTGTACACATGTCTTAAGGAGAGTGTCGTACGCACATTGTTTCCGTTTCCAGTTAATGTTTTCCTAATATGCATGGAAATTGAAATTTCCTTCTGTCAAAAACAACTTCATTCTGCAAAGCCATGAGACCCAACATAGAGTTGTCTCTCGTCCAACAACAAAATTGGCTATAATTTTCAATCTTTGAAATTTACTGTGACTAGTGCTCCAAAGATTGGACTACCTTGGCAATTGACCTTTTCTTAGATATGCCTCGATCGTGCCTAAATTCCACTCAGCGTCCGCACATCCTTCCGCCGGATTCGGTTCCTATAGGGCCCGATTGGTAGCCTCCGAAGAGTCCAACCAGGCCCTAGAGAACCAAGAGGCCGTTGATTGGATTCCTGGGCTACATCTAAATTGTGGTCCGCACGTATGTTAAAGCACCCTCCACACAAGTCCTGGGGATACCTTCGAATCGAGCGTATTCCCAGAGCCACCCTCGTCTCTGGCTCCCCTGAGCCAAAAGCGGTCAACCCCCGCACGAGCGGCTGCGACCATGGAGATGGCGCGAGCTCCCGCACGTAGGCGAAAAAGGGGGCGGAAGGATTTTGTCACCTCCCACCGAGACCGCCCCTCTATTTCTACCCCCTCCTCTCACCACCTCGTTCGAAATTGCCATTTCCCCTCTTCGAGCTCACTTCTCCCCCGCGCAAGGAAGGTAAGTAGGCGGTGTTGGCGGCGATGGCAACGGCGGCTCCGACCACTTCTTCCACAAGGATTCACCTCCGTCCACCTCCAACCATGACTGTAAGTTCAAACACCATGACATCTCGAGCACTTTCATGTTGTTAGGGTTAGATCTGTAACTTGTTTTGCTTAGATATGTCCCTGATGTCGGCTTGCAGCAAAGATCTTGGCATGTGTAAGCTTAGTTTTGTTGATCTGTGCGTATTAGCATGTGTAGCAAAGATCTTGGCATGTGTAAGCTTAGTTTCATTGATTTGTGCGTATTAGCATGTGTAGCACAAATTTTGCCATGTGTAAGCTTCTTCTTCTTTGTATGCCTAGTATTTGTTCATGTAGGCTTGTAGTCATAATTTGCTTCTACATTGTGCGGCAATGTAGGACTCGTTGTGCCAGGAATTCCTTAGCCAGGCTCTGGTCCCCTTCGAGGAGTCCCAGATCCCTTCATTTGTCGCTGATTCGCAGCCTCCCATGGCATCGAAGGATGTGGACGTGGTGGTTGGGTAGTGTTCCGACCAGCCTCAGTTTGCGCATCTCGGATCGTCTCAGAGCACAGTTCAGAGCGTTGTCCAGAGCGTGGCATCGAAGGTTGCCTTGAACATTGCTAAGGCGAAGAAGGACAAGGAGCTAAGTGAGGCAGCCTCAGCTCGCAAAACCGCGCAAGCGAGCATGAAGGGCACCATGAAGTGGCTGCCTTTCCAGTCGACCTTCATCCTCCAAAAGATGTGTGACCTGATCAAGACCGGCGTTCGTACTGACAAGGGCTTCAAAGAGGTCCATCTTGTTTCTATTTCCAAGGTGCTCTTTGTTAGGAATAAATTACAACCGCTCTAGGCGGTTACTAGTATGCCCAAAGCACCCTTTCTGTACAGACGTGTCTCTTGTGTATAGACACCTCTTCTCTCTCTCTCAGCAGTTGCATCTCTTGTAAACAGTCATGTCTCTTGTAACAGGCACCTCTTCGGAGGCACCCCAAAATCCTTGTATAAATAGGGCTTTGCCCACAAGCAATAAACACAAGTTTCACTCTCAATCATCTGAGTTCTAACACGTTATCAGCACGCTCGAACCAGCGAGTTCGGCAAAGATCGGAAGAAAAATATGATGACGGGGCAAACTCATCCTTGCCTTGGAAACATGCAGACATGTTGAAAAAAATTGATCTCCGTAGATCGATTAGAATACGATTGCTTCCATGCAATTGCGTTTGCTAATTCAACATTAGTCGCATCAATTGATTAGTTTACTATCTATTTTCGTTGGAATTGGTGAACTAATTCATGCACTGTTTGCTTTGCGTCTTCCGATCAGAAAAGAAGAATCGGCTGCACCGGTGTGCATCGTACGTCGTACCACACGATCAAGTAATTGTGTCCTAAGGATGCACGTGAACAGGCAACGAGAAGTCGAAAACAGCGACGGCACATCGCTCCACTGGCCACTACCGGCTTCAGGCGACCATGTCACATGGCGCCAGCGACAACGACTCCCGGGTGGAAGCGTCTACAAGCGTGACGCCACGCAGCAGTGCTCTCCACCGCCAGGGACTTCCCGGCGGGAACCGGCCCGACTCTTGCAGTGCGGCGGCGCCAGTGGCCCCTCCTGCAGCGGAGGGGACTTCCTCCTGGTGAACGGCGACCGTGTCTCCCTACGCGGACGCATCTCCCAGCGAGGCGGAAACCGACAGAGGCGGATCGGCTCCAAGAGGCACCGCCGCTTGTAACTGTGGTCTGTGGAGGCCAGGGGCCTGCACTGCGCCGCCCAGTCCTTGGGGCACCGACAGCCAAGAGAGGAGGCCCGAGGTGAGGCTTTGCCGGCGGCGCGGCTCATGGCTGTCAACCACGGAACATCAGTGTCGGTGACGGTTATTCCCCTAGGGGAATTGGGAACCGTTCAGGAGGAAGAAGAGAGCCTTATCTCTTTGTGTTTTTTTTTTCAAAAAGATTCTTGGTTTTTGAGGAATCTACAAAGGACACGCCCGTATAAGTCCATGTAATTCCTGTTTTAGCCTTGAGACTTATTGAAAATTACAAACAACAGTTTAGCACTTGTGCTTGCAATAGACTCCGGCGATCGCCGGAATAAGAAGGAAAGACCATATTATGTCTATAAATGATTATATGTTCAATGTGTTTGCACTTTGCAATCCCTATAACATATATATATATATTGGTACAATAATATTATTTTGCAATTGAGCATTTTTATTGCAAAATTATATACCAATTTTACCATCAATTAAGTCCAAAAATGTCTCGAAAGACACAAAATTGACTTAATTCGAAGTGAATTGATATGCAAAATTATTAGAACAAAGTGACTACTTCAAATTTATATATGGGATCACAAGGTAATGTGGTATCTACTGCATAATGTGCAGATTATCCATAATTATTGTGAGGTCTACATTTTGTCAAAATTGACACAATGACTACCTTCAATGTGCTCTCCCATATATTTAAATCAAATCATAACATAAGGTGCTAAGACAAAAAGCATCTACTGACTTAGGTCAGATTATGCTTCTTAGTACTGAGAGATGTACTCCATAAATATGGTGATTATCTACAATGTGTTATGATAGATGATTTGAAGCCTACACTAAAACCCAAGTGTTCACTTGAGTTTACAAGATTTTGCAATTTTTATTACAACATAACCAAGATGACTTTAATTTACATACATGTAAATTAATCAAATCTCTGGTTCTCGTTCATGTAGGACAACATGGCCGCTAAAGATTTTGAAGAGCTTGCGCTCGACGGACATTACTACCCTACATGGGCAATGGATGTTAAGATTAGTCTTTCATCCCGTGGCATTGCAGGTGCACTCATACCACCTGAGAATCCTCCTCAGGAGGGAGATGCACAAGTAACTGAGCAACAAAAATATACTGCCTTAGCCCTGATAAGGCAACATATTCACCCAGATTTGAAATCTGAATATTTGATGGAGGAATCTCCAAGCAATATGTGGCAATCACTTAAAACAAGTTATGAACAGCAAAAGGCCGTCATACTGCCTGAAGCTAGTCATGAATGGACCCATTTAAGACTCCAGGATTTCAAATCCGTTGGAGCTTATAACCATGAAGTCCATAAGATTTGTTCTAAATTGCGGTTTTGTGAGAAGGAACCTTCAGAACTGGAGAAGATAGAAAAGACTCTATCAACTATGCTCCCCGCTGACAGGATCCTACAGCAACAATATCGTGCCAGGAATTACCAAGTTTATTCTGAACTTATACATGTACTCCTCCAGACTGAGAAACATAATGAACTTCTTTTAAAAAATAGTCATCAACGCCCGGTTGGGGCTGCCCCTCTCCCCGAAGTACATGCAAATTTTCAGAAAGACAATAAGTTCAATGGCTCATTTAAAGGCCAAACCAAGAACTTTAAGGGTAAATTCAACCGCAACCGCAACAAGAAGAACAAGCCACACAATTCAGATAAGGGGAAGGGCAAAGCAAAGAACAAGTTCGATAAGATAATTCTTTGCCAGAAATGTGGATGCTACAAGCATGTCACCAAAAAATGCCGCACCCCAAGACATCTGGTAAACCTCTACCTGCAATCCATGGGACGTAACGGACATGCCCAAGGAGCAAGATATGAAGCTCACTTCAATCTTCAACCTGATAATAACATGGAAGCGGGATGTTCGCAAGATGTTCAAGGAACACCAAGCAACACCAAAGAATTCCATCTACCACAGGACTCCATGGACAAGGAGAACATGATGATAGAATATGCCTCAAACGACGTGTTCGGGGACTTTGACTAGTCAATCAACTCCTTTAGATAATATATTTATTTACATCCATCAGATTGTTGTAATAAAATAATAATAATATGTATTGTATCAAACATATTATTAGTGTTGTTGGTGTCATCACCCTATATTGTAAAGCACAATATGTATTGTATCAGCACTTTGATATTAAGAAAGTTGTATGTATTCTATATATTCAATAGAAGTCTTTTCATCACTGAAAATTCTACATTTTAATATATAGATTTCTACGGGAGTCAATCCAAATGGAGGAGGAAATATGCCTTGTGGACAGTGGTACCACAAACTCTATACTTAGGGAAATAAAGTATTTTCAAACTCTCAAAAAGTTAAATGGAAATATTTTAACAATCGCTGGATGCGATGCGGTAATTGTTGGCACAGGACGTGCCATATTTACCCTCCCTATGGGTACGCAAATTATAATTGAGGATGCTCTATTGTATCCCGATTCAACTCGTACCCTCATTGGTTACAGAGATATCCGTAAAAATGGATTTCATATTGAAACCCATGAGGACAACAAAGAGGAATATCTCCTCTTTACCAAAGATAACGGATATGGCAAACAAATATTTGAGAAAATTCCTTCTTTATCATCAGGATTGTACTACACATACATAAAACCCGTAGCACATGTTGCGTACAAGGTAATTTTTCAAAATGTCAATGCATTTCAAACTTGGCATGATCGCCTAGGTCATCCTGGTATCGGGATGATGAGAAAAATTATCTGCAATTCCAATGGTCATGACTTAAATGAAGCTAAATTCCCACAATCTTCAGATTTCATGTGCACTGCATGTGCTACTGGAAAACTCATTTTAAGACCTTGTCGTCTTAAAATCCAAGCGGAACCACTCCAATTCCTTGAACGAATTCAAGGTGATATTTGTGGTCCTATCCAACCATTGTCTGGACCTTTTAGGTATTTCATGGTTCTCATAGACGCATCTACACGATGGTCCCATGTGTGTCTATTATCCACACGAAACCATGCATTTGCCAAAATAATGAGACAAGTTATTAAATTACAAGCTCATTATCCCGAGAATCGAATCAAATCAATTCGAATGGACAATGCTGCTGAATTTTCTTCACGAGCTTTCAATGATTATTGCATGGCACTAGGAATTGAAGTTCAGCACTCGGTCCCATATGTCCACACTCAAAATGGTTTGGCCGAATCTCTAATAAAGAGAATTAAGCTCATAGCACGACCTTTGCTAATGAATTGCAACTTACCAACTTCATGTTGGGGTCATGCAGTTTTACATGCTGCTGACTTAATTCAATTGCGACCAACTGCATATCACAGCACTTCCCCTCTGCAATTAGTACGTGGAAATCTACCTAATATTTCCCATCTGCGTAAATTTGGATGCGCCACATATGTGCCAATCTCACCACCGCAGCGTACATCCATGGGCCCACTCAGGAAACTGGGGATCTATGTGGGGTACAAATCACCGTCAATAATCAAGTACCTTGAACCCCTTACATGGGATCTATTCACAGCTCGTCACGCTGATTGCATCTTTAATGAGGACCATTTCCCGGCATTAGGGGGAGATATCAAGTACCAAAAAGAATGCCCGGAAATCGATTGGAATGCCCAAGGCATTTCCTCCTCTGACCCACGTACTCAAGAAACTGAACTTCAAGTTCGAAAGATAATTAATTTGCAACATATAGCAAATAATCTGCCAGATTCATTTACTGACTATAAAGGTGTCACTAAATCCTACAATCCTGCAATAAATGCGCCTGAAAGAGTGGAGGTACCAACACAAACCACTCAACCCCCTATTCAAAATAAGAGGGGGAGAAGTACGGCCATAAAACAGGATTCAGCTCCTCGCAAGCAACAAAGGAAACAGGGGAAGAAACCCTCTGAACAAGTAAATATAAAACAGGATTCAGCTCCTCGCAAGCAACAAAGGAAACAGAGGAAGAAACCCTCTGAAGAAGTAAATGTAAATCAACCTAGCGTTGATAATCCAGTGGAAGGACAACCTCCACAACCCAGCTCAGTTGTGCACTCAATGACTGGGACATCGGAAAACCCAGACTCAACCGTATTGGGAAATCACGACGAGTCAACAAGGGTAAATGAAATTTCCACAAACTATATAGACTCTGGAGAATCTTACAACCGTAAGTCTACAATTGTCGACATAAATTTCTCTACTACAATTGCAAACAACCTTCTAAATGATCATGATCCAAAGACCATGGCAGAGTGTGAGAAACGCTCCGACTGGCCTAAATGGAAGGATGCAATCCAAGTAGAATTAGCCTCGCTCAATAAACAAAAGGTATTCACTGAAGCAATACCTACACCTCCCAAAGTTTTCCCTGTGGGATTTAAATGGGTTTTTGTTCGTAAGCGGAACGATAACAATGAGGTGGTGAGATATAAAGCAAGGCTTGTAGTGTCGTCGTGGTGAAACAACATATGCCATAGGATGGCTTAAATGGGGGCCGACTAGATGCTGGAGGATTCGGGAGAGGGGAACGAGCTAAAAAGCACGACAGAAAGAGACACTGATCTACCCAGGTTCGGGGCTCTCGTAAGGAGATAACACCCCTACTCCTGCTCTACTGATTGTATATATGGATCGATGTAGTACACCACAATGGTGCTTCCAAGCTCTCTGCTAGAGAAGGAAGATGAACTGGTAAGTGTAAGAGTACAGAGTGACCAACCAACAACTATCAGCCAACGTTCAACCCTTTACCAGGGCTCCCTATGCCACCTTATATAGTGGTGGCCAGGGTTACAACGGTCATACAAGACCACAAGACAAGGACTACACTCCAAACAGGAGCTGGTGGCGATGGCAGAGACCCTTGACTTCGCCCCTGATTGCTCTCGATGGGACGCCATATCCCTGTACCTTGTACCTCTTGAACTGTGGCCTTACCTCCGCGCGGTAAGCTCGTACTTGTGCACAGTGAGGGTAGGTAACCTCCACTGTGCACCCTGCCATCTTACTCTGCTACCATGCTTGGATGTTTTCTTCCTTGATTGTAGGGATGTGACACCTTGGTTGACTTAAGCATCCCGGATATGACCGTTGGCCATACCCAGGACTTATATGCCGGACCAACGACCTACGAGGGTCGGGTAATCCGGCCTCCCCTGCTCCTGCACAACACACCAAATAGTTAGGCCGGCATATCTGAGTATATGCCGGCACACATATATCAGTATTCCGGCTATGCCGGCATATCCAGACACCAGCCGGGATACACATTATATGCCGGCCTGGCCGATGCTCTTATATTCCGGCCAGGCCCTTCCTTGATAACCCGGCATAAAGTCAATCATAGACCTTGTGTCTCTCTAGTCTCTTGACCCTACCGGGGGTCATCCCCCCGACACTAGTCCCCGAAGCTGCCGAGGTTCCCCAGTCATAACTGTGGAGCCTTGACAGGTTCAACATACCTTTCTTCATTATGCCCCGGCGATCATATTATATGCCGGCACATCTGCACATATCCCGGCCTCTGTTCCTGTTCCAAAACTTATTCCGGCCGGTCCCGAGGGTATTCCGGACGGAACATATACATCGGGCAATTAATCCGACATATAGACGAGTCTTCCTCGAGAAGCCATGTCTGATAGCTTTGCATCGAAACTTGTAACTGCCCTGCCACCTCGAACGATCACCCACGATGTGACGGTTCACAGTGCAGCAGTTACTTCTCGCCATCATTGCGTCATGGCACGGTTACAGGAACCGCCGCCCCACTCCGTGCCGCCACGTGGCGCCTCGCCGCAGAAACGGTCGGGGGAGTGGAGCACTCCCACGATCCCCACGACCCTGCCTCTTCGCTATAAACAGGGCGGCGGGGGTAAACGTATCTTTTTACCCCCCACCACCATCGTCTTCCTCGCCTTCCTCGCCTGCTACTCTGCCTCCTGCGCTCCACCGCCGGTCCGAAGAGCAGCATCGCCGCCGCAGCCGACCTGCTCCCCGCCGACGCCGACGCCCGACGACGCACGGCATCATCTTTGACGACGCCGCCGCCGCCTCTTCTCTCTGCAGCATTGTAGGGAGATTGGATCTTCCTGCACGCTCGCCGCCGCTCCATCGTCGCCGGCCAAGCTCCGGTGAGACCTCCCTCTGTTCTTCCTCTTTCACGCCTTTTACAACTTCGCACCGGTAGCCCCACTTGCACAGATCTGCTTCAGTCTCAGAGCATGACGGCTACCTCGGCCTCTGAGGAAGATACCTCGGCCCGAGCTCAAGGACGCTCCGGCTGGGAGGGGTCGGAGGTTACTCCGGCCGACATATCCTGGGTCACCTCCACCAGGAGAGTCCCGGAGGGCGTAGCATGCCGGCTACCCGCGGGAGAAACTGTGCCGGCACCTAAACCCGGCGAACGCGTCGTCTTCATCGCCCACTTCGAGCGGGGCTTCGGACTGCCGGCATCGGACTTCTTCCGGGACTTCCTCAACACCTACGAGCTACAACCTCATCATATCCCGGCCAATGCCGTGATGATCCTCTCCGCCTTCGCTGCTTTTTGCGAGGGCTATGCCGGCATAGAGGCCCTTACTCAAGGCTGGGCGAAGTACTTCCAACTGCGGAAGCAAGTCGTCCAAGAGCCGCCCCGGAGCAAGGACGACCCGCCGGAGACGGCCCAGGAAAAGAAGGACCGCCCCATGACCCTCTGCGGCGCGGCCACCATCATGTCCCGAAAGGGCTCGGACTTCCCCAAGGTGGAGCTCCTGGAATCTTGCAAGAAGTGGCAGAAAAGCTTCTTCTACGTCAAGAACACCACCGACGAGGATCTGCTCAACCTGCCGCCATTTGTGGACGAGCCACCCTTGGCTATGACGAACTGGACCTACAACCCGAAGAATTCGGTGATGCCGGTGAATGCGCTTCACCGGGTTAAGGGCGAGCTCCTGGATGCCGGTCTTACTCCTCAAGACCTGGTGGCCTGCTATATAAGCCGGCGCGTCTCCCCTCTGCAGCGCCGGTCGCACAAGATCTGCCAGATGAGCGGGCCAATGGACCCCACCCGGCACTCCACACACGAGCTGACTCCGGCCGACATTCTGCGCCGGATTAAGGATGTCTGCAAGTCCTCTCAGGCCACTTTTGCCTGGGGGCTAGAACCATACAGCCGGGATAGGCCCGCCCCAACGGTAAACCTTCTTAGCCGATACATAAAGTCCATGTCCGGCACATAGATACTTAAGCCGACACATGTCTGATTGCCGACACATACCATATTGATCCGACATACCTCTTCCACCGGCATATTTCCTTGTCTGAATACTTGACTTTGCTGTTTATACAGAAATTCAGCTTCCAAACCATGGAGAACTCCCGGATCAAGATCGCGGCGGACCGCACCGTTGCGGATGTTGAAGATCCGGATCATTGGGATAAGCTTCCCAGGAGCACCCGTGCTGCAGCTGCCATGGGTAAGGGCTCTTCATCCCGGCATTATACTCAAGACCGGAGTGAGATTGATTCTGACGAGGAGATCCTGCTGTACTATGACCCGACGCCACTTGCGTACGCCTTTCCAGAAACCCCTATTGCTCACGAGTTTCCAATGCCGTCCTCAGCTATCCCGGACGATATCGTTATCGACGCCGCCCCTCTGAACCAGGGACCTCCTTCCACCGGCGGACGTGCCGGCCGGAAGCGAGGTGTGAAGCCTTCGTCCGACATACCTCAGAGGTCGAAAAGGCAGAAGGTCTGCGTGCCCAAACAGAAGAAACAGAGGCCTGTTGCCTCGGGGTAAATTTCCTTTTCTTTGCATTTCCTCCGACATATCTCTTGTTTGTATTACTGACTTGGTGTTTTCTCTCTTTCAGTGCTCCTCTTGAGCCGGAACAAGCTTCTGGCTTGAGCGGCGACCCGCAGGTTACCAAGCCCGCTGCCCCTGCTACCTCCGACATTCCCTCTGCTAGTCACACGACCTCACCGGCGCCGGCATCTTCGCCTGCGCCCGACAAGACCACCTCCCCGGCGAAGGACGCCCCTCCGCCGGCACAAGACACCTCTGCCCCCGACGTCCACATGGACTCGGGGGCTCAACAGGAACCTCCGGCTCCTGATGTCCACATGGACACAGGAGCCCACCAAGAAGCACCAGACTCCGGCGCGCCCACCAGCGACGCCGGCACAACTGACGACGCCGGCGCAAGCGACAAGAGCGCCGGCACAGACATCAAGGGCAAAGGCCCTTTAGTGCCGGAAGTCCGGACTTTTCCGGATCCTGCTCCCGCTGGCCAAGAAGCACCGGCCGCGCCGGAACAGCCCGCACCCGAGACTCCTCCAGCTGACAAGACACC
The DNA here is from genome assembly GCA_007115705.1 of Dactylis glomerata. Classification (NCBI taxonomy): domain Eukaryota; kingdom Viridiplantae; phylum Streptophyta; class Magnoliopsida; order Poales; family Poaceae; genus Dactylis; species Dactylis glomerata. Next base: position 1,268,045 of record QXEO01001291.1, read on the forward strand.
AGCACCGGCCAAGACCACTGCACCGGCCAAGTCCACTGCCCCGGCCCGGACCGGCACGTTGAAGATTCGGACGGCCAAGTCCGGCACACCATCTGCCGCAACTGCTCCTCCTAAGGCAGCGTCCCAGACCAGCTCTGCTCTGGCCCTGCATCTTGGCAGGGCAGCAGCCCGGCCGGGGTACCGGAAAAGCTTCTTCGACACCCCAGAACTCGAGGGCCTCGTCCCTCTTGTGACGAAAAGTGATGAGAGCCTCGGCTCTCTTAAGGAGCAGTGCATTAAGTGGAACGACGCCAGCAACATGGACACTGCGGACTCAAGGAGCAAGAAGCTGGCCGAAGCCAAGACCAGTGGCGACCCAAGCGACTTCCTGGCAGCGAAGCCCATACCGATCGCCAGCGAGCTCCTCAGCATCCAGCAAAGACTTCACAAGTTGGCCTTTGCCACCAACGTAAGTCCTCTCTATTTACACACATATCCCCAGTCCCCGAAAATGTCGGTTGTCCGGGATATGGACATCCGGGATTTTCTCATAGTCCTTTAGCTAGCTTCCTTTGAATTAACTGCCGACATATGAGCTCGATCCGAGCTTCAAATCCTAGTCACCGAGGGCCGGGATAGGTGCGCAGCACCTGTGCCGGGTCTCTAACAATTTCACATCTCTATTATCTTTCAAATCCTCTTGACCGGGATATAAGCTCGATTCGAGCTTCAAATCCTAGTCACCGAGGGCCGGGATAGGTGCGCAGCACCTGTGCCGGGTCTTTAAAAGAATGATCACTTGATAAAATCTTCACTTTAATTACCATGTCAAATTTCTCTGCTGACATTTCAAATCCTGGCATTTTTGCAGCTCATGAACAACACCCGGGCCAACATGTTCCATGACTTGGTGTGCGAGCATCGGAAGCTTTCCGACGCACACAGCAAGCTTCAGCTGGAGCTGTCCCTGAAAGGTAATCTTTGCCGACATACCGCTATATGCCGGATATCTTTCCTCTCTTTACTTTGCAATACTTCTTCTTACCGACCCATAACCTTGTGCCGACATTCTGCAGCTGGCACTGAAAAACAAGTCGCCGCGCTTCTTACGAGGGTGAAAGAGCTTACTGGTATGCCGGATCCTGCTGTTACCCGGATAGCTACTTTATACTTCAAATCCTTTACTCTTTGTCACTGTTTTCTTTCTTCAAATCCTCTTAACTTGAAATCTTTGCAGATGAGAAGGCTACACTGGAGGCACGCCACCAGGATTGTGTGTCCTCGGTGGATGTGGCCAAGCAACTGGACGACCGGGATGCCGGTCACAAGGCCGAGGTAGAGCAGCTGAAGGGCCGGATCACCGAGCTGCTGGACGAAAAGGAACAGAGGGAGGGCCTACTGAAGAAAACCCACACCCTGCTTGTTACCTCCGAGACTGATGCCGCCAACGCCCACGCTGAACTGGATAGCCTGAAGGAGCAGGCCACCAAATGGGAGGTTACAGTTGCCCAGCTGAATGCCGACCTTGCCCGTAAGCTTCAAATCCTTTCCCCTTTTATCCTTTTCGACATAGTGTAATCTTTTTCGGCATAGCATCTATGCCGACATATTTTCCTTTTGCTAACATTGTTTCTATTCTGCAGGCATGTTTCCCGCTTCCGTCGCTGACGTTGAGAGGGCTTTGCAGTTGGACCGAGAAAACCGGGGTGTTCCGGTTGACTCGCCCAACTGGGACATGTCGGAGCAGCTGCTGGCCCTGCAGTCCCGGAAGGAGGCCATGACCCTTTACACTGAAGAGCTCTTCTACGGCGCCCAGGAGGCATTCTCTGCCCTCTGGCCGGGACAAAGGACTCCCACTGATCCGGTTGACCTCGGCAACGACCTGCAGCTTGCCAAGGTTCGCCTCCGGGAGTGGCGAGATTCCGGCGCGAGGGTTGGAGCTGACGAAGCCCTCAGCTACTTCTTGTCTTGGTATGAAAAGGCAGACTTGGAGACTTTGCGCACCGTGCGCGAAGGATCCATCTGGACCACGGATCCAGATCATATCCGTCGCCGCAAGGAGTTGGCCCATAGTTATGTGGACTATGCCGACACCGACAAATTCGTCCGGGACATCCGCGAGCCGGAGAAGAATGACGATGCCGGGACATCTGCTGCTGCTGAGGGTTCCGACTCCAGCCAAGATGAAGGTGAAGCTGAGGAAGCCGACACTGAAGCTCCGGAACAGGCATCTGCCCCGGGCGGAGGTGATGGCTCCATTCCATCTGCTGGGTCCGGCACACCTGAAGCCGCCACTTCGACTGCTACTGCTCCACCTGCTGGCGGCCCCGCGTCTGCCCCTTGAATCTTTGCATCAAAAACACTTTAAGCTTTATCAGATCCCCGGTATGCCGGGTGCAGTTGTAAGATATACGTTTACTTTCCTTTGGTTTGCTATCTGAACAAGTTTTATCTTGGTTTGCTTGTTACTAATGCCGGATCATCTTTTGGCTAAGTCACCGAGTTGTTTTCCTGTTTCCTCAATTTCACAACCTTGGCTACTTGTCTACCTTAATTGGCTTTCGACGTATGAGTCTCAAGGTTGCTTCCTCGAACATACAGTACTTTAACTTTGAGACTTAGACTTCAAATCATCCGACACTTTAAATTTTAACTTTAGCTTTAACGAAAATGTCGGTTCGCTTGCTTTGTATTTCCTTAGCCGTTTTCCATGTGTAGACAATCTCCGGCATCTACTCTTGCTAGCCATGAAGCCGGGTTTCGGACAGCAGCTGAGTCGAAGAGTGGCCTTTGATGCCGACACATTACTAGGCCGACATAGGAAACATTCAAATAAAGCCAGCCGGCATATAACAAAAAACTGTAAATAAACCACAAATATACCTCGGAGCTAGTTACCCGGCTTCTTCGGGATGCCGGTATTTCATTCATTGGTCTTGTGCCGGCACAACACGCCGGCATACAAAGGAAAATATGGAAATACATACATTGTGTTGCTCAGGAGTAAAAGGGGCGCAGTAGAGCTATGTTCCATGGCCTCTTGGTTTCTTCTCCGGACCTGTCCGCCTTATTCTTCTTGGGGTCCTGCGCATCTATAAGATAATAGGCATCATTGTGCAGAGCTCTGCTCACAATGAATGGCCCCTCCCATGGAGGAGTTAACTTATGCCGGCCTTCTGTTCCTTGCTTTAGCCGGAGTACTAGATCTCCCTCTTGAAATCTCCTTGGATTTACCTTCTGCGCATGATAGCGTCTGAGGTTCTGCTGATATACTGCTGTTCTTGACAGAGTTATTTCCCTTGCTTCCTCTAGCAGATCAACATCATTTTCTCTGGCTTCTTTAGCCTCTTCCTCAGTATATAGCACTATTCTTGGTGCATCATGTATTACATCTGTTGGAAGCACAGCTTCTGCTCCATACACCAGGAAAAAAGGTGTGTAGCCTGTTGATCTATTCGGAGTTGTTCTTAAACTCCACAGCACTGCTGGCAGCTCATCTAGCCAACATCCCGGAGTTTTCTCCAGGGGCTCTATCAGCCGGGGTTTTATGCCGAATAATACTAGCCCATTCGATCTCTCTACTTGGCCATTGGCACAAGGGTGGGCAACCGACGCAACGTCCAGCCGGATTCCCACCTCCTCACAAAATCTGGCAAATGGCCCTTGGGCAAAGTTTGACCCATTGTCAGTGATGATGCTATGAGGAACACCATATCTCAAGATTATATCCTTTAAGAATTTCACTGCTGTGTGACCATCACACTTGCTTATGGGCTTCACTTCAATCCACTTGGTGAACTTGTCCACCATGACCAGGATATGGGTCATTTTCCCTCTGGCCGGCTTAAAAGCCCCGACCATATCCAGGCCCCAAACAGCAAAGGGCCAGGTTATTGGGATAGTTTTCAGGGCAGATGCCGGCTGATGAATCTGGTGGGCATATCTTTGACACCCATTACATTTCCGGACCAAGTTTTCTGCCTCTTGCAGTGCCGTTGGCCAATAAAAGCCATGCCGGAATACCTTTGCCACCAATGCCCTGGACGAAGCATGGTGACCACACTCCCCCTGGTGAATTTCCCGGAGCATCTCCAGACCCTCCGCAGATTCGACACATCTCTGCAATACTCCGGTGGTACTTCTCTTGTATATTTCTTTGTTGATGATGGTATACGCTTTGGATCTCCTTATAACCCGGCGGGCCTCTGTTTCATCCGCCGGCACTTGACCATCCACCATGAAGTTCATGATAGGACGTGCCCATGAGGGCACTTCCCTGACAGTGAACACTGCCTGATCTATTTCCATCATTTCGACCGACACATAATCGATCTCCATGGGCTGCGAAGTCCCCGGGACTGAAGAATCAGTCCCCGGGTATGCCGGAGTAGTCCCCGGGTATACCGGCACAACCTCTTGGCACATTTTACCCTTGCCTTTAGTTTTGCTCCGGAATACTGTATTAACAGCATATGCCGGCCCAGTCCCCGGGACTGAGGAAACAGTCCCCGGGTTATCCGTCTTGGCTCCGGCATCTATCTCCATTGGAACTGCTTCGTCTGGACCTGGCGGGACATAAATGGAGGATGACTCCGGCGAGGGTTTGATCGATGGCTTCCTCAGATGCTCCAGCGAAATGCCGGGTGAGATTGAATCTCGGGAAGATCCCAGCTTGGATAATGCATCGGATGCATCGTTCTGAGCCCGGAGAACGTGCCAGAACTCACAACCTTCAAAGTAACCACTTAACTGCTGCACCAGGAAACGGTATGATGCCATGTTAGCATCATGCGCGTCCCATATGCCGGAACACTGCTGAATCACCAAGTCAGAATCACCGAAGCACATAATCCGGCGAATTCCTATGTCCTTAGACACCTTCAGGCCATGCACAAGTGCCTCATATTCCGCCACATTATTTGATGCTGCAAAGTGAATCTGCAGGACGTATCTCAGCTGGTCATTCTTTGGTGAACTGAGAACTATGCCGGCACCCAAGCCATGGATTGTCTTGGACCCATCGAAATGCATCCTCCAATAATTGGCATCTGGCAATGGTGGCTCATACTGTATCTCGGCCCAGTCAATAAAGAAATCAGCCAAGACCTGGGACTTGATTGTATCCCTCTTATCGTACTGCGGTGTATATGGTGAAAGCTCTATTGCCCATTTTGCTATCCGGCCGCTGGCATCTTTGTTGCCTATAATTTCCGAGATAGGGGCCTCAGCCACTACCCGGATTGGATGCTCTTGGAAGTAATGCTTGAGCTTCTTAGCCGTCATATAGACACCATAGGTCATCTTCTGATAGTGGGGGTAATTTTGCTTTGAGGTGGAGAGGACTTCACTCAGATAATATACCGGCCGCTGCACGGTTTTGCCTCCTTCCTCTCGCTCTACTACCACCACAGCACTGACAACTCGGTTGGTTGCCGCTATATAGAGTAACATTGGCTCCCGGGGCATCGGAGACGCTAATACCGGCGCTGTTGACAACAACTGTTTCAATTCCTTGAAAGTTGCATCTGCTTGCGTTGTCCAGACAAATGTGTCGGACTTTTTCATCAACTGATATAACGGCAGGGCTTTCTCTCCCAGCCGGCTTATGAAACGGCTCAGGGATGCGAGGCACCCAGTGAACTTCTGTACTTCCCTCAAATCTGTCGGCGGCTTCATCCTTTCTATGGCACGAATCTTGCCGGGATTCACCTCAATACCCCGGCTGGAAACAAGGAAACCGAGCAACTTGCCCGCCGGCACACCAAAGGTGCACTTAGCCGGATTCAACTTCATCCGGAATCTCCTCAGGTTCCCAAAGGTTTCCCGGAGATCATCTATGAGAGTCTTGCTCTCCTTGGTTTTTATGACGATATCATCGACATATACCTGCACATTTTTATCTATCTGATCGTGCAAACACTTTTGCATACACCTTTGGTAAGTTGCGCCGGCATTTCTTAAACCGAACGGCATAGTGAGATAGCAATAAGCCCCGTACGGGGTAATAAAGGATGTCTTTATTTGATCTGGCTCAAACAAGGGGATCTGGTGGAAACCAGAATAGGCGTCTACAAATGATAACAGTTCACATCCGGCTGTGGAATCAATCACTTGATCGATCCGAGGCAGCGGGAATGGATCTTTAGGACATGCCTTGTTCAAGTTGGTGTAATCAACACACATCCGCCATACTTTCACTATGACGGGCTCATCTTTCTTCTTTTCCACCAAAACCGGATTAGACACCCAATCCGGATGAAGTACTTCCTTGATAAAGCCAGAGGCTAAGAGCCTGGCCACTTCCTCCCATATGGCTTTCCTTCTATCGCCGGCATTCCGCCGGAGCGGCTGCTTCACTGGCTTAGCATCGGGCCTCACATGCAATGCGTGCTCAGCCAGCTCCCTCGGCACACCTTGCAGGTCCGAAGTAGACCATGCAAAGATATCCCGATTCTCACGGAGGAAGCTGATGAGCTCGCTTTCCTATTTGGGATCCAGACTTGCCCCAACCAGGGCATGGCGCTCCGGGAAAGCTTCATCCAGAGGCACCTTTTTGACTTCCTTGCCTACTTGAAAAGAAGCACTGCCGCCGGGATTTGTCAGGCCCGGCATATATTTGCCGGCCACGACCGTCTCAGCAATCTCCACTGCTCGCTTGAGCCTCTTCCTTTCCTCTGCAATGATCAGAGTCTCGGCCAGATTGGATCCGGCGGTGGCACATGCCATCGAACGCTTGTAATCACCAATGATGGTGATCACTCCTTTGGGTCCCGGCATCTTCATCTTCAGATACGCCACATGCGTAGAGGCCATGAATTTTGCCAGTGCCGGTCTACCCAGCAAAGCATGGTAGGGGCTCTCCAGATCAACCACCTCGAACATGAGGTTTTCCACCCTGCAGTTATCCCGGCTGCCAAACATGACATCCATCCGGATCTTGCCCATCGGCGCACACGAAAGTCCCGGCACAATGCCGTGGAACGTGGTCTTGCTTGGTTCCAGCATATTTTCCTTGATTCCCAGCTTCTCCATCGTATCCCGATACATGATGTTGATGCTGCTTCCATTATCAATGAGGACCTTGCTGAATCTTACGTTATTAGCCGGCCCGACGAATGTCGGATCCATCACCAGAGCATATCCGCCGGGATTTGGCATGATCCGGGGATGATCTGCCCTGTCCCAACCAACAGCCTGGTCAGACCAGTACATCAGCTTTGGCACAGCCGACATAACGGCATTCACCTCCAAACTCCGCCGGTACAAGCTCTGCTTGTCTGTTCTCTCGGTCTCAAAGACCATATAGCTCTGATCATACTCCTTGTACTCATTCCGGCCCGCTCCTGGGCCTCCGGCGTTATATTCCGGATTATAGCTCTGGTCAACTTGATTTACGCCGGCATTTCCGGCGTTGCTCTGATTCCCAGGATTACCCGGCCTAGGTGGGACTGCAATTGTATTAGCACCTGTCAACGGCGATGGAGCTGCCGGGACAGAGGGTCTAGCCGGTCCCCAGGGACCTGCACGACCTGCCAATATGTCGTCCAGCCACGAACAGTTCCTTGTCAAATGGTTTGCCGGCTTTCCCAGCTGGAATGTGTGAAACACACAAGGCTTGTCCATGGCAAGACCCACAGTATACTTCGGCCACTGCTTCTTCTGGCCGGCGGCTCCGCCGGCATTCTTGTTGGTCCAGACATTCTTCTTCTGGAACGGTTGTGCTTGCTGCTGCGGCTGCTGCTGATAGTTCTCATATCTCGGACGCTGGCTACTGCCGGCGCCCCCTTGCTCTTCCTCCACAGCTGCAACTTGTGCTGCTCCGTACCGATAATCCGGCCGCTCATCTCTCCTCTTATTCCGGTTATCCGGGCGATAGAACTGCCCTGATCTCCCGGCATTGCTGGTGTTCCCCTGGGTCTGCCCCTGTCCTTGTGAATCGAGACTGGGCTGCTTGGGATCTCCCAGAGCATAACTATCAGCGATCTTGATTGTTTCGGCCAGCGTGGCCGGCATTTGCCTCTGAAGCTTTTGCCACAGCATGGTGCCATGTTGGCACCCATGAGCGAACCACATGATGGCCTGCTGCTCATTGATTCCTTCGCAGGAATTGCGCAACGTGCACCACCTGGTCAGATAGTCACGGTCAGTCTCATTCACTCCTTGCCGGCAGTTAGCCAGCTGCTGCGGACGGTTGGGCCTCTTGTATGTACTGGTAAAGTTTGACACAAACTGCTCTTCGAAATCAATCCAGCCGTTGATACTCCCGGCCGGCAAATTATTCAGCCATATCCTGGCTGGACCTTCCAACATCTGCGGCACATATCGTACCGCCCATCTGAGGTTTCCTCCAGCGATGTTCACCGCTGTGGAGTAATCCTCCAACCAATCTTCCGGCTTCGTACTTCCATTATATGTCATCGCGCCATGCGCGAGCTGGAAGTAGTAAGGCACCGGCTCCCCCATAATCCGGGGTCCGAAACACATAGGTCCCGGAGCTCCTTGTCTCTCCACCAACTCTGATTGGTGGAGCTTGTCCAGCTTGAAACGTGCATCATTGGCTTCCAAGGACCGAGGTCCAAGCCGGGATGCTATTGGGCCTGCGATCATCTGCTGCTGCTGCTCCGGCTGATGCTGCTCACTATGCCGGCCTTGCTGATGCTGCTGCTGATATCCCGCCCTGGCAAGGGCGGAATTGCCGTCATCCTCTCGATGTCCCGGATGGCCTGCACCCTGCTGCTGCGCTGCACCTCCGGCGCCCTGTTGCTGACGCCGGACTGCACTGTTACTCCGGCCACCACCGGCCGCTGCTGCTTCATGCCCGGCCGGCATACTCTGGCCGGGCTTCTTGCTGCCGACATACTTGTCAGCTTGGCCGACATTCTTCTGCACCACCGCCTGCTTTCCGGCGGCAGCCGGATCGTACACCTGGATCTGCTTGTCCCGGCGGCCAGAGGTCACACTTCCGGCACGCCGGGCGCTAGGATGCGGGGACGAGGCTTGGCCCCTCGACCTCGCACCGGCACCTCCTGCCGACACAATGAACTGGGATGCCCCGGCACCTGGGTGTGCCTTCTTAAAGGCCTCCTGCTGCTTTGTAGCTTCAGACAAAAGTTGGTTAAGCCGGGCTTGCTGCTCACGCAGTGCTTCGCCGGATAAACAAGATAAATCCTTAGCTACCTCGGCCGCTGCTCTAAGGTTCTTTACTGGCGAACTATAGACTACCTTAGGCACAGTACTAGTTGCAGTATGACTCTTATCTCTAGCATCTTTTCCTATCTCAGCATTAAGATTTCTGCCTCTAGTTCTAACCTCTTCTATCCGGCTAGGCCGCATTACTACAGGAGTAAAACCATGGGCTGCTTCATACTCACGGAGTTGCCGGTTAAACCGTTCGCGCTCCTGGTTCATGGCCAGGGCCTCGTCGACGAGGGCCTGACGAGATCCCTCCAGGACCTCCCTTGCCTGCTCCAGATCAACGCCGGATCGCACCGGCTCGAGAAGCCGGTCGATGATGGGAAGAAGAACCTCGCCCCTAGCCGGCACACCGGAAGTGCCGGCCAGGTTCTCCGCACGCTCCAACGGAGGACGCGCCGACCTCTTGACCTTCGGCGGCTCCGGAGGAGAAGCTCCGACCGCTGCTGCTTTGCCGGCATCTTCCGCCGGCGGCACGGATGTGCCGGCCATCATCACCTCAGCCGACTCTACTGAGCGAGCGCTACGCCCAGCGTGAGCCAGCCGATGTGACGGAGGATCCGACGCCACCAGCACCTCCTTCCTGCAAATTCTCTCAGTCCCCACGTACACCTCGTGGGAACCGAAAGACATAATCCGGCCATCCCTGGGGAACGGCCGGCCACCGAGACAACCGGCGTTGTCACTGACGAAACTGAGCGAACCTAGCCTCTGGACGAGGCCAGAGACCACGCGCACTCCCGAAGCTGCTATCATAGACCCCGTCCGAATGAACACTCCGCCCAGCATATCGATCTGATGCCCCACGGTGGGCGCCAAATGTCGTCGTGGTGAAACAACATATGCCATAGGATGGCTTAAATGGGGGCCGACTAGATGCTGGAGGATTCGGGAGAGGGGAACGAGCTAAAAAGCACGACAGAAAGAGACACTGATCTACCCAGGTTCGGGGCTCTCGTAAGGAGATAACACCCCTACTCCTGCTCTACTGATTGTATATATGGATCGATGTAGTACACCACAATGGTGCTTCCAAGCTCTCTGCTAGAGAAGGAAGATGAACTGGTAAGTGTAAGAGTACAGAGTGACCAACCAACAACTATCAGCCAACGTTCAACCCTTTACCAGGGCTCCCTATGCCACCTTATATAGTGGTGGCCAGGGTTACAACGGTCATACAAGACCACAAGACAAGGGCTACACTCCAAACAGGAGCTGGTGGCGATGGCAGAGACCCTTGACTTCGCCCCTGATTGCTCTCGATGGGACGCCATATCCCTGTACCTTGTACCTCTTGAACTGTGGCCTTACCTCCGCGCGGTAAGCTCGTACTTGTGCACAGTGAGGGTAGGTAACCTCCACTGTGCACCCTGCCATCTTACTCTGCTACCATGCTTGGATGTTTTCTTCCTTGATTGTAGGGATGTGACACCTTGGTTGACTTAAGCATCCCGGATATGACCGTTGGCCATACCCAGGACTTATATGCCGGACCAACGACCTACGAGGGTCGGGTAATCCGGCCTCCCCTGCTCCTGCACAACACACCAAATAGTTAGGCCGGCATATCTGAGTATATGCCGGCACACATATATCAGTATTCCGGCTATGCCGGCATATCCAGACACCAGCCGGGATACACATTATATGCCGGCCTGGCCGATGCTCTTATATTCCGGCCAGGCCCTTCCTTGATAACCCGGCATAAAGTCAATCATAGACCTTGTGTCTCTCTAGTCTCTTGACCCGACCGGGGGTCATCCCCCCGACATGTAGCCCAAGGTTTCACGCAGAGACCAGGCATTGATTTCAATGAAACTTATTCTCCGGTAATGAGTGGTATTACATTCCGATACCTCATATCTATGGCAGTACAAAATCGTCTATCTATGCAGTTGATGGACGTAGTGACCGCTTACCTTTACGGATCACTTGATTCGGACATCTATATGAAGGTTCCTGATGGAATCCCAATTCCGAATCCAAATGCAAACCGCAACGTATATTGTGTAAAACTAAATAAGTCTTTATATGGCTTAAAATAGTCGGGACGCATGTGGTACAACCGACTTAGTGAGTTCCTATTGAAAAAGGGATACTCCAACAATGATGATTGTCCATGTGTCTTCATCAAAAAGTCTGAAACAGGATTTTGCATTATTTCAGTGTATGTTGATGACCTTAATATCATTGGCAACACACAAGATATTGATGAAGCACGCAATCACCTAAAGACGGAATTTGAGATGAAGGATTTGGGTAAAACCAAATTTTGCTTAGGATTACAACTTGAGCACCTTCCCTCAGGTATTTTGGTTCATCAAACCGCCTATATCCAGAAAATATTGGAGAAATTCAATATGGACAAATCCTATCCATCCAAAACTCCCATGGTTGTTCGATCTCTAGACGTAGAGAAAGATCAATTCAGACCAAGGGATAATGGAGAAGAGATACTGGGATCCGAAGTTCCATATCTCAGTGCTATTGGAGCGCTTATGTATCTTGCAAATTGCACCAGGCCTGATATTGCATTTGCAGTAAATTTACTAGCTAGACATAGCGCAGCTCCTACTAAACGATATTGGACGGGAGCTAAGAATATCTTTCGATATCTCCAAGGCACAAAGGATCTTGGCCTATTCTTTCAATTTCAGAGAAATCTGGACATTGATATGATTGGGTATACCGATGCTGGCTACTTATCAGACCCCCATAATGCCAGATCGCAAACCGGTTTTGTGTTCCTACATGGTGGGACAGCCATCTCATGGAAGTCTTCTAAGCAAACCTTAGTGGCTACATCCACCAATCATTCTGAAATAATTGCATTATATGAGGCATCACGTGAATGTGTATGGCTTCGCAGAATGATAAACCACATACAACAATCATGTGGAAAAGGTTCTATCGAATCTCCGACCATTATTTATGAAGATAATGCTGCTTGTGTTGCTCAAATGCAAACGGGTTACATAAAGAGAAATATCACTAAACATATTGCACCCAAATTGTTTTATCCCCATGAATTACAGAAAAGTGGAGATATAAACATTTTGCAAGTCAAATCATGTGATAATCTTGCTGATCTATTCACGAAGTCACTACCAACTTCAACATTTGAAAAGTATGTTCATAAAATTGGTATGAGACGACTTCGAGATTTGAAAGGATCAGGGGGAGTATCCCTCTGAACCATAACCCATTCAAACATTATATTACACTCTTTTCCTTTATGAGTTTACTCTCATGGTTCTCATCGAGGTTTTTAATGAGGTAATATCAACACAAGAATATATGTCATACCTCCTATTTTCCCCACCGGGGTTTTTAACGGATGTATACAAGACATATTAATTGTTCTCTAAACTTACCAATGAATTTTATCCTTCCAAGGTTTTCTCATATAAGTTATCAAAGAGACAATAATCATTATATGTTGTACTATTTTCTCCTTACTTTTCCCACTGGGTTTTAAAGGAGTTTTTGACAACATATCAAATTCTAGTCTCCTCATATTTTTCCCACAGGGTTTTTGGGGGAGTTTATTCAAGAAAATTTATCGCTTGTGATCAAGGCCATTACATTCAAGATTATACAAGGAATACAAGACATACAAGAAGAATCTTTGTGCAAGGGGGAGTGTTAGGAATAAATTACAACCGCTCTAGGCGGTTACTAGTATGACCAAAGCACCCTTTCTGTACAGACGTGTCTCTTGTGTATAGACACCTCTTCTCTCTCTCTCAGCAGTTGCATCTCTTGTAAACAGTCATGTCTCTTGTAATAGGCACCTCTTCGGAGGCACCCCAAAATCCTTGTATAAATAGGGCTTTGCCCACAAGCAATAAACACAAGTTTCACTCTCAATCATCTGAGTTCTAACACTCTTCTAGCATTATGGAGCGGAGGTGACTTCTACTCAGGTGTACAACCACCTGAGGAAGTGGAGGATGAGGTGGATCTGAATTAACAAGCTGAGAGATCTGAGCGGCGCTCAATGGGATGAGGAGACCTGCACCATCATGCTAGAGACTGACCACTACCAGGGCCATATTATGGTTAGCACCTTATTATCTAGGACTGCCTTTTGATCATTCATGCCTACATCTAACAATCTTCCTTGTCATCCCTGTTTAGGATCACCCCAAGGACGTCGAGTTCCTCAACAAATCCATACTGAACTACCATGAGATGCACACCATATTTGTTGCTAGGATTGCCACCGGCAGGTTTGCCATCGGCTCCAATGAGCCACTGGGCACGGCTTCACCTCCTGCAGAGTACAGAACAAACTCCCAGGAGTCCGACACCATCATCATCGATGGCCCGGTGACGAGGGTTAACTCGGCAAATGTCCAATATGAAGAACTTAGGATCGGGGGAATAGGGCGTCGGATGAACTCGAAGGTAAAATCAGTCAAACAAGGCGTGTATCGAAAGTAAACGTGGTGGGGAACTTTGGCTTACTCTCAATCTGTCCCTCACCGTCCTCTCCTGGCCCCTATATATAGGTGGCCAGGTCTCAAGGTACGGGAGGGATCCGACACAGATTACAATATCGATATACGACATGAACTCGTATCTCGACTAGTATTACACTTGGGCCTAGCTTAACGGGCCTCAGGGGTACTCAACTAACGGGCTCTATTATCTATACCCTCGTTAGTAGCCCCCGAGATTCTACCAGAATTGTAGATTCGGGTTGAAAATCTCAAATCTTCAAATCTTCGACTTAATTAATCTTTGGACTTCTTATTCTTCCTGTAGTAAAAAAACAAACAACTTTCATTATATTATTTCGCAAGGGGTTTTGATGAACAAGCCTGACAGCTCTGACGGATCAGGAGGTCAGTTAACTGCCGGAACAGATACTTGTCACCTACTTCAAATTCAATCCCCTTGGACTTGAATCCGGGAAACTGGTCAAACATATTCTTTTGCCGCATTTAGGACTTACAAAGAACGAGTCCCAGTGGTTCTCAGGGTACCCAGTGCATCCACCAGGATTTTCTTCGCATCGTAGGCACGGATAATTACTAGCAGAGCGCATCCATGTGCGTATACCAGGCCACACAGGATGGATCCTGGGGTCTTACCTTCACGATATGTTTCAATCATGGCATTCGAATTTTGTCGCGATGACGCAACTCGAGAATCATACGTTGCAGCCTTGTTTGACTGTTTCAGTTCTGAAAATTTTCGGGTTGTCCAACCTTGATTTAATATATATTCCCTCCCAATGGGAGTAATTGCACTTTCCAAGTCTTCTTTCGCCTTCTTTACTCTTTTATGCGTGTAGAAATTTCGTCAGGTGCGTGACCAGCGCTCCCGATGGGAGTAGCCCCCGAGGCTATAGTCAAAAAATGTGTTTTCGAGTATAGGCTCAAATAAATTGTCGCTCCTTTAATCATCAGATAATAACTTTTTTGATAATATCGTCGGGTGCGCGCCCAGCGCTCTCGATGGTAGTAGCCCCCGAGGCTATAGTCGAATATTTTCGGGTATAGACTCAAAAAATGAGTTTTCTTCACTGACTCCTCTGTATCTCCCATAGCAGATTTTGTCGGGTTCCTTGATCAGCACCAATGCGCATATCGTAATGTTACATGTTTTGCTGAATCTTCGCCGAGTATCCGTAACTGTCATATTGTACTATAACTAGCAGGGTGACCCGCGCATTTGCGCGGCTAGATTTTGTACCTTTCTACATTTGATTTATTCAAGTTATATTTATGTCAGCTTTGAGATGTTGTTATGAAGATGGAAATGGTAACTAATAGTAAAATAACTCAAACAGAATAAGAAATGGATTGTGGCTACTATTTACATACTTCGGTGAATTTGATTTACTTAGTGTACATGGGTAGTAGTGGTGGATTTGGCATATAAGATCATATTGTAGCAGTTTGTATCTCATGTGGAGTCTTATTAAATTTCTTAGTCCTGTCTCCTCTTATTGTCATCCGTTGGTATTTATATAATCCTCATTTTGTTAAAAACTCCAGTTAAAATTATCATGGCGCCAATGTTTTTTCTACCCCAGCCCTCCCATCGTTTTGCGATATTTTTTTGAGAAATATCATGCCAAGACTTGCTAATGTACCTCTAAATAATGTCGCACATCCATCTATGATAATAATATTAGCCTCTAGTAATCTAGTGCTGCCTATCTTTCCACCAAGATTTAAATTTAAATATCCATGACTTGTGTAAGCATGGCTATATTCTCTTCTGCCTAGATCATATTAGTTGAATTGTTGTTGGATCTAATAATATATAATAGGAAAATGCATAATTTCCATATCACGCCTTATTTCATCTTGTTGGAAAGAAAACGGTAGAGCCGGAAGATGCTTGTGAGTGCTGCACACAAAAAGTGCATAAATTTGGAGAGATCATAGATTGAGAAACATTGTAAAGACAATTGAGAAGTTTAGAAGCATGGATTCACTGAAAATTTTCAAAATCTTATCATATTAGACCTCATGTTTTGTTCCCCACATAATGTAGATAAAAATACAACCATAGGTTGTACGATATTTCCAAGGAACAATATTAGATGCTCATTTGCAGATCAAGCTGGTGTAGACTTCTACGAGTTGTGTCTGGAGTATCTCAAAAAAAAAAGAGTTGTGTCTGGAGTTGGATAGAGTGCGGGATTTTTTTTGATGATTCGCATACCACGTGATTGCAACCCTGCTAGCAAATAGAGAAAATCTCTTGTTCATAAGCAAATGGTGGAATAGAAATTCCTATTTTGGAACCGCAATGTTCATTTTATTACAAATATATTTTGGTCCAAAGAATCGCTTAATTTTGAATTGAGCGATAACTACAAATAAACATGGGTATTTTTGTTCAACTGCAAATAAATGAACAACAGACATACAGTTTTGAGAAAACAAAAAAATGCAAGAGCTAACAGCTTACCTGGAATTCGCCCAAAAGAATTTACTGAAATCCTATTGTCATGTATACCTCAAACCAATATCCAAAAGGGTACGACACCTGCAAAAATAAAATACAGATAAAGTATCTAAATAACGGATGTGTAATGTTTTACATGAACCGAGGCTGTAAGCTTTCGTAGATAGTAAGAAACAACAACAACTTCATGCTCTCTCTCGTGAAAAAAATCATTTGTAGTTACCATTCGGAGTAATGCTACAGTTACGGACGTATTGTTACGGAGAGAGCCTTACGGAAGGACGTGTCAAATCATGATTAGTGTGTAAGATTTTCATGGGACCACCACTCCGGGAGAATCACCAATCACACAACCCAGCAATCCGTCCGTAACAACTTTTCCGTAAGAACAATCCGTAGGTGTAGGATTATCGTACCATTCGTCCAATCTTCAAGTGGGGGATTTTTCTATGTGGATACGTTCTGGGCAGCATATCAAGCAAAAATAGAATCATTAGAAATTTAGTTGCATCCTTAGGGAGTGATTTTAAAATAACCTCCATTTAATGTACACTTGCGAAACTTACGGAAGAGAACATTCGCATCAATATTCTTGCCCGGTACACAACAACTTAGAAACCAGGAGAAACAAATAATAAGCATTGGCCTTTATTTAAAAAAAATCTGCTTGCATAAGCATACGTATTCATCCCTACAAAATATATAAAGAAATTAGAGTTTGATTTTGATAAAGAGTAATATATGTTACTATATTTTTAAAAAGGGAGTATTGAATAGAGGAAAACTTTTCAATAAAGCTATACATCTTATAAGAAGAAAGGGAAGGAGCAGATTATACCATTGATAGCTAACTTCGTATTAATCATAGAAGGTTTGATGTATAATTTAGCATTGTTATTCTTGTGTTTGGTAGCCCATTGATTGGTCATACCTCAACTCGATTAATCAAGCATGCATCTGCTTGCATTGCTAGCTCAAGCCGTAACACCGTGAAAGTCTTGCTTGTTTTGGGAAGACAGGGACGCGCAAGTCTTTGGGCTCTTGATTGCACGCAGAAGTGGTAAGATGACCATCGTCTGTCGGAAGACTTCTGCACATCCATCAACTACGAATAGTGCGCTACCAATGTGTGGATGCACTCGCGATGTCGCCGCTGCACGGCAAAACAACATGAATGTCGGCCCGAAACCCCTCACTCTTGCTGAGCTGCGCGACCGGATCGTGTCCCTGCACTATTTTCTCCGGCCAGAAATCTCATGGGCACGGTTAAATATTTGTAGATGGTTCGTACCTAAGCTATTATGGATCTCTTCCTGCGTGATCCGATCAAGACTCTTCAACATGTTTTTTTTTCAACATGTTAGTGCTTACCGGATAGAGTTCTGGGAACATACAAACTGTCGAGGAGGAAACCAATACAGATACGCTACAGCGGGGCCACCTCTCGTTATTTGACGGAGGCAGGGAGCGCATATATGTTGGTATATCGACCAATCTTAACCGTTGAGAAGCCATAATTTTAGCCTAGCAAATCTGTGCCGTCTAATGTTAGTTGTTTTAATAATATAATAGATGTTTTTATTTCCCGTTACTTGATCGCTCATGACGTCATTAGTAGAATCACTCTGTACATGATTTGACTTATCGCTGACCGTTACTCGTGGGCGGCGCGGTAATTTCACAATTTTTCCTGCCCGTTAGTGGGCTACCGCTTCCGCTTCTTGCGCCACGTCGCAACCCACGTTCCTTCACCAGGACGCTTTATAAGGGGGATAGTGGGGTTGTTACTGTTTACCAGTTCATTGCCCTTCAGCCGCCACCATTGCCGCATCTTCTTTGCGCTTCCAAGCTCCTTCAAAGCCCCCTGACCGCCGCTGCTTTAGATGCGCGTAAAAAGCCTTGCCCACAAGAACCAGATGGGGAAGAGCAAAATCGCCAATGCGTCAACCAGCTGGGTGCCTTCTGAATTTGGGCAAACCGATCTCACCAAGGCCCAGAAGGAGGGTCTCATCGCCGAAGGGGATCAGGTCGTCTTCCCCAGCACCGAGCGCATCCCCAAGCCCCCGAGCGGCTATCGGATGATGTTTCTCGCCTTCCTCTGGCGCGGCTTATCCTTTCCTGCCCACGAGTTTCTCCACGGAATTCTCTTTGTTTACGGCGTGCAGCTTCACCAGCTCACGCCAAACTCGATTTTACACATCGCTTGCTTTATCACTCTTTGCGAGTTTTTTCTGGGGATCGAACCCCCATTGGATTCTCTGGAAATTTCTCTTCCGCCTCCGCCCTAGTGTTGCTTTGTCGAAGAAACCTGAGCTGGGCGGGGCTGTTGTTTCCGTCCGCGCTGAGGTTCATTACTTGGAATTTACCATGGCTACCTCCGTACAAGGTTGGAGGAAGAAGTGGTTTTACATCAAAGACCAGAAAAACTCTTCCTCTGACCAATATGGTATTGCCCCTTTTGATGCCAATAAAGAACTGAAAAAGTTGTCATCGTGAGATTCGCCTCCCACGGAAGCTGAGATGGAAGATTGATACGTCTCAAACGTATCTATAATTTTTTATGTTGCATGCTTGTTTTTACACCATTTGCTTTGTGTTTTGTTACACTTCGTGGCATTTTTATGCATTTTCCGGAACTAACCTATTAACAAGATGCCACAGTGCCAGTTCCCTATTTTCTGCTATTTTTGTGTTTCAGAAAAGTTACACAGGAAATATTCTCAAAATTGGACGAAACAAAAGCCGAACCTCCTATTTTTACCAAAGCTTCGCGAAGACCGAAGATGAGACGGAGGGGGGCCAGAGGCTGGCCGCACCATAGGGGGGCGCGGCCCAGCCCCTGGCCGCGCCCACCCATGGTGAGCCCACCCGGTCCACCTCCTGACGATGCCCTTTCGCCTATAAAGACCCCTCATCGGAAAAAACCTAAGGGACAGATCGCTTTTCCCAGAAACATACTGCAAGCCGCCCTTGTCGTCAAATCGAGATCGGGAGGATCCAGGAGCTCTTCCCGGTACCCTGCCGGAGAGGGGAATCCCTGCCGGAGGCCTTCTACACCACCATGGCCGCCTCCGGAATGATGTGTGAGTAGTCTACCTTGGACTACGGGTCCATAGCAGTAGCTAGATGGTTGTCTTCTCCACCATGTGCTTAATGTTTAGATCTTGTGAGCTGCCCTGCATGATCAAGATCATCTTTATGTAATCATACATGTTGTGTTTGTTGGGATCCGATGAGTATTGGTACTATGTCAAGTTGATGTGCTGAATATTATCTTATGTTATCTCTATGTTGTTTATGATCTTGCATGCTTTCCGTTGCTAGTAGCTATCTTGGCCGAGTAGATGCTAGTAACTCCAAGAGGGAGTATTTATGCTCGATAGTCGGGTTCATGCCTCTATTTAATTTGGGGGAGTGACAGTTGCTTCTAAGGTTGTAGATGTGCTGTTGCCACTAGGGAGAAAACAGCATTCTTGTGTCTAAGGAAATTTGCTTTGTTTACATTACACACTTTGCTTAATGCGATTATCTGTTGTTCGCAACTTAATACTCAAGGGGTGTTCGGATGATATCCCCGTGAATGGATTTTTAGTAATAGATGCAGTTGCATTACGGTCTATGTATTTTGTCGTAATGCCCAGAGTAAGCCTCATTGTGATCCTCGTGATGCATGTACGTTATCTTTACTCTATCAATTTCCCAACCGTAATTTATCTTGTGGAGAGCATGCTTTATTTATCTTGTGAAGAGACATCGCTAGTGAACTGTGGACCCTGGTCCAATTTCCTTTACATTGTTACACTGTTTTACTTTACTCGCACTGTTTACTTTACTTGCAAACTATTATCCTTTTACCACTCGATACGCTCATACCTTTGTTTACAGCAAACTGGTGAGATTGACAACCTCATCGTAAGTTGGGGACAAAGTATTTGTTTGTGTTGTGTGCAGGTTTCGCGTTGCTGCTAGGTGAAGACACACCAACAAGTTGTCTGACGCCATTGGAGTGTCACTAAGCTAGCAAGCATCACCTTCTTAAGTATGGCTTTCTCCTACTGGATTGATAACCTTGGTTTCATAACTGAGGGAAGACTTGCTGCTGTGCTCATCATACCTTCTCTTGGGGTTCCCAACTGGTCGGTTATTTACATCATCAACACCACACCATCAAGCAAGTTTTCTGGCGCCGTTGCCGGGGAGAGAGAAGACTTCTGCAAGGGGAGTCTCGCACGCACAATCTTTTACTTTGTTTTTAGTTTTGCTTTATTTTATTTTTGCTTGCATCTTTTTTTATCAAAAACACAAAAAAATTAGTTTCCTTTATAGTTGTTACTTTATTACTCTTAGTTCATTATGTTGTTCACTAAGTATGTTTTGGAGGACTTCTCAGTAGGTAGTGGTTCTATTATTGGGAAAAGTAACATCGAGGAGTTCTTTAATCATATTAGTATGCATAAAGATGTTGAGGATAGATCTTTGGCAGAGCTTGCTCCTAGTTATGAAGTTGCTACTACTTATTTAGTTCACATGTTGGAAGCTAGGTTTGTTAACCTTAATCCTTTTATGCAACACATGTTTCTTAAGCTTCATGATATTGAAGACTCCGAAAAGAAAGATTTTATCTTGGAGACTTTGCGTAGAGAATTTAGAGATGTTGTTATTGAAGCTAGGAAAGTTTTTGAACTTTTTAATATGCTTGGGTCGCCTGTTAAAGTTGTCGGTACAACCAAATAAGATTTCAAAGTACCAATACCTTGCAAACTTGTAGGAATGCATGAAGCTTTGGAAAAGAATTTCAATTGGATTTGTCCTGAAAATCTTTTTGATGAAAGTAGTGTACCAAAGCATGATCACAAGGGATCTTCAAAAAATCATTTGGACACAATTCAATTTATTGTTGAAAAGACTTCTGCAATTGAATTTGATGCTTCATCTTTCGATATTACTTGATTTCCACTTTTTGCACCTAGCTCAAAGGCATTAAAGAAAGGGATTTCTATTTTCGTGCCTTTGGGTCCTTAGTTGTGCTCAGTTTTCCCCAGCCTCTTAGTTTTTCCTTAGTTTTGCCCAAGCCCTTGTCTGAAACTCTCACAAGGAGCTCGGACGGGAGGAATCCCATTAAGTTGACCGTTGGTTGGTGCTGGCAAGTGGGGCCACTGTTGGTGCCCCACAGTGGACACGCCTCCACTTATCCAGATCATCGTGGGACCCGCAACTTGTCCACGTTAGCGCGCCAGACCCATAGCTTACCCAGGTGCCCGTTGCAAAATGGGAGCCCGAGCCAGCCCCGCGCCCGCGCCCGTGCCCGTGCCATTGCTTCCCCCTTCTTTCCCCGCGCCCCATTGTTCTTCTTCTCCGCCAGCGGCAGCCCTTCTCCGGCAGGCGGGTGATGTCTAGTTTCTCTTCGACCTCTCGTTCTTCATGGCCACAGTATGGACCCGTGCCTTTGACAAGATGCCCTGACTGCCCACGCCAAGAGCCTCTGAAGCGGTCGATATATAAGACGAACGACAACGGCAACCGTGGACGTGAGTTCCTTGCATGCGAGAGCTTGCCATATAGAGAGGGGGATAAGGTTAGATCTCGCTCCAATTGCTCTGTTTTCTCTCGATTTTCTTGTTATTCCCTCGAATTTGGGATTTAGGGTTCACGTTGTTGTTTTCAGATCCTGAAGAAATGCAGGTATTTCGAGTGGATCGATGTGTACATTCAGAGGCTTAAATTGCAGGAATCAATTGGCGGTATTGGGGAGCGCAATTTGGGAGGGGGGGTACTTGCTGTAGAGAATGCGGCGGAGAGAGGGGCCGTCTCGATTATGCCTAATGCTCCCAATGCAGAACTGGTGGAAGTGAAGGGAGAACTGAAGAAAATGAACAAGCAGTTAAAGCAGCTGATCGAGTTGAAGAAGCAAGCTAATCTGATGGCTGGTTGTTTTTTTTGTTGTATAATTGCGATCGGATTCTTATCATTGCTTGTCAAGAGCTAGAAGTTGTTACAAGGGATCCCTTGTTACAAATCCATTATTCAGTTACATGTACTTGTAGTTGTTTTCCAAGTTAGTGTGTGCATTCACCGAAATTACCAAAAAAAATTAGTGTTAGGGAATATAGGAATGCTAAAGATAGTTGATAATTGTTAGAGGGGTGACAAATAATGCATTCACCGAAATCCCACAAATATGTATGTCTCATGTTTATACCAAAATTATACCACTTTTGGGACGTTTCAAATAACCAAAACTATATCCCAAACTATATTCCCTAAAAGAAAAGGAATGCTAAAGAAAGTTGATAATTGTTAGAGGGGTGATAAATAATCCATTCACCGAAATCCCACAAATATGCCAAATATGTATGTCTCATGTTTCTACCAAAATTATACCATTTTTGGGCCGTTTCAAATTGCCAAAACTATATTCCCTAAAAGAAAAGGAATGCTAAAGATAGTTGATAATTGTTAGAGGGGTGATAAATAATTCATTCACTGAAATGCCCCAAATATGCCAAACATGTATGTCTCATGTTTCTACCAAAATTATACCACTTTTTGGGCCGTTTCAAATTACGAAAACTATATTCCCTAAAAGAAAAGGAATGCTAAAGATAGTTGATAATTGTTAGAGGGGTGATAAATATGTATGTCTCATGTTTCTACCAAAATTATACCACTTTTGGGCCGTTTCAAATTACCAAAACTAAATTCCCTAAAAGAAAAGGAATGCTAAAGATAGTTGATAATTGTTAGAGGGGTGATAAATATGTATGTCTCTTGTTTACCACTTTTTAGTTTAACATTTTTAAATCGTGAAAAATAATGCATAAATAGAGGGAATATAGTTACGTGGCAAAATAATCCACAAATGCACACGGATCGACTCCACCAACCGTTTATCCACCGACAGACAGAGAGAGAGGGGTGGCCACGAAGAGAGAGAGGGGTGGCCACGAAGAGACGGATAGGGGTATACTGCCCGTTAGATCAGTGGATCAACGGTTGGTGGATTCGATCCGTGTGACAACTGCTCAACCAATCAGGATAAGTTTGGGTTTCTGTGAGCATTTGTGACAGTACTTGAGGGCAAAACTGAGTAGTACTAAGAAACCAAGGGCACGTAAATAGTAAATAGACTAAGGGATTCAAACAAAATAATTACAAAATGAAAAATGCGTGTTTTGTACAATATAATTCATATTGGGCTACATCAAATTATTTGCAATTCAAATATACATGAGTGTGACAATTATGGCCTCATTTAGACAAACTATGTTTTGGGGAAGATGTTTTGCAAAGGGGTTTGAGTGGAAAACCATGCATCTTCATAGCTACTAGTGATTATGAGAAGTGGCAATTTGTGGTAAAACATGATTTATCTATGTTTGTTAAGGTGGCAGGTTGCGTAGGAAGACTCCATGAGTAGGTGCCACTATGTTTTTAATTTTTTGGATTTTTTTGCGCATGAAATGACTCAATTAGCTATGTTAATCTCATTTGTTGACTCTCTGTTGACCAGCTACTTGAGGGTAGAACTGAGTATATTGCACTTGCCAGTCTAAGTACTCGAGGGGAAAACTAAGTACATATAAAATTTCTGTATAAGGCCCGAGGGTAGAACTGAGTCCACCAAACGTCGAAGGGTTAGCCTCGTGTCGCGGTGCACGCTGCAGCCGTGCATAGCGGACGCGTGTTGCGGTACACCAAACACCACCTTCGTCTTTATAGAGCCCCTCTTTCTCTCTCTCGACGCTTGCCCACTCTCTCATTCTCACTGCAACCGCCTCTCCTGTCCCATCATCTTCTCCACTTCGCGTCGAAAAAACCCCTAAGAAAAAACCCCGGCAATGGAGAAACATGAGATGCCCATCGCCGACGTAGCCGCCGGCGCATCGGCCGTCGCCCCCGTCCAGGCCCCCGTCGCTGCTTCCAACGTAGGCGCCGGCGCATCAGCCGCCGGCGCAATGGCCGCCGCCCCCGTCCAGGCACCCGTCCAGGCCCCCGTCGATTGGGACCTGTACGAAGACCCGTACGAACCAGTGCCGTACGTCGCGCCGGCGAACCCCTACGACACCAGCATCGTTGACGACTACCCGGAGGTAACCCTTTGTTCCCTTGTTCTTATGCTATTTCAATCCTTTTGTGTTAGATCTAGCGTTATTACGGTTCATCTGTTCCTAGTTTAATCCTTTTATGATAGATCTAGCGTTATTAGGGTTAGTATGTTCCTAGTCAGTGGCGGAGCCACGTTCTGGCTGTGCTGTCAAGCGACAGCACAGGATTTTGGCAAGTCCACCTACTAGTACTCAACGCTGATTGTAAAATATTCAGAAAATTCACTAGACAGTCCCACATGTTATCTGTTATAGGTAATGGGCTGGGCCAAATAGCAAAGCAAAGGACTAGTAACTTCCCAATTACTGGCAATCCCCACGATTCCTACTCAGTCTATTCGTATCCCTCGCTCGACTTCTCCTCCGTTTCACCCGGTATAATCGATCTCCAAATCTTTCCCTTCTAAATCCAGAATTCTTTGATGATCCTATCAAGGCCGACTCTAAGAATTAGAAAATATTAGTTTAGTTTGAAACCATAATCAGTACTGCCCCGAATTGGTGTTCTATCTTCTATGTGATCTACTCTCTTACCGAAATTAGGAAGCGAAAATTACTTTCTCTAAGAATTATCTATATCATTTTTATCACATTTTAAAGTTTGACATCACAGGTTTTGGATCCTGGCTCCGCCACTGTTCCTAGTTCAATCCTTTTATGATAGATCTAGCGTTATTATGATAGATCTAGCGTTATTAGTGTTTGTGATTTGCTTTTGTTTAAGATTCGGTTAACTTATGTGAGTAATCAATCCCATCCGGTTAATTTGTGCCGATGATGATGAATATTTGGGCACAAATTGATTTAGGGTTTGGTCTGTGAACAATTGGTGTGTACAAATTTGTTGTGCATGATCTTTGGTTCACTGACCCAAATCCTGGATATAAGTGTGTCCAATGTAACTGAGGCTTCTTTTTTTCGTGCCCATATTATCATGCATGATCTTTTGTTCACTCTCTGTTCCATCATCGCTGCAATTGACTCCGTGTTTTTCGATCTTTGGTGCTACGTGACAGGTGCAGAGCAGCGACGTCGACAGCGACGACGAGTCCTTCCACACCAAGACTCGTCACGTCCTCAGGAGGCTGCAGTCCAGCCATTATGATCGCCACTTTGCTCGAGGCGTTTACAGGTGCCCCTTCTTCAACAGGAGGCTCCGCGCCACCGACTTCAACTGCTTGGTGAACCATGCCGAATCCCTTGGCAGTGCCCCTGGCGGCACTAGAGTTGGAACGACCGTGAACGTGCATGCGTTCATGGCCAAACACAAAGCACTTGGGATTCACCTGCGCAGCCTCCAATCTTAATCCCATGTAAAATGTAGCTTATGTTGGATCTAGGGATCGGTAGTACTGTTGGATCTGTCCTGAATATATATATATGTATATATATATATATATAGCTCAGCTATTCTACAACCGGTTGTAGATTAAGGATCTACAACCGATTCTGAACTTTCTTGTACACGTGCTTGAACTTCTCGCTATAGTAGCTTGAACTTCTCGCTATTGTACATGCAATTTACGTATTTTGATTATATTTTTTGAACCGTTTATCGGATTTACACAAATGATATATCGTTGGAAAGCTTATCAAATTCCGAAACTTTTATGTTTTGGAAGTTTTCCGAAATTCTGTACATTTTTAAAGTTATTTCAAAAACTATTAATCAGATTTTCATGTCTATTTGTATATTCGGAGAGTATTTTTATCGCGGTTTTCATACCGTTCATCGTAATGATGCATATGATATACCGTTGGATTCATAAGGAAATTGCGAAACTTATTCATTTTAAGTATTTTTCGAAATTCTGGATGGTTTAAAAGTAATTTTAAATATAGTAAAAAACTATTTCGCGGATTTACTATTTGCGGACACTATTTTGACTGGCATTTTCAAACCGTTTATCCGATTGATGCAAATGATATGGCATTAGAAAGCTATAGATTAGGTGCAACTTTTTCATGTTGTTCAGTTTTGCAGATTTCTTACCATTTAAGAGCAGTTTTGAATATAGTTGATTCGGATTTCCGGATTTCTCGATTTTGCATGAACTATTTTTGCAATTACTTCTAAACGGCTAATCCGAATGAAGTAAATGATATACCGTTCGAAAGATATTAAAATTGCGCAACTTTTTTGTCAAGGTGATGTTTCCAAATTTTGCAAGGTTTAGAAATCATTTTTAAGAATAGTAAATAATAGGAATAACGCCCATATGCGAGCGATTTGAATTTGGCATGGCTATGGTGGTTGAGTGGGGGCATGACGCCATGTACAAGTGAAAGTAGACTCATATCATTGTATATGAAGTATTTAAATGGTTTACTTGTGCAACGGGGACATATAAAAACGATTTTAATGGGTAGGATTTCCGCTCGAAAAAAACAGAGTACTTGAACTGCTTCTCACATGCGGTTGAACTGCTCTGGATGTGTAACTGAACTTATTTTGTGATTCAATTGAATGTTGACAAAATTTAACTTTTTAATTTCTTGCAATCGAACTTTCCTCTTGTTCAAAGTAAACTTACGCTTAGAATAAACATAAATTTCCATAGTGATAAAAAAGAAATCCGACAAAAGTGAAAATTCTAGCTTGTTCAAGGTGAATTGATGCGTTTAGTGCATCCGAACTTCTTAGAGTTATGTTCCTGAACTGTCTCGTCAGTGCGCCTGAACTGCCCTGAGTCATGCCTATAGGTCACTTTCTCTGAACTACCGCGTTAGTGCACCTGAACTGCCCGAGTCAAGTTGCTGAACTGCATCGTTGGTGCGGCCGAACTTCTTGAAGTTTTGCTAGCCTGTACTTCCCTTGTTTGTACGCCTGAACTTCCCGGAGTTGCGGTCCTGAACTTTTTGAGCTAGTGCAGCTGAATTGCTTGGAGTCGCGCACCGCGGTCGAGTTTTCTAAATTGCCTTGTTAGTGCACTTGAACTTCCCAAAGTTTCGCACACCTGTACTTCCCTCGTTAGTGCGCCAGAACTTCCCGCGGTAGCGTTCCAGAACTTATCGCGCTGGTGCACCTGAACTGCTTTGAGTCGCGTATCGTGGTCGAGTTTTCTAAAATGCCTTGTTAGTACACCTGAACTACCTCCTGCCACCACCTGCACTTCCCTCGTAAGCCCACCTGAACTGTCTCGAGTAGCGTACTTGAACTACTTTGGTTAGTGCTCTTGAACTGCCCGTAGTGGTAAAAAATAATTCTAATTTAAAAAAATATTGTACCATGTTCAAGCTGGATGATTTAAAAGTAATTTTAAATATGGTAAAAAACTATTTCGTGGATTTTCTATTTTCGGACACTATTTTAACTGGCATTTTCAAACCGTTTATCCGATTGATGCAAATGATATGGCATTAGAAAGCTATGGATTAGGTGCAACTTTTTTGTTTTGATCATTTTTGCGGATTTCTTACCATTTAAGAGCAGTTTTGAATATAGGTGATTCGGATTTCCGGATTTCTCGATTTTGCACGAACTGTTTTTGCAATTACTTCTAAACGACTAATCGGAATGAAGTAAATGATATACCGTTCGAAAGATATTAAAATTGCGCAACTTTTTTGTCAAGGTGATTTTTCCAAATTTTGCAAGGTTTAGGAATCATTTTCATGAATAGTAAATAATAGGAATGACGCCCATATGCGAGCGATTTGAATTTGGCATGCCTATGGTGGTTGAGTGGGGGCATGACGCCATGTACAAGTGAAATTAGACTCATATCATTGTATATTAAGTATTTATGTGGTTTACTTGTGCAACCGAGACATATAGAAACGATTTTAATGGGTAGGATTTCCGCTCGGAAAAAATAGAGTACTTGAACTGCTTCTCACATGCAGTTGAACTGCTCTGGATGTGTAACTGAACTTATTTTATGATTAAATTGAATGTTGACAAAATTTAACTTTTTAATTTCTTGCAATCGAATTTTCCTCTTATTCAAAGTAAACTTTCGCTTAGTATAAGCAGAAATTTCCATAGTGGTAAAAAAGAAATTCGACAAAAGTGAAAATTCTAGCGTGTTCAAGGTGAATTGATGCGTTTAGTGCATCCGAACTTCTCAGAGTTGCATTCCTGAACTATCTTGTCAGTGCGCCTGAACTGCCCTGAGTCATGCCTATAGGTCACTTTCCCTGAACTGCCGCGTTAGTGCACCTGAACTGCCCGAGTCAAGTTGCTGAACTGCATCGTTGGTGCGGCTGAACTTCTTGAAGTTTCGCTAGCCTGTACTTCCCTTGTTTGTACGCCTGAACTTCCTGGAGTTGCGGTCCTGAACTTTTCGAGCTAGTGCAGCTGAACTGCTTGGAGTCGCGCACCGCGGTCGAGTTTTCTAAATTGCCTCGCTAGTGCACTTGAACTTCCCGAAGTTCCGCCCACCTGTACTTCCCTCGTTAGTGCGCCTAAACTTCCTACGGTAGCGTTCCTGAACTTACCGCGCTAGTGCACCTGAACTGCTTTGAGTCGTGTATCACGTTTGACTTTTCTAAAATGCCTTGCTAGTACACCTGAACTACCTCTAGCCACCACCTGCGCTTCCCTCATAAGCCCACCTGAACTGCCTCGAGTAGCACACTTGAACTCTTTGGTTAGCGCTCTTGAACTGCCCGTAGTGGTTAAAATAATTCCGATTAAAATGAAAATTGTACCATTTTCGAGGTGAACTGCCGCGTTTGGTGCGCCTGAACTTCTGCTACTCGCGCTCCTGAACTTCCTCCACTCGCACTCCTGAACTTCCTCCACTCGCACTCCTGAACTGTCTTTGGGGGTAAAAGTTAAATATATGGAATGTCCGCTTGGAAAAACAGAGCACCTGAACTGCCTATTACATACAACTGAACTTTTCTATATGTGTAATTAAACTTTTTATTTGCTTAAACTAAAATCCATTAGGCGCAACTTTTATGGAGAAATGAGTACACTTCCAAGTTCCAGTTAATAAGTATCGGTTCTGGATGTTTCTCTCTTTGAAGCATATGAATTACCTCAAAAAGTGCACCTGAATTACCCGTAGTTTGCCTATTGTAGTCGTGTTTTTTTTGAACTTCTTTGTTAGTGTATCTAAACTTCCTGAATTCGTGCCCGCATGCACTTCCCTTGTTATTTACCCTGAACTTACCGTGGTCATTGTCTTGAACTGTCCGTGCTAGTGCAACTGAACTGCTAGTAGTCGTGTTTTTTGAACTACTTGTTAGTGCGTCAAGAGTCGAGCTTCGCCTGTACTGCCCGCGTTAGCGCATCTGAACTGTCCACTAAATTATGCGTGTACTTTTTTAGTAAGCGCAACTGAACTGTTTAGATTTTTTGCTATTTTTATATACATGAAAAACAATTCTTCATGCTGAACTGCGGTGGATCGAATAGTTGCATTACCATCAAACTAAAAGTCAGAGATCGGTCAAAACATTTGGCGCCCCAGGTTGATCATATCCCCCTCAACAGCATGATTGTACTTTGAAATGGAAAAACAAAAAATCCAGTTCCAGCAACAAACTTTATACAGGTCTCAAGGGCATAGCAACAAATACCTTCAGGGCATAAAATGGCAACCAGAAAACACGATGCCATAATGTTAGCTGAAGCTTACATGCATCAATAGCACACACGCACGACAAGAGACATTGTTTGCACATGAAACCGAATAGGAATTTTGTACAGATGGGAGATAGAGAAGGTGCAGCTTGCATCACGAGAGAGAGGTGTCGTGTCATCTCGCGTTGGACGAGCAGCCAAAGGCCACCTCCATGCCAGCGCTCGTCCCCGTCACCTTCGTCGCGTACGCAGCAACCTGAACTTCCGTTGTAGCCAAAGTCGCAGCCCCTATGCGCGTGTTGCAAGCACCTCCATTGGAGCGCTCCAGCTGCTCGCCGTGCACATGAGCGACGACACTGTCGCCACCAACCGGCTCTGCTCTGCTCGTGGGATTGGACCACTCTGTTCATGGGAGTGGGCTTCTCTGCTCTCTTTGGTTAGATTGGGGCGGTGGTGGAGGACCGAATCGGGAGTCCAGAAGCAGCAGGGGAGGGGCCCTGCGTCGGCCGCGAGATTGAGAGGCTGCTAGAAAGCAAGTTTGGTGGAGCGCAGGAGGGGTCGCCGGTGCATCTGGCTGAGCGGTGCGAGGTGAGGAATTCGATCCAGGGAGCTGAGCTGGGGGCGGGGAAGGTCGCTGGTGAAGAGAGCTTGGTGGCGCGTGGGGGAGGTTTCCGGTGCAGGGACCTGGGCGGCGCGTTGGGTAGTTCACCGATGCGAGGAGCTCGGAAGTACGAGGGAAACACCGGTGCATACGGGCGCACGCCGCGGCAGTGAAGAAAGCGGAAATTATTTGAGGCTCACACGGCGTGCCGGCGAGATAGAAGGCGGGCGGGATTTGGGCTGGTACTGCGCGCCGACCGGGTACGGCGCGTCGGCCGACGGCCGGGAAGAAGGCCGGCGGGACTTGGGGTTGGCACTAGCAAGGTGGAGGAAGAAGTTGCAGAATATTCCACCGCATCCATATAAGAGCCGGCCGGTTGTAGATCCTTAATCTACAACCGGTTTTAGAATAGATTCACCCTATATATATATATATATGCTATGTTGGCTGCTGTATGCAGCTTATCCTATATTTTCTCGATTTATTATGCTGCTGTGAATTTATCCTCTACTAGCTTCTAGATTTGCTACTAGATTTGTTAACATATTGGGCAAAAACGAGGGCCAAAAGGCAACAATCATTAAAGAAAGACAGAAATAGAAGCTTCTCTAGATTTGATACTAATTTGGTGAAAAGAGAGAGAACTGTTACAGAGAGAGAGAGAGGGGGGGGGAAAAAGGCGCTCTGAAAAATGCCAATTTGGGCCGAGACAGATAAAACCGAGCTCTCACGTACAACCAAACGCGGTCTCGTCCTATCCCACGCGGTCCCGTTCTACCAGCCCCACGCGACGCGGCCCCACACGATGCGGCCCCACAAGTCAGCACGGAATGGTCAACTAAACGGCAACCCTCCCGTCCGAGCATCTGCAAGGGGTTTCAAACTAGAGCGAGGGGAAAACTGAGGAAAAGTTAAGCGGCTGGGGAAAACTGAGTACAACTAACGACCCAGGGGCACGAAAATAGAAATCCCTTAAAGAAAAGCACTATTGGGAGATAACCCAATGTTTTATTTTCAGTTCTTTTTCTTTTATTTGAGTCTTGGAAGTTATTACTACTGTAATAACTGCTCCTTATCCTTTTTATTTCGTTGTTGTGCCAAGAAAAACCTCTAATTTGAGGGAGGTAAGATTTGGGGAAGTTGTTGTCCTGAAACAGATTTCGGTGCTGCACCGTAAAAATCCGTAAAATTCTCAGAATATCTTTTTGACCTGCGATTTCTTGTGCATATGCCCCAGGTTATATCCAAACTGTCATTAGTTTTACACTTTTTGATTTGAGCAACAGAAAACCCTCAAAAAAATCGACCTTTGTCAGTTGTTCTGTTTTGACAGATTTTTGTCACTATTTGTGTTTGCCTCTCCATCGCTTTCTTTTTGAGTTCTTTTGATCACGGAACTTTTGGGGAAGTTGCTACAGTAGTATATGCTTTATATGTGGTGGTTTTGAGTTGAAACCTGAACCAAAAAGGGTTGATTCATTATTATGTTTATGCTAATGTTGCTAATAGAATTGTCTGAAGTTTTGTATGAAGGAAGTTTTCAAGTGTAGGGATTGGAGAATGATGAGATGAGATGGAGAATGGAAAAAAGCTCAAGCTTGGGGATGCCCACGCACCCCAAGAAATATCCAAGAGGTACAAGCGTCAAAGCTTGGGTATGTCCCCGAGGCACCCCTTCTTCATCGGCAAAAATTAGGTCACCTTTCAAAACACTATATTTTTATTGCTTCATGCACTATGCATTTTTCTTGGAGCGTCTTTACTTTTGCTTTTAGTTTTATTTTGTTTTGTTTGCTGAAATAAATTCTTGGACCCCAACAAATTTCTTTTGGAGAAGATTTACTCGCTTTTCATTTGCCAAGAACACTCCGTTTTTCACTCTTATCGTTCAACGAGTGTTCTCTTTTTCTAGAACTATATTTGGCTTTCGTTTTTCGCCTTAATTTTGTTCATATCTTGTTTTATCTTTGCATCAAGGTGTATTTGGACCTCTGGTCTATGTTGGTATTCATCAAAAGAGTTGTTTCAAAAAGGTTTGAATGGTGTTGGAAAAGAGAAAAAGTTTCATGCAAAAAAGTGGTACAAAAAGGAGCTTGTTTAGACTGTGGCTTAGACTTTTTCATGCCATGCTTGATGTCGTTTTGATAGTATGCTTAGTGATTTTTGCTGTAGCATCACTTGTCTCAACTGACTGAGATTGCTTAATGAGCCTTTAAAAAAATCATGCGTTGTTTTTATTATTTGGAAGCATTAATTTGGTTTTCTCCTTGATGCTTTATTTGGGTTGACTTGGCGCATGCTTACAACATGTTTGACTCATACAAAGTCGCCATAAGCCTCTATGATCATTTAGTTTTTGACTTTTGATGCCATTTTATGCTTCTCTTAATGATGTTTTGTCGCTATGCATGATTATGGCCGTTATTGCTCTCTTAGTTGGTCGCTCCCAGTCTTTTGCTAGCCCTCATTTTGTACTGAGTATGAGCTCTACTTGTGCATCCAACTCCAAAAACCAAGTTATTCCAATGTGTCCACCATACATACCTATTAGCAATTTGCTATTCCAAAGTACATTTGACTTGTTTTTATCTATCCTTCAAATTAAACTCTTTTGGTGTTATGCAAAAATGAGTCAGTAAAGCTCTCATGAACCTGATGGCATACTTTACTTTTCTCGCTTTTAATAATTTTGACATTGTGGATCTTTTATGTTGAAGTTATGCTTGCAAGTTGTAAGATGGAAATTAGCCAAACCATGCCGTCATGGGGTAAGCTTTCAACATTGCACTTCTCTTATTTGAGTTGATATCATGATCTTTTGTTTATGGATACTCGCGATGTGAAATAAGTTGGGAATCTTGCGGGATCATGGAGTTTGTATACATGTTAGAGAAACGCCTGGGCCGCCAATCTAAGCCATGCATAATTCATGGTGGAAATTTACAGCATGCCCATAGTGGACATTCGACGACGCATCTCAAAATAAAAAGCTATACATACCAATGGTAAATAAAAGAGATGTCGAGGTGTTCATTGTCTGTTTATCCTGTCATTTTGATGTGGGCTTGTTCCATGTCACCGGGCACGGAGGTACCCCGTTGGTGGTTCTCAATGATACGTGTATACTTACAATGACAAGAGCTTGCTTGGGACTCTAAGTCGAGTAGCATGAGGTTTGGGTATTCGTACTTCATGGGACACGAGGTTTTCAACTTATAATTTGTCAAGCATATGCTCATAAACATTCTTGCATTTACTTTAACCATTCAAGATGCCTATGCTGGGGGCAATGAGAGCTCAAAGCTAGTAAGTACCATAATTTTTGAAGGTTTATAAAACTTGCAATCACTGCTTCCCTCTGCGAAGGGCCTTTCTTTTACTTTTATGTTGAGTCACCACCTTCTACCTTTATGCACCGTCTAAGAGAGCATAGTTGCCATTCTGAGTTTAATGTGCATTGTCCCAAAGTTATCATTGATTGATTCATGACTATGGTTTCACTTGTTCTTAAATTATTTGTATCTAGTCGCCCTTTTAAACTTGAAGGTGTCCAATGTATTTATGTTTTACTCTTCCATGAAGGACAAGATGAAAACCATTTGCTCTGTTTTTCCATATGATTTGAACACACATTTGACTTTCATTGTTTCATTATTCATGATCTTTCGTTTGTGTTTCTTTTCATGTTATAACATGGTTGCTAAGTTTCTTTTATCAAGATTATGTCTTTCATGCCCATGTTTTAAGTTCTTTGATCCCAGCACTCAATGCTTACTTTGATGATCAAGATTGTGATGGTGCAGGTCACCTCAAAAATTATTCTTTTGTTATCACTTACCTACTCGAGGACGAGCAGGAGCTAAGCTTGGGGATGCTGATACGTCTCAAACGTATCTATAATTTTTGATGCTCCATGCTTGTTTTACACCATTTGCTTTGTGTTTTGTTACACTTCGTGGCATTTTTATGCATTTTCCAGAACTAACCTATTAACAAGATGCCACAGTGCCAGTTCCCTGTTTTCTGCTGTTTTTGTGTTTCAGAAAAGTTACATAGGAAATATTCTCGGAATTGGACGAAACAAAAGTCGAACCTTCTATTTTTACCGAAGCTTCACAAAGACCAAAGATGAGACGGAGGCGGGCCAGAGGCTGGCCACACCACAGGGGGGCGCGGCCTAGCTCCTGGTCACGCCCACCCATGGTGAGCCCACCTGGTCCACCTCCTGACGACGCTCTTTCGCCTATAAAGACCCCTCGTCGGGAAAACCTAAGGGACGGATCGCTTTTCCCAGAAACATACTGCAAGCCGCTGCCGTCATCGAATCGAGATCGGGAGGATCCAGGAGCTCTTCCCGGCACCCTGCCAGAGAGGGGAATCCCTACCGGAGGCCTTCTACACCACCATGGACGCCTCCGGAGTGATGTGTGAGTAGTCTACCTTGGACTACGGGTCCATATCAGTAGCTAGATGGTTGTCTTCTCCACTATGTGCTTCATGTTTAGATCTTGTGAGCTGCCCTACATGATCAAGATCATCTTTATGTAATCATACATGTTATGTTTATTGGGATCTGATGAGTATTGGTACTATGTCAAGTTGATGTGCTGAATATTATCTTATGTTATCTCTATGTTGTTTATGATCTTGCATGCTTTCCGTTGCTAATAGCTATCTTGGCCGAGTAGATGCTAGTAACTCCAAGAGGGAGTATTTATGCTCGATGGTCGGGTTCATGCCTCTATTTAATCTGGGGGAGTGATAGTTGCCTCTAAGGTTGTAGATGTGCTGTTGCCACTAGGGAGAAAACAACATTCTTGTGTCTAAGGACATTTGCTTTGTTTACATTACGCACTTTGCTTAATGCGATTATCTGTTGTTCGCAACTTAATACTCAAGGGGTGTTTGGATGATATCCCCGCGAGTGGATTTTTAGTCATAGATGCAGTTGGATTACGGTCTATGTATTTTGTCGTAATGCCCAGAGTAAGTGATATGTCCATTTTGCATCACTATTTTGTATCATAATTTGCTGTTATTCATTGATATATTTCATATTTAGAGATGATACTTATGTTGTTTCCTCTGTTTTTACATGTTTGATGATCATTGGAGGATTTGCTGCCGGAGTCAGGATTCTGCTGGAAAAGGACCGTCAAGACACCATATTTTGGAAGATCAGGAAAATTCCAAATAAATACCAGAAAATTATATTTTACCAGAAGACTCCGGAAGCCAGAAGGAGAAGGAGAGAGGAGCCAGGGGGTAGCCTCATGCACAGGGGGCGCGGCCTGGCCCCTGGCCGCGCCGGCCCTGTGTGAGGGTGCCCTGGCCCACTTCTGGTCTCGCCCCTTCGCATACTTGATCATCCCCGAAAACCTAAGTCAGGGGGGCTCAGAGATAGACACAGCCGCCTCTGCGGGGCGGAAAACACCAGAGAGAGAAAAGCTCTCCGGCAGGCAGAAATCTGTCGGGGAAATTCCTTCCCGGAGAGGGGAGATCGTCGCCATCGTCATCACCATCGCTCCGGACTTCATCAGGATCATCATCATCATCATCTCCATCACCAGCACCTTCATCTCCACCATCACCATGCCATCCCGCTGTAACATCTTGAGTTGGATCTTGTTATATTCTTA
The DNA here is from genome assembly GCA_007115705.1 of Dactylis glomerata. Lineage (NCBI taxonomy): Eukaryota > Viridiplantae > Streptophyta > Magnoliopsida > Poales > Poaceae > Dactylis > Dactylis glomerata. The sequence continues at coordinate 1,304,027 of QXEO01001291.1, forward strand.
GGGGAAACTTTCCTTGTGTTGATTACTCTTGTAGTTGATGCTATTGAGTGGAACCGTTGAATTAAGGTTTATGTTCAGATTGTTATTTACCATTATTTCACCTCTGATCATGATCCATATGATGTCTTGTGAGTAGTCTGTTTAGTTCTTGAGGACATGGGAGAAGTCAAGATGTTAGTAGTGAATTATTGTTGAGAAATATTTAATGGTTTGATATTGTTGTGGTGCAATTTCACTAGTGGTGTCATGTGAACGTCGACTACATGATACTTCACCATTTATGGGCCTAGTGAGATGCATTGGGTATTTGGCTACCAATTGTGGGGTTGCTGGAGTGACATAAACCTAAACCTCCATTGGTAAACCATTGCACCAGGGAGCGTAGGATCTTAGAGTTTAAGGCTATGGTTAGATTTATCTTAATTACTTTCTTGTATTTGCGGATGCTTGCAAGGGGTATAATCACAAGTGTGTATTTATCCTAGTAAGGGTAGTGCGCTAGCACAGGTTCACCCCCATAACACTTATCAAACCAATAAAGACTACTTAGCGGTATGAAGCGAAAGCTCTTGACAGAAACTCCCGTGTGTCCTCGAGAACGTTTGGTTATTATAAGTTACACAACCGGCTTGTCCTTTGCTGAAGAAAGGATTGGGCCACTTGCTGCAATTGTTACTACTGTCTTTTATTTACTCGCACTTTACTTATTTGCATTACCAAATATCCCTAAAAACCCATTTGCTAGTATTTACAGTGAAACCTTGATCAAAACCACTAGTCAGCACCTTCTGCTCCTCGTTGGGTTCGACACTCTTATTTATCGAAAGTACTATGATACACCCCCTATACTTGTGGGTCATCAAGACTATTTTTTGGTGCCATTGCCGGGGAGTGAAGCGCTATTGTGGAGTGGAATTGGTAAAGGTAACCGTCACTGTGAGTATTGTTTTTATTTTGTCTTTATTTTTATTTTACTCTGCTATGGAGAATTCTCCATTTGGTTTCCTATTTGGGAACACGTCTACTACTGCTGCACATGTGGATGAACCACCACCACCACCTGCTGAAGTTGATCCTTTTAAAATACCTATGAAAATTGTTGGGCGTGTTATGGATAACAGCTATTCAGGAGATGGAACTGTCCATCCGGGTGATCACTTACTATTTATACATCAATTATGCGAGTTGTTCAGGTGTGCAGGTATTTCACCAAGCTAGGTTAAGAAGAAGCTATTCTCTTTATCATTGAAAGGCAGAGCTGAGGAGTGGTATCGGCTGCTCCAAGATGGTCCATCTATGGCATGGGAGGACATTGTACCTCTCTTTTATTCCAAGTTTTATCCTCCAAGTGAAATCCATAAAGATCGTAATCGGATATATAATTTTTGGCCTCTGATATGTCTCCAACGTATCTATAATTTTTGATGTTCCATGCTTGTTTTTACACCATTTGCCTACTGTTTCATTACACTTCATGGCACTTTTATGCATTTTCCGGAACTAACCTATTAACAAGTCGCCACAGTGCCAGTTCCCTATTTTTGCTGTTTTTGTGTTTCAGAAGTGATACACAGGAAATATTCTCGGAATTGGACGAAACAAGTTCCTGAAGTCTTATTTTTCCCGGAAGCTTCCAGAGATCTGAAGAGGAGTTGGAGGGGGGCCACGAGGGCCCCACACACCAGGGCGGCGCGGCCAGGGGCCTGGTCGCGCCCCCTATGTGTGAGAGCCCCTCGGGCCACTTCTGACGATGCCCCTTCGCCTATAAAGACCCCCCAACGGAAAAAACCTAAGTACCCGATCAATTTTCCAGAACACATCGTGATCCGCCACCGCCGTAGACCCGAAGATCGGGAGGGTCTAGAAGCTCTTCCCGGCACCCTGACGGAGAGGGGAATCGCCATCGGAGGTCTTCTTCATCGCCATGCTTGCCTCCAGAGCGATGAGTGAGTAGTCTACCTTGGACTATGGGTCCATAGCAGTAGCTAGATGGTTGTCTTCTCCACCATGTGCTTCATGTTTAGATCTCATGAGCTGCCCTACATGATTGAGATCACCATTATGTAATTCTACATGTTTGGTTTGTTGGGATCCAATGAATATTGGTGTTATGATTGAGTTGCTATACTGAAATATATCTTTTGTTATCTCTATGTTGTTTATGATCTTGCATGCTCTCCGTTGTTAGTAGCTATCTTGGCCGAGTAGTTGCTAGTGACTCCAAGAGGGGGTATTTATGCTCGATAGTGGTTCATGCCTCTATTTAATCTGGGGGAGTGACAGAAACCTCTAAGGTTGTAGATGTGTTGTTGCTACTAGGGAGAAAACAACATTCATATGCTCAAGGGCATATGCTTTGTTTACATTACACACTTTGCTTAATGCAATTATCTGTTGTTCGCAACTTAATACTTGTGGAGTTCTCGGATTGATTCGCCACAAGTGGATTATTAGTCATAGATGCAGTTGGATGGCGGTCTATGTATTTTGTTGTAATGCCCAGAGTAAATCTCATAGTGATCTTCTTGACATATCACGTTTATCTTTATTCTATCAATTGCCCAACTGTAATTTGTTTACCCAGCATGTGTTATTTATCTTATGGAGAGACACCACTAGTGAACTGTGGACCCCGGTCCTATTTCCATCATATTGCTATCACCTGTTTACTTTACTTGCACTGTTTACTTTACTCGCATACTTCTACTGTTTTCCACTCGGTACGCTCATAACCTTTGTTTCAAGCAAACCGGTGAGATTGACAACCTCATCGCAAGTTGGGAACAAAGTACTTGGTTGTGTGTGTGCAGGTTCCACGTTGCTGCTCGCAAAGCAAAGCTTGGATGAGGCGCCATATATAAATTGTCCGAAGCTGTCGCTAAGCCAGTCCGCATCACCTTCAGTCGCATTGTCTGCTCTTCTCCTGAATGATAAACCTTGGTTTCTTTACTGGGGGAAAATCTTGCTGCTATATTCATCACACCTTCCTCTTGGGGTTCCCAATGGGCCGGTTATTTACTTCATCAACTCGGTCGCATCAAGCTCTTTTCTGGCGCCGTTGCCGGGGAAGAGTGGAAGACCTCTGCAAGGGGAGTTTTTTGCACACACATCCTTTACTTTGTTTTAAGTTTTGCTTTATTTATTTTTACTTGCATCGTTTTATCAAAAACCCAAAAAAAAAATAGAATCCTTGGTAGTTGTTTTTACTTGTCTGCTTCTAGTTTGCTAAAATGGCTACTCCTGAAAACACCAAGTTGTGTGACTTTACTAGCACGAACAATAGTGATTTTATCTGCACTCCTATTGCGCCACCTGCTTCTGCTGTAAATTTTTATGAGATTAAGCCTGCTTTGTTGAACCTTGTTATGAAAGAGCAATTTTCTGGTGCTAGTACTGATGATGTTGCAGCTTATCTCAACAATTTTGTTGAGCTATGTGAGATGCAAAAGTATGAGAATGTTGATGGTGATATTATTAAGCTTAAGTTGTTTCCTTTTTCTTTGAGAGGAAAAGCTAAGGATTGGTTGCTGTCTTTGACTAAGAATAGTATTGATTCATGGGCTAAGTGTAAGGATGCTTTTATTGGTAGATACTATCCTCCTGCTAAGATTATATCTCTGCGTAGCAATATTATGAAGTTTAGTCAATTTGATAATGAACATGTTGCTCAAGCTTGGGAAAGAATGAAATCTATGATAAAGAATTGCCCCACTCATGGACTGACTAATTGGATGATTGTCCAAACTTTTTATGCAGGACTGAATTTTTCTTCAAGGAACCTACTTGATTCAGCTGCTAGAGGCACTTTTATGTCCCTTACCTTGGGCGCCGCAATGAAGCTTCTCGACAACATGATGGTAAATTACTCCGAATGGCACACCGAGTGACAAGGGTATAGATAATAGAGCCCGTTAGTTGAATACCCCTGAGGCCCGTTAAGCTAGGGCCCAATTGTAATGATAGTCGAATACGAGTTCTTACCGTATGTCGATATTTGTAATCTGTATCGGACCCTACCCGATCCTCGAGACCTGGCCACCTATATATAGGGGCCAGGAGGGGACGGAGGAGGGCAGATTGAAAAGCAAGCCAGGTTGAACACCCAAGTTTACTTTCGATATACACTTATTTCGACTAACCTTTACCTTCGAGTTCATCCGACGCACTATTCCCCCGATGTCGGGGGGATGACCCCCGGTAGGGTCAAGAGACTAGAGAGACACAAGGTCTATGATTGACTTTATGCCGGGTTATCAAGGAAGGGCCTGGCCGGAATATAAGAGCATCGGCCAGGCCGGCATATAATGTGTATCCCGGCTGGTGTCTGGATATGCCGGCATAGCCGGAATACTGATATATGTGTGCCGGCATATACTCAGATATGCCGGCCTAACTATTTGGTGTGTTGTGCAGGAGCAGGGGAGGCCGGATTACCCGACCCTCGTAGGTCGTTGGTCCGGCATATAAGTCCTGGGTATGGCCAACGGTCATATCCGGGATGCTTAAGTCAACCAAGGTGTCACATCCCTACAATCAAGGAAGAAAACATCCAAGCATGGTAGCAGAGTAAGATGGCAGGGTGCACAGTGGAGGTTACCTACCCTCACTGTGCACAAGTACGAGCTTACCGCACGGAGGTAAGGCCACAGTTCAAGAGGTACAAGGTACACAGGGATATGGCGTCCCATCGAGAGCAATCAGGGGCGAAGTCAAGGGTCTCTGCCATCGCCACCAGCTCCTGTTTGGAGTGTAGCCCTTGTCTTGTGGTCTTGTATGACCGTTGTAACCCTGGCCACCACTATATAAGGTGGCATAGGGAGCCCTGGTAAAGGGTTGAACGTTGGCGGATAGTTGTTGGTTGGTCACTCTGTACTCTTACACTTACCAGTTCATCTTCCTTCTCTAGCAGAGAGCTTGGAAGCACCATTGTGGTGTACTACATCGATCCATATATACAATCAGTAGAGCAGGAGTAGGGGTGTTATCTCCTTACGAGAGCCCCGAACCTGGGTAGATCAGTGTCTCTTTCTGTCGTGCTTTTTAGCTCGTTCCCCTCTCCCGAATCCTCCAGCATCTAGTCGGCCCCCATTTAAGCCATCCTATGGCATATGTTGTTTCACCACGACGACACCCGATCCTAAGTCCTTCATCTAGGACATTTGTCGAGTTAACCCTCGTCAATTGGCGCCGACTGTGGGGAGCTGGGCGTTGGAATCATGAATTCGGCGGCTTTTTCGCTTTTAGCCAACAGCAGCTCAGCACTCGACGGAAGTCAAGAGATGGAGTTAACAATTGGAAGTTTAAGCATCTTCGTCGGGCCATCGGGTTCGTCCTGCCTCTCGGATTCGACGAAACCAGATCCGTCGGCGAGCAAGACCGAGACAGAGGTAATGTTGGAATCATCAGAAGGCTCTTCCAGCGAGGTAAACTCGCCGGTCAGCTTAGAAAAAGCACCAATCGCAGAAGGCGACAAAATTCGGGAAAATTTCGACTCAGAAGAAAGGGTATGTCAAACATACAATAGCGCAAGGGACTTCGCCGTTGGAAGCATTGGCGTCTCCAAAGTGCATCAACTATGCGTCATTATCACCGAGGCAGAAGAAGAGAACAACAACGAAGGAAGTAAAAAGCTCGACAGGCAAGTCGACAAAATAAAAGAACACAACAAAAAGGATAAGGAGAAAGTCCACATTTCGGCTGGCGAATGGAGAATGATCAAGTCAGCTATCAATCACGGTACAGAAGTACCCGAAGGATCGAGAAGAGAAGTTCTAATGGGATATCAGTATGCATTATACCAACATAGGAAGAAACTAAGGGAGGAAAGAGACACGGTCCTTCAAAACAATAACAATATATCAAGGGAGGAATACTGGGATGACTATAGTGAGGATTCCGAGTACAGCAAAGAAAGGCGCGGAGACCCAAAACACAACAGGGGGCAACAGCACGCAGCAGAGAAGAAAGGTACTCGAGGAGCCCTACCCCACAGCTAGAAGAGGAGAAAGATGACTTCATGCAAGAAACGCCAGAAGCAGTGTTGATAGCAGCACAGGCATATTTACTAACCACAAGGCCAGAACCCGGGGATCCGCGAGAAGATATGCACCGTGCCGCGATACAAAGCCTCGGAATAGTGGAGAGCAAGATCAGGGAAAAAGGTCCAGACGCAAAGTCGACAAGCTACAAGGAAAAGCAAAAGGAAAAGCTCAGATACAACTTCGCAGATAACGAGTATAGTGAGTCATCAGAAGAGGAAAGGTGACAAAAGAGGAAGGAGGACGCAAGAAATATAATAGCACAGGCTCGAGTAAATAAATCACGCCATGCCTGGAGGGAAGAAAATTATGAAGACGACGATAAAGAGATGGGCGCATTATGCTTTACCCGCAGGGTTCGCAAAACTCGGGTACCCAAAGGATTCAAATTACCACATGATCAACATAAATATGACGGGTCGCAACAACCTACCATGTGGTTGTCGGACTATTTACAGGCAGTGCAGATATCAGGTGGAACAAAGGCGACTGCAATACAAAGTTTGCAGCTACACCTCACCGGCGCAGCACGGTCATGGTTGAATACCCTACCCAACGAATCCATTGGAAGTTGGGGAGAACTCGAAAGCCAATTCGCAAGAAATTTTCGTTCAACGTACAAACGCCCAGCATCACTGGAGGAAGTTAAGGCGTGTGTGCAAAGGAAAGGCGAAACTCTACGTTCTTATATACAATGGTGGAGTGTAATCAAAAACTCAGCAGAGGACGTCTCCGACGAACGAGCAATAGACGCTTTTTTGGCTGGACTTCGTCGCTCAGATCTCGTGGAAGAAATAGGAAGAGCAAGACCTACAATAGTAGCCGAGCTAATGGAAGATGCCAACAAATTTGTTGATGGAGAAGACGCATATAATAACAAAAGGGGACGTTCACCAGAAGTCGACAGAATAAGCAGACAAAGGAGACGACACCGCAGCAGGGATAACCAAGGAAGGCGAAATCAGGTAGCCGCGGGCTACGCAGCCGAAGAAGAGGAAGGACATGAAAACAGGAGGTTTCAGGCAAAAGGAGTAGGAAAATCGAGATACTCCGGTCCATCGGCCGAGGATATGTTATACGGACCTTGTCGAATCCACTACGCATATCTTGATGGGAAAAGAGTCTCCAATCACCAGATGAAGGATTGTAGAACGTTCCTAAGACTACAAAGCGCCATGAGCTCAAACCAAGTAGGATGGCAAGAAGAGAAGCACACAAGTCAAGGATATCAAATGCAAAGACTAGCAAGGCACCTAGAGTCAAAAGTTTACATATCAGCTATGATTCAGCCGGTGCCTAAGTCGAAGAAAGAGCGAAAGAGCATATCCAGGCAAGTAAACCTAGCAATATCGTCACCACTAGCTACCACAGAGTACTTGCGGTGGTCAGATCAACCAGTTAAGTTCAGTAGAGCAGACCACCCAAGGAAAGTTCCCAGGCCAGGCCACTCGCCTATGGTTTTAAAGGCACAAATAGGAGGGTACGACATCGGAAGAGTATTTATGGACGCAGGGAGTGGCATCAACCTGATATATACTAGAACCCTGAAGGCAATGTGTATCTCGCTGACGAGTTTGAAGCCAACAGACTGCTCCTTCCACGGAATAGTACCAGGAGCCGCAAACTACCCTTTGGGAAGAATAGAACTCGACGTCTGCTTTGGCAGTAGCAGCAACTACCGCAGAGAAAAGCTGGAATTTGAAGTTATGGACTGGCCTTCGCAATACCATGCAATCCTGGGGTGCCCAGCATTTGCAAAATTCATGGCAGTGCCTCGTTACGCGTATCTCACGCTAAAAATCCCAGGACCCAAAGGAACAATTACAGTGCAAGGGAGCTTTGAAGTAGCCAACATATGTGACAGAGACTTCAATAGGATGGCGCAAACCTTCGGCATGACAGCAGAATATGAGAGGCTAAAAGGAGAAACAGATCATAATGTGCTACCCGACGTTGGACGATCCCTGCCAGATCAGGCTTTCGACACAACTCAGGACTCGAAGAAGATCCAGGTCCACCCTACAGATCCAAACAAGACGACATCAATTGCGGTGAACTTGGATCCCGCATAGGAAAGCGCGCTCGTCGAGTTCCTCTGTGAGCACTGGGAAATCTTCGCCTAGTGTCCATCAGACATGCCAGGGGTTCCCAGAGAACTCGTCGAGCACGCATTAAATGTAGATCCCAAGGCAAAGCCAGTCAAACAACCGTTACGACGATTTGATGAACCTAAAAGAAAGGCGATAGCATCAGAATTGCACAGGCTGGAAAATTCCGGATTTATCAAAGAAATCAAAACTTCGAGCTGGGTATCAAACCCAGTTATCGTACCCAAGAAAAACACAGACGTACAAAGAATATGTGTCAACTACACATCTCTCAATAAGCATTGTCCAAAGGATCCCTTCCCTCTACCCCGCATCGATCAGATAATTGATTCAACAGTGGGATGCGCGAGGCTTTCCTTTCTGGACGCGTATTCTGGTTACAATCAGATCAAATTAAAGAAGGAAGACGAAGAAAAGACGGCCTTCATCACACCGTACGGAGTGTTTTGCTACCAAGTAATGCCGTTCGGCCTAAAAAATGCATGAGCAACTTATCAACGGATGATGCAAAAACTGCCTCGGGAGCCAAATAGGATGCAACATTCAAGTCTACATTGATGATGTAGTCATCACCACAAGAGAGGAGAAATCTTTAATCAGCGACTTGGCAGAAACCTTCGACAACCTGAGCAGGTACAAGCTTAAGCTCAACCCGATAAAGTGTTCCTTCGGCGTATCGGCAGGACAACTTTTGGGGTTCCTGGTATCAGCACAAGGAATATAGGCGAACCCTGAGAAGATTCAAGCAATTTTAACAATGGGGAAACCCACGAAACTACACGACGTACAGAAACTTGCAGGACGCGTCGCGACATTAAGTCGTTTTGTTGCTCGATTGGGAGAAAAGGCGCTTCCTTTCTATGCACTTATGAAGAAATCAGATGATAAATTTGAATGGACAGAAGAAGCAAACACAGCTTTTGCACAGTTGAAAAAAGTGCTTTCCACGCCGCCAGTGCTGGTCGCACCAAAAGAAAAAGAACCACTGCTACTCTACATCGCCGCAACCCATCAGGTGGTGAGCACAGTATTAGTAGTCGAAAGAAGTGAAGAAGGAAAAGCCCACGGCGTCCAGAGGCCGGTATATTTCATCAGTGAAGTATTATCTCCGACAAAACAGAGGTACCCGCATTATCAGAAACTTGCATATAGTGTTTTCACAACTGCACGAAAACTGTGACAGTACTTTGCGGTGCACCCAATTATAGTGGTCAATGAAGCGCCACTATCAAACATATTGAACAATCCTTTAGCAACAGGACGTGTCTCTTTGTGGGGAATCGAATTATCTCCCATGGACATCACATATGAAAAAAGGAAGGCAATCAAGTCGCAAATCTTGCCAGATTTCACAGCAGAATGGCTGGAGCTGCAGAGCACAGGACCGCCAGATTTATTGAGTGTCTGGACAATGTACTTTGACGGTTCTAAGAGAGTACAAGGTGCAGGCGCAGGAGTAATCTTAATATCGCCGCATGGCGACAAGCTGAAGTACGTCTTAAGGATGAGTTTTCCGCAGGCTTCTAACAATGAAGCGGAATACGAGGCTCTGTTACATGGAATGAAGATGGCCAAAGCATGTGGAGCAACTCGACTAAAGATATTTGGGGATTCAAACCTTGTCGTCCAACAAGTTATGAACAGATGCGACACAATCAATGACAACATGATGGCCTACAAGAACTTATATCACTACCTCGAAGGAACATTTGATGGATGCGAAGTCTCGCACATCAGCAGAAACAGCAATGAAGAAGCCGACACCTTAGCAAATATCGGGTCCCAGTGTTTACCCGTGCCATCGGGAGTATTCTGGGAGGAAATAGTGGAAAGGTCAATAAAAAGTGTCAAAACTTTGACTACTACAGCAGGCTTGGGGGCTACACCGGAACCCGAGGAAGTCATGATGGTAGAAGAAACCTAGATGCAGCCATATCTCGCATATATGATAAACAAACAATTACCAGAAGATGCAGTGGAAGCCAAGAGGATAACTCGACGATCGAAAGCGTTTGTCGTGTTGCAGGAGAAATTATACAAGAAGAGTATTACCGGCGTTTTGCAGCGTTGTGTAACGCCTCAGGAAGGAAAAGTAATACTAAAAGATATACATGGCGGAGTGTGCGGCCATCATGCAAGCAGCAGGGCAATAGCGGCAAAAGCATTCCGTGCAGGATTCTATTGGTTAACAGCCATCAAAGACGCGAAAGATATAGTCCGGAAGTGTGAAGCCTGTCAAAGATTCGTATCTCGGCCACATGCACCAGCAGCAGAGTTACAGCCAATACCATTGTCCTGGCCCTTTGCACAATGGGGCCTCGATATGGTGGGAAAGTTGCATAAATCCTGGCCAGGAGGACATGTTTACATGCTAGTGGCAGTCGATAAATTTACCAAATGGGTGGAAGCAGCCCCGGTAACAACTCAAGATTCAATAGCAGCGATCAACTTCATCAAGTCAATAGTGTTCTGTTTCGGCGTACCATATAGCATCATCACGGACAATGGGATAAACTTCACCTCAAAGGAATTCAAGAGTTACTGCGAACGATTAGGAATCAAACTCAAATTTGCATCTGTGGCACACCCGAAGACAAATGGGAAAGTCGAAAAAGCCAATGGCCTGATATGCAGCGGGATAAAAAATAGGCTCTTAGCACCTCTCGAGAAAGCCAAGAGCGCTTGGGTAGATGAATTGCCCTCCGTTCTTTGGAGTCTAAGAACCACGCCCAACGCAGCAACTCAAGAAACTCCTTTCTTCCTGGTCCATGGCGCAGAAGCTGTGCTTCCAGTCGAAGTTACACACGAGGCTCCAAGAGTAACGGCATACAATGAAACAACAGCAATAGAAACATTGCAAGACGATGTCGATGCATTAGATGAAGCAAGAGATAAAGCATTAGAAAGAGCCACGCAGTATCAACAGAGCCTGCGAAACTACCACAGTAGTCGAGTTCGTCCACGATCCTTCGTGGTGGGAGATGTAGTTTTGCGACTCAGGCAAGATAGCCACGGCAAATTGGAGTCCCCTTGGGTGGGACCTTACATTGTCACAGAAGTGATACCAGGAGGAGCATATCGACTGCAAGACAAGAAGACAGGGAAAGACGAGGGCAACCCGTGGAATGCGGAGCAGCTACGACGTTTTTACGCGTAGAGTAAATCTAGTGGTATTAGTAAAATTCGCGTTAAACCTTCTGAACCCAGAACATGAGGCCATAGGCCGGGTTCCTTGGGTTGAACTCGACAAAATTGTATAAAATATTTTTACTTCTCCACTCGGGGGCTTAAAACCCTCGGGTCGTACGAAAGAAACTTTTATCACGACATGGAGATCTTTTTTCACTATAAGGTTGTGCAGACAACCCGATATCCTTCAAAGCAATTGGTTCACAAAGAACCCGATATATATATAAAGCATACCTCAAAACAATGATTTGTTTTCATGGTACTAATAAAAGCGTCAAAGCAAAGTACGAATATTCATTACATATAGCACGGCAGCAAGGACATTATGAAAAGAAATTACATATAAAGAAGATCCTAATGAAAGTGGACTTCAGCTTCATACTCCTTTTGGCACTGAGTGCCGTCATAGATCTTCACGTCGAACTTTGACGTGCCGATATGGAAGTCGAAGGTCATGAAGAAACCTTGATGGATGTCGTGGTCTTCTGCAAACTGCGACCAGCCACCCTTAAAGTACTGCTCGCTGTTGCCATCATACCAAACCTCCACTTCGTATGGAGTCCCACTGCCAGATTGTTCACGGAGAACCGCTTCACGCAGTTCTCGCCCGTCCATGAACTTAGTGAAATTCAGCGGCAGACGCTGAATCTCGCGGCACTGCGCCATGGCAATGCAGAAGAAAGAGAAGATTCTGGGAGGAGCAGCAGGAGCAGCGGGAGCAGCAGGAGGAGGAGCACTTGGACCTGGGGCAGCGCCAGTAACCTTGGGTTTGTTTTTGCTACCAGGTGGGCGGCCGGGACGACGCTTAACCGGAGCGGCCGAAGTTGTGATGTTCTTGCTTCCACGAGGGCGGCCCCGACCTCGTGGCGCCACCGGAGAGCCAAGGCTCAAACGAGAACCATCTGCGTTAGCCATGTGGACAAGGGAGAAATCTCGAAACCCTAGATGAAGAGAGAAGATGATGCGGCGGAGGAGGAATCTGATTAGGGTTTTTTACCCTTGCCAAAAGATGCTTTATTTATAAGCACGTATTATCGGGCCCCCGTGATAGGCGAGGCCCATAAACGTATTTTACAAAGGAGTTAAATTCTGCACATAGCAGACGATAAATACCAAGGAGAAAAAAATAAGAAGGGAAGAGTGTGGTTGCACGATATGAAAAAACCTCGCCTTGGGCTCGGGGGCTTATGAACAGGAGAAGTTAAAAGAAAGAAGACGAAGTGAATTTTGAGCCTATGCTTAACTACAAGTATTCAAACATAGCCTCGGGGGCTACTCCCATCGGGAGCGCTGAGCGCGCACCCGATAGAGGATGAGATAGTCAGTATTGAAGATAAGGAAAGTATATCATACAAACTTTGACTATATAGTCGACAAAGTGCAAAGAAGTCACTCCCATCGGGAGGGAACTGGAAGAAATTAATTTAAAGTTCGAATTTCTTTGATTTTATCAGTCAAAAGCTTGGCTACGATATAAGATTCTCGAGTTGCGTTATCGCAACGAAACTCGAATGCCGTGATTTATCACGAAGGTAAGACCCCGGGATCCGTCCTGTGTGGCCTGGTATACGCACATGGATGCGCTCTGCTGGTATGTATCCGTGTCTACGACGCGAAGAAAATCCTGGTGGACGCACTGGGTATCCTGAGAATCACTGGGATTCATTCTTTGTAAGTCCTAAATGCGGCAAAAGAATGGGTTTGACCGGTATCCCGAATTCAAATCCAAGGGGATTGAATTTGAAGTAGGTGACAAGTATCTGTTCCGGCAGTTAACTGACCTCTTGATCCGTCAGAGTTGTCAGGCTTGTTCATCAAAACCTCTTGCGAAAAAACATCATGAAAGTAAGTCGAAAGACCAAGTCGAAGATTTGAAGATATGAAGAAATCGAAGAATTGATCAAGTCAAAGATTTGAAGATTAGAGATTCAACCCGAATCTGCAATTCTGGTAGAATCTCAGGGGCTACTGACAAGGGTATAGATAATAGAGCCCGTTAGTTGAATACCCCTGAGGCCCGTTAAGCTAGGGCCCAATTGTAATGATAGTCGAATGCGAGTTCTTACTGTATGTCGATATTTGTAATCTGTATCGGACCCTACCCGATCCTCGAGACCTGGCCACCTATATATAGGGGCCAGGAGGGGACGGAGGAGGGCAGATTCAAAAGCAAGCCAGGTTGAACACCCAAGTTTACTTTCGATATACACTTATTTCGACTAACCTTTACCTTCGAGTTCATCCGACGCCCTATTCCCCTGATCCTAAGTCCTTCATCTAGGACATTTGTCGAGTTAACCCTCATCACCGAGAGAGCTCCACAAGGTAAGAAGGTAAATTCTGTTGAGGAAACCTCTTCATTGAGTGATAAGATTGATACCATTATGGCTATGCTCGCTAATGATAGGACTCATGTTGATCCTAATAATGTTCCTTTAGCCTCTTTGGTTGCTCAAGAAGAGCATGTTGATGTGAACTTCATTAGAAATAATAATTTTAACAACAATGCTTATAGGAACAATTTTGCTAGTAATAATTATAGCCCGTATCCTTCTACCAATGGTAATGGTTATGGTAATTCTTATGGTAATTCCTACAACAACACTAGGGCCGCACCCTCTGAACTTGAAGTCATGCTCAAAGACTTCATGGTAAAACAATCTGCTTTTAACAAGTCTGTTGAGGAAAAGTTAGGCAAAATTGATATTCTTGCTTCTAAAGTTGATAGCCTTGCTCATGATGTTGAACTTCTGAAATTAAAAGTGTTGCCTAATGATGTGAAAGAGAACAATGTTTTTGCTACTGCTAATGCTATCCAAGTTGGAATTGATGAAAATCTTAGATTGTTAGCAGAATTGCATGCTAGATGGGAAAGAGAGGATGAGATTGCTAGGAATTTGAAAGTTTGCACTATTACTACCTCTGATGATGTTTTTCCTAATGCTAGCAATCCTCTTACTTTGATTGGTGTAGAGAAAACTCCCACTCCTTGTGTTAAAAAGCCTAAAACTGCCAAAACTTTTTCTCAAAAGAGTGCTGAAATTTTTCGGAGTGTAGGAGATGATAGCTCTACTTCTTTTAATGATTTTGATGTTGATGGCTGCAATATATCTGAAGTTATTTTGTTCTTGCAAAAGCTTGCTTTGACTCCCAATGCTAGTTCTTTAATATTGCTTTTACTAAGCATATTACCAATGCTCTCATAAAAATTAGGGATGAAAAGTTGCAGCCAAAAGCTTCTGTTCCCAAGAAGTTAGAAGATGGTTGGGAACCCATCATTGATATGCATGTTAATGGTTTTGATTGCCATGCTTTATGTGATCTAGGTGCTAGTATTTCTATCATGCTTAGAAAAATTTATGACATGCTTGATTTACCACCTCTTGAAAAATGTTATTATGATGTTCCTATTGCTGATGTTGCTAAGAAGAAACCTTTGGGAAGGATTAATGATGTTATTATTGTGGTTAACAATAACCTTGTTCCCGTTGATTTTCTTGTTATGGATGTTGAATGCCATGCTTCATGTCCTATTATTTTGGGAAGACCCTTTCTTCGAACTGTAGGTGCCATCATTTATATAAGGGAAGGCACCATTAAATATCAATTCCCACTCAAGAAAGGTATGGAACACTTCCCTAGGAAAAGAAAGAAATTGCTTTTTGACTCTATTCTTAGAGCAAATTATGAGCTTGATGCTTCATTACTTGAGGTTACTTGATTCGCAATTTTCTGCACCTAGCTCAAAGGCGTTAAAGAAAAGCACTCTTGGGAGATAACCCAATGTTTTATTTTCAGTACTTTTTCTTTTATTTGAGTCTTGGAAGTCATTACTACTGTAATGACCGCTCCTTATCCTTTTTATTTCATTGTTGTGCCAAGAGAAGCCTCTAATTCGAGTGAGGTAAAGATTTGGGGATTTTGCTGTCCTGAAACTGTTTTCGGTGATGCACCGTAAAAATTCTTATAAATTCTCTGTATATCTTTTGGACCTGCGATTTCTTGTGCATATGCCCCAGGTTATATCCAAACTTTCGTTAGTTGAATACTTTTTGATTTGAGCAACAGAAAACCCCTCAAAAATTCGACCTTTGTCAGCTGTTCTGTTTTGACAGATTTCTGCCACTATTCGTTTTTGCCGCTTTATCGCTTTCTTTTTGAGTTATTTTGATCACGGAACTTTTGGGGAAGTTGCTACAGTAGTATATGTTTTATATGTGGTGGTTTTGGGTTGAAACCTGAAGCAAAAAGAGGTTGATTATATGTTATGCCTGCACTAATGTTGCTAATAGAATTGTGTTTAGTTTTGTATGAAGGAAGTTTTCAAGTGTAGGGATTGGAGAATGATGAGATGAGTTGAAGAATGGATAAAAGCTCAAGCTTGGGGATGCCCATGCATCACCCCAAGAAATATCCAAGAAGTACAAGCGTCAAAGCTTGGGGATGCCCCCGAGGCACCCCTTCTTCATCGGCAAAAATCAGGTCACCTTTCAAAACACTATATTTTTATTGCTTCATGCACTATGTGTTTTTCTTGGAGCGTCAGTTGTTTTAGTTTTCATTGTTAGTTTTGTTTTATTTGCTGCAATAAATGGTTGGACCCCAACAAATTTCTTTTGGAGAAGTTGCCTTGCTTTTCATTTGCCAAGAACGCTCTAGTTTTCATTCTTATCAAAAACCGAGTGTTCCTCTTTTTCTGCTACTGCTTTTGGTTTTCGTTTTTGCCTTGATTTGCGTTCAGATCTTCTTATATTTATTTATCAAGGTGTATTTTTGCCTCTGATCTTTATTGGTTTTCATCAAAAGAGGTGTCTTTAAAAAAATTCAAATGGTGTTGGAAAAGAGAAAAAGCTTTATGCAAAATAGTGGTACAAGAAGGAGCTTGTGTAGACTGCGGCTTAGGCTTTTTCATGTCATGCTTGATGTCTTTTTGATAGTATGCTTAGTTGTTTTGCTGTAGCATGACTTGTCTCAAATAACTGAGATTGCTTAATGAGCCTTTGAAAAAATCATGCGTTGTTTTTTATTGTTTGGAAGCATTATTTTGGTTTTTTCCTTGATGCTTTATTTGGGTTGACTTGGCGCATGCTCACACATGTTAGACTCTTACAAAGTCGCCAATAGCCTCTATGATCATTTAGTTTTTGACTTTTGATGCCATCTTATGCTTCTTTTAATGTCGCTTTGTCGCTTTGCATGATTATGGCCATTATTGCTCTCTTAGTTGGTCGCTCCCAGTCTTTTGCTAGCCCTCGCCTTGTACTGAGTATGAGCTCTACTCGTGCATCCAACTCCTAAAAACCAAGTTTTCCAAAGTGTCCACCATACATACCTACTAGCAATTTGCTATTCCAAGTAAATTTGACTTGCTTTTATCTTCTCTTCAAATTAAACTCTTACCAGTGTTATGCGAAAATTGGTCAGTAAAGCTCTCACGAACCGGAAGGCACACTTTACTTTTTCCTGTTCTTAAAAATGTGACATTGTGGTCTCTTATGTTGAGTTGTTATGCTTGCAAGTTGTAAGTTGGATACTAGCCCAACCATGCTGTCATGGGGCAAGCTTTCAACATTGCACTTCTTATTTGAGTTGATATCGTGATCTTTTGTTTATGGATGCCCGCGGTGTGAAATAAATTGGGAATCTTGTGGGGATCATGGAGTTTGTATATGTGTTAGGGAAACGCCTGGGCCGCCAATCTAAGCCATGCATAATTCATGGTGGAAATTTGCAGCATACCCATGGTGGACATTCGACGATGCATCTCACAATAAAAATCTAAACAAATGGCAAATAAAAGAGATGTCGAGGTGTTCATTGTCTGCTTGTCCTGTCATTTTGATGTGGGCTTGTTCCAAGTCATCGGGCACGGAGGTACCCCGTTGGCGGTTCTCGATGATACATATATACTTACAATGACAAGAGCCTTGCTTGGGACTCTAAGTAAAGTAGCATGAGGTTTGGGTACTCGTATTCACGGGACATGAGGTTTTCAACTTATGATTTGTCAAGCATATGCATCATAATTGTTCTCGCATTAACTCTAACCATTCAATATGCCTATGATGGGGGCAACGAGAGCTCAAAGCCGGTAAGTACCATAATTTTTGAATGTCTATAAAACTTGCAATCACTGCTTCCCTCTGCGAAGGGCCTTTCTTTTACTTTTTTGTTGAGTCACCACCTTCTTTCTTTATGCACCATAAGAGAGCAAAGTTGTCATTCTTAGTATAATGTGCATTGTCCCAAAGTTTTCATTGATTGATTCATATTGTTGGTTTCACTTGTTCTCAAATTATTTGTATCTAGTCGCCCTCTTAAACTTGAAGGTGTCCTATGCATTTATGTTTTGCTCTCTTTGAAGGACAAGCTAAAAACCATTTGTATGTTTTTCCTTATGATTTGAACACACATTTGACTTTCATTGTTTCATTTTTATGATCTTTTGTTTGTGTTCATTTGCATGTTTATAACATGGTTGCTAAGTTTCTATTGTCAAGATTATATCTTCATGCCCATGTTTTAAGTTCTTATGATCCCAGCTCACAAATGCTTACATATATGATCAAGATTGTGTAGGTGCATGTCACCTCAAAAATTATTCTTTGTTATCACTTGCCTACTCGAGGACGAGCAGGAGTTAAGCTTGGGGATGCTTGATACGTCTCCAACGTATCTATAATTTTTGATGCTCCATGCTTGTTTTTACACCATTTGTCTACTGTTTCATTACACTTCGTGGCACTTTTATGCATTTTCTGGAACTAACCTATTAACAAGTCGCCACAGTGCCAGTTCCCTGTTTTCTGCTGTTTTTGTGTTTCAGAAGTGATACACAGGAAATATTCTCGGAATTGGACGAAACAAGTTCCTGAAGTCTTATTTTTCCTGGAATCTTCCAGAGATCCGAAGAGGAGTTGGAGGGGGGCCACGAGGGCCCCACACACTAGGGTGGCATGGCCAGGGGCCTGGCCGCGCCCCCTATGTGTGAGAGCCCCTCGGGCCACTTCTGACGATGCCCCTTCGCCTATAAAGACCCCACGACGGAAAAAACCTAAGTACCCGATCAATTTTCCAGAACACATCGCGATCTGCCGCCGCCGTCGACCCGAAGATTGGGAGGGTCCAGAAGCTCTTCCCGGCACCCTGCCGAAGAGGGGAATCACCACCGGAGGTCTTCTTCATCGCCATGCTTGCCTCTGGAGCGATGAGTAAGTAGTCTACCTTGGACTATGGGTCCATAGCAGTAGCTAGATGGTTGTCTTCTCCACCATGTGCTTCATTTTTAGATCTCATGAGCTGCCCTACATGATTGAGATCACCGTTACGTAATTCTACATGTTTGGTTTGTTGGGATCCGATGAATATTGGTGTTATGATTGAGTTGCTATACTGAAATATATCTTTTGTTATCTCTATGTTGTTTATGATCTTGCATGCTCTCCGTTGTTAGTATCTATCTTGGCCGAGTAGTTGCTAGTGACTCCAAGAGGGGGTATTTATGCTCGATAGTGGGTTCATGCCTCTATTTAATCTGGGGGAGTGACAGAAACCTCTAAGGTTGTAGATGTGCTGTTGCTACTAGGGAGAAAACAACATTCATATGCTCAAGGGCATATGCTTTGTTTACATTACACAATTTGCTTAATGCAATTAGCTGTTGTTCGCAACTTAATACTTGTGGAGTTCTCGGATTGATTCGCCACAAGTGGATTATTAGTCATAGATGCAGTTGGATGGCGGTCTATGTATTTTGTTGTAATGCCCAGAGTAAATCTCATAGTGATCTTCTTGACATATCACGTTTATATTTATTCTATCAATTGCCCAACTGTAATTTGTTTACCCAGCATGTGTTATTTATCTTATGGAGAGACACCACTAGTGAACTGTGGACCCCGGTCCTATTTCCATCATATTGCTATCACCTGTTTACTTTACTCGCACTATTTACTTTACTCGCATACTTCTACTGTTTTCCACTCGATACACTCATAACCTTTGTTTCAAGCAAACCGGTGAGATTGACAACCTCATCGCAAGTTGGGAGCAAAGTACTTGGTTCTGTGTGTGCAGGTTCCACGTTGCTGCTCGCAAAGCAAAGCTTGGACGAGGCGTCATATATAAATTGTCCGAAGCTGTCGCTAAGCCAGTCCGCATCACCTTTAGTCGCATTGTCTGCTCTTCTCCTGAACGATAAACCTTGGTTTCTTTACTGAGGGAAAACCTTGCTGCTATATTCATCACACCTTCCTCTTGGGGTTCCCAACGGGCCGGTTATTTACTTCATCAACTTGGTCGCATCAGCCTCACGATGGAGAAAGTATTGCCCAAGCTTGGGGGAGATTGAAGTTACTAATGCTCAAATGCCCCATTCATGAGCTCCCCAATAATATTGTTATTGATAAATTTTATGTGAGGCTTACTCTTCCTGATAAGGATTATTTGGATGCTTCTTGCTTTGGATCATTTACTCATATGAAAGAAGATGCTAAGTGGAAACTTCTTGACCATATACAAGAGAATGCTGAAGGATGGGAAAACGACAAAGGTAGGAAGTCAGGTATAAACTATGATTATGAATGCATTAAAGCTTTTATGGGAACCGATGACTTTCATAGTGTTAGCACTGCTTATGGTCTTGATTCTCAAATACTTGCTAATTGTCTTAAGGCCTTTGCCTCTTATCTTGATGTTCCAAAGAAAGATTGGAACAAATATCATGCGCCTTATAAAGATTCTATTAGTCATATTCCTACTGCAGCTACTGAAGTTTGTACTATTGATAGCATTGTTCCTGAACCTTATTTTGAGAAGACACCTTTCCCTGCTAAGGTAAAGAAGTATTCTACTTTGGTAAGTGTGTCTAATAAAAGTACTAAGAAAGCTGCAGAACCTGATGAGCAAATTACTATTAAGTCTCATGTAGCTACATTGAAGGATCTTGTTACTAAAGATGTAGGGGATGAATATATTCTTTTTTGTGAAGATGCTTCTAACATTCTCTCACATCCTAAAAAGCATAGGAAAACAAGTGTTCCTGTTATTTCTGTCAGGATTGGAGATCATTGCTATTATGGTTTATGTGATATTGGTGCTAGTGCAAGTGCTATTCATTTAGCGCTTTACAAAGAAATTATGCACGAGATTGACGCTCATGAACTTGAAGATATTGATGTGGTTGTTCAGCTTGCTAACAGAGAGACTGTTTGGCCTCTTGGTATTGTTCGAGATGTGGAAGTTCTTTGCGGTAAGACTAAATACCCTACTGATTTTCTAGTACTTGGTAAGGAGGCTAGTAAAACTTGTCCTATTATTTTTGGTAGACCCTTTTTGAACAATTGTGGCACCATGATAGATTGTAAGAAGGAGAATTTTTTTACTAAGTTTAATGGAGAGTCTTATGAGTTCAATTTTTCCAAGTTTGCTAAGACTTCTTATGAAAATGACACGCCTAATGAAATTTTTTGAGTTGAACAGCTTGCTTCTATTGCTCTTGCTCCTAATAATTCTTTGCAGCAATTCGTGGAAGATCACGAAAGTGATGTTTTCAGTAAGGAAAGAGAAGATTGACGACATTTTCCTTCGTCAACAACCGCTGATTAAGCACAATTTACCTGTGGAGGATCTTGGTACCACTTTGCCACCTAAGGAAGATCCTGTGTTTGAATTAAAGCCTTTGCCTGATAATCTTAAATATGCTTATATAGATGATAAGAAAATATATCCTGTTATTATTAGCTCTAAACTTTCAGGAAAGGAAGAAGAAAGATTATTGGAGATATTGAGGAAACACCGAGGAGATATGGGATATACTCTTGATGATTTAAAAGGAATTTGCCCCACTTTATGTCAGCATGCCATTAATATGGAGAAAGACGCGAAGCCAGTTGTGGAGCATCAACGCCGCTTAATTCCCAAGATGAAGGATGTGGTAAGAAATGAGGTATTAAAGCTCCTTGACATTGGTATTATTTATCCTATTGCTGATAGTAGATGGGTTAGTCATGTTCATTGTGTTCCTAAGAAAGGAGGTATGACTGTTGTGCCTAATGAGAATAATGAGCTTATTCCTCAAAGGGTAGTAGTTGGTTATAGGATGTGCATTGATTATAGGAAGGTAAACAAAGTTACTAAGAAAGATCATTATCCTTTACCATTTATAGATCAGATGTTAGAAAGGTTATCTAAGAAGACTCATTTTTGTTTCCTTGATGGTTATTCTGGGTTTTCTCAAATTGCTGTTAGAAAGGAAGATCAAGAGAAAACCACTTTTACTTGTCCTTATGGAACTTATGCTTATAGATGTATGCCGTTTGGTTTATGCAATGCTCCTGCTACTTTTCAAAGATGTATGTCTACTATTTTTCATGGTTTTTGTGAGGAAATTGTGGAGGTCTTCATGGACGACTTCTCCGTCTATGGAACTTCTTTTGATAATTGTTTGCACAACCTTGATAAAGTTTTGCAGAGGTGCGAAGAAACTAACCTTGTTCTTAATTGGGAGAAATGCCACTTTATGGTGAATGAAGGAATTGTCCTTGGACATAAAATTTCTGAAAGAGGTATTGAAGTTGACAGAGCAAAAGTGGAAGCAATTGAGAAAATGCCCTGTCCCAGAGATGCTAAAGGTATTCGTAGTGTTCTTGGTCATGCTGGTTTCTATAGGAGGTTTATTAAAGATTTCTCTAAGATTTCAAAGCCTCTTACCAATCTTCTTCAAAAAGATGTACCATTTGTCTTTGATGATGATTGTAAGGAAGCTTTTGAAACTCTTAAGAAGGCTTTAACTACTGCTCCTATTGTTCAACCACCTGATTGGAATTTACCTTTTGAAATTATGTGTGATGCTAGTGATTTTGCTGTTGGTGCTGTTCTTGGATAGCGAGTAGATAATAAGTTGAATGTTATTCATTATGCTAGTAAGACTCTTTATGCTGCTCAAAAAAACTATGCTACCACTGAGAAAGAGTTTCTTGCTGTTGTTTTTGCATGTGATAAGTTTAGGTCTTACATTGTTGATTCTAAAGTTACTATTCATACTGATCACGCTGCTATTAGATATCTTATGACTAAGAAGGATGCTAAGCCTAGGCTGACAACTTGTCTAGATTGGAAAACATTTCTTTTGATCCTATTCCTGTTAATGATAATTTTCCAAATAAACAGTTAGCTGCTGTAAATGTAACTTCGCGAGACCTTCCTTGGTATGCTGATTATGCTAACTTTATTATTTCCAAGTATTTGCCTCCAACTTTTACAGCTCAGCAAAGAAGAAAATTCTTCTATGATTTGAGGCATTACTTTTGGGATGACCCACATTTATATAAAGAAGGAGTTGATGGTATTATGCAAAGATGTGTACCGGAATATGAGCAACAAGAGATATTAAGAAAATGCCATGGTAGCGCTTATGGAGGACATCATGCTGGAGATAGAACCGCACAGAAGGTTCTACAATCAGGTTTTTATTGGCCAACCCTCTTTAAAGATGCTAGAAGGTATGTTTTATCTTGTGATGAATGTCAAAGAGTTGGTAATATTTCTAGACGCAATGAAATGCCTATGAATTACACTCTTGTTATTGAACCGTTTGATTGTTGGGGATTTGACTTTATGAGTCCTTTTCCTCCTTCAAAAGGCTATACCCACATACTTGTTGCTGTTGATTATGTTACTAAATGGGTAGAAGCCATACCTACAAAGAGTGCCGATGGTGAGACCTCATTAAAAATGCTTAAAGATGTTATTTTTCCTAGGTTTGGTGTGCCTAGATATCTTATGACTGATGGAGGTTCTCATTTTATTCATGGCAGTTTTAGAAAGACTCTTGCTAAATATGATGTTAATCATAGAATTGCTTCTGCTTATCATCCCCAAACTAGTGGGCAGGTAGAGCTTTCAAATAGAGAGATCAAGTCTATTTTGCAGAAGACTGTCAATAGATCTAGGAAAAACTGGGTTAGTAAGTTAAACGATGCTTTATGGGCTTATAGAACTGCTTATAAGAACCCCATGGGAATGTCTCCTTATAAGATGGTTTACGGAAAAGCGTGTCACTTGCCCTTAGAATTAGAACACAAAGCTTTTTGGGCAGTGAAAGAGCTTAATAGAGATTTTAAACTAGCCGGTAAGAAAAGGTTGTTAGATTTGAGTTCTCTAGACGAGTGGAGAAAATGAAGCATATGAGAATGCCAGACTTTTCAAAGAGAAAGTCAAGCAATGGCATGATAAGAGAATTCTTAAGAGAGAGTTTCATGTTGGTGAGAAAGTTCTATTGTATAGGTCTCGTCTCAGATTTTTTGCAGGGAAATTACTCTCTAAATGGGAAGGACCATATGTTGTTGTGGAAGTATACCGCTCAGGTGCTATTAAGATTGCTTCATTGAAAGATGACTCTACACAAGTGGTGAATGGGCAAAGACTCAAACATTATATTACTGGAGATTCTTATAATGAAGATGTTGATGTAATTGAAACAGTTTCTCTAGAAGAATTCATCCATGACAAATTGCAGGAACCTGCAGAGTTTGTTTTTGAATAGGTAACAGTTCTAGTCAGAGAAGTTTCACGAATAACTCTTCCTTTATTATTTTTGCTGTTTTTACTAAATATGAAAAATCACGAGACAAAAACGGGCAGGAAAAGGAGTCCGTGTGCTCCTCACACACAGGGGGCGCGGGCCCACCTCTGGCCGCGCCGCCCTGGTGTGAGAGCACCCCGGAACTCATTTCCGTCCCGGTTTCCTCCTGTGATTTCGACCCGATGTATAATTTTTGCCTATTTAACCCCCCGGAGTCCCCGAGGTCTGTATATCGTTTTCTCGTCATGTTTTGTTGCGAGCTGTTTCTGTCAGGTCTGATCTTGAGTTGGGAGCACCATGGCCTCTTCAAACGATGACAAGGGCAAAAGGCCCAGGGAGGATGATCGCCAAGACCCCACGGAGAAGAAGGAGGAGGAGGCTGGAAGACCGAGGCCAAGAAACCCTGCTTTTGAAGGACCAACTAAAGCTAGACGTATCTTTTCTCATGATATGCAGGGACCAACACTACACGCTTTGGATCTAAACTCCTTGCCGGTGATTAAAGAGGGTATGCTGGTCACTGACAAGTTTTGCGCTCAATATCGAGTGCTAGAGAAGGAAATAGAGATGCTTCAAGAAGAGAATCTCAGGCTTCGCCGGATGCTGGAATATTTTGTTAATCCAAGGCTGATTCCACTACCGCCAAAGGAGTAACTCGTCATCGGTATTGGCATCCCCTTGGCTTGTTCCAAGCTTGGGGGAGTGCCGCGGTATCACATCATTACCTTTTACTCATTTACTTTTTAAGTAGAGTCATATCATGAATAGAGAAGTTATCTTATAGAATAGTTTGCAGTTTGGAAGTATCCTCCTTAGTTGGTTACCTTTGTATCCCTTGGTGTGAGTTGCGGTAATGAAATATTAATGAGAAGTTCTATCGTTTACTTCCCGCGCACTTTATTTTAGGTTGCAATCTCTCTTATACGACTAGTCTTGTTGATTAGTATTGGCATCACTTTGGGAGCATGAGTAAATTTAGTTGGTTTTGGCAAACTTAGCTTGGTCAGTAGCAGCATTACCTTGAGGTTTGAGTAAAAAAAAGAAGTACTTGTAGTTACATCACTGCAGTTTTCCTTATGATTGGCTTATAAGCATTATTATTCTCAAAGTTAAAATCGTTGTACTTTCAAGGGAGTTTGCATGATTATTCTTATTATATGTATGTATGTATGTTTGTTTCATGCAACTCTTATGCTTGCTACCCAGCCTTGCTAGCCAAAGACCTGTACTGAGAGGAAATACTTCTCGTGCATCCAAATCCCAAAAGCCAAGTCACTTCCAAAGAGTCCACAATAAATTCCTATGCATGGTATTTTAAGCCATTCCAAGTAAATTTTCATGTGCTACCTTTCAAAAACCTTCAAATACTTCTCATTTTGTGCCACTGTTTTTAGCTCATGAGGACGTAGTGGATGGGTTTGTTATCTTCCATACTAAATTAAGTACCCCTCGACTAGGCAGCTTCATCTGCTCGTCATTAATTTTGCAAGGGAGCTGGTCAGACCATTATAATCTCAAAAAGAAAAGAAAGAAAAGAGCACTCCTCCATGGTTTGTGAAAGTTGGTTGGCACCCGATGGAATCGGTTAGCCATGGTTTGAGAAAGGAAAAGGTGGGGAGGAGTGCAAAGCTATAAAAGAGCACCAATGTGCCAATTAATCAAACATCTCGGAACCGCTCTCACTTGTTTAGTATGGAAGATACCAAGAACTCCGTTGCTAGTCATTGACAAAAGCAACCACCTCTCAAAATAACTTTTTACCTCTGTTTTGCAAAATGAAAAGCTCTAGCACATGTTTAATCCCTGCTTCCTTCTGCGAAGGGCCTGTCTTTTACTTTTATGTTGAGTCAACCTATTCTCCTCTATCTCAAGCAAGCATTTGGGTTGTTATGTTTCACTCATCCATATGTTGATCCGTTTAATCATGTTTACTATCTTCCTTGTTTTGTACAATGCTTTTGTCTGAAGGAATATATCTTTGAAAGCTTTCTATGAATGCAAAAAGTTTGTTTCGTTGAGCATATGGTTTTTGCTATATTAGCTCTGTTTTAAAAAGGCTCCATTCAAAGACTAATATAGTTGTTTGTTGTTCTCAGACCAAGAACTAAGGTTTGCCATCACCAATTATAGTTTATTTTGTGCATCTTTATATGTGATTCCCTTTACTTATTGCAAGCCTATATTATAAAGGGGAGTTGCTGTCTATTATAACTTGTGCCTTTGGTGAATGTGATGCTTCTTGTCCGTATTTTGATTCTTGACACTTCACTCCATAAACCTGTGGTCATGTTTACCGAGTTTAGTTTTCGCTTGGGGACAAGCGAGGTCTAAGCTTGGGGGGGTTGATACGTCCATTTTGCATAACTATTTTGTATCATAATTTGCTGTTATTCATTGATATATTTCATATTTAGAGATGATACTTATGTTGTTTCCTCTGTTTTTACATGTTTGATGATCATTGGAGGATTTGCTGCCGGAGTCAGGATTCTGCTGGAAAAGGACCGTCAAGACACCATATTTTGGAAGATCAGGAAAATTCCAGAAAAATACCAGAAAATTATATTTTACCAGAAGACTCCGGAAGCCAGAAGGAGAAGGAGAGAGGAGCCAGGGGGCAGCCTCACGCACAGGGGGCGCGGCCTGGCCCCTGGCCGCGCCGGCCCTGTGTGAGGGCGCCCTGGCCCACTTCTGGTCTCGCCCCTTTGCGTACTTGATCATCCCCGAAAACCTAAGTCAGGGGGGCTCAGAGATAGACATAGCCGCCTCTGCGGGGCGGAAAACACCAGAGAGAGAAAAGCTCTCCGGCAGGCAGAAATCTGCCGAGGAAATTCCTTCCCGAAGAGGGGAGATCATCGCCATTGTCATCACCATCGCACCGGACTTCATCGGGATCATCATCATCATCATCTCCATCACCAGCACCTTCATCTCCACCATCACCACGCCATCCCGCTGTAACATCTTGAGTTGGATCTTGTTATATTCTTAGGGGAAACTTTCCCGGTGTTGATTACTCTTGTAGTTGATGCTATTGAGTGGAAACGTTGAATTAAGGTTTATGTTCAGATTGTTATTTACCATTATTTCACCTCTGATCATGATCCATATGATGTTTTGTGAGTAGTTCGTTTAGTTCTTGAGGACATGGGAGAAGTCAAGATGTTAGTAGTAAATTATTGTTGAGAAATATTTAATGGTTTGATATTGTTGTGGTGCTATTTCACTAGTGGTGTCATGTGAACGTCGACTACATGATACTTCACCATTTATGGGCCTAGTGAGATGCATTGTGTATTTGGCTACCAATTGTGGGGTTGCTAGAGTGACAGAAACCTAAACCTCCGTTGGGAAACCATTGCACCAGGGAGCGTAGGATCTTAGAGTTTAAGGCTGTGGTTAGATTTATCTTAATTACTTTCTTGTATTTGCGGATGCTTGCAAGGGGTATAATCACAAGTGTGTATTTATCCTAGTAAGGGTAGTGCGCTAGCACAGGTTCACCCCCATAACACTTATCAAACCAATAAACACTACTTAGCGGTATGAAGCAAAAGCTCTTGACAGAAACTCCCGTGTGTCCTCGAGAACGTTTGGTTATTATAAGTTACACAACCGGCTTGTCCTTTGCTGAAGAAAAGATTGGGCCACTTGCTGCAATTGTTACTACTGTCTTTTATTTACTCGCACTTTACTTATTTGCATTACCAAATACCCCTGAAAACCCGTTTGCTAGTATTTACAGTGAAACCTTGATCAAAACCACTAGTCAGCACCTTCTGCTCCTCATTGGGTTCAACACTCTTATTTATCGAAAGTACTACGATACACCCCCTATACTTGTGGGTCATCAGTAAGCCTCATAGTGATCCTCGTGATGTATGTATGTTATATTTACTCTATCAATTGCCCAACTGTAATTTGTTTACCCAGCATGCTTTATTTATCTTGTGGAGAGACACTGCTAGTGAACTATGGACCCCGGTCCAATTTCCTTTACATTGTTACACTATTTTACTTTACTCGCACTGTTTACTTTACTTGTAAACTATTATCATTTTACCACTCAATACGCTCATACCTTTGTTTACAGCAAATCGGTGAGATTGACAACCTCATCGTAAGTTGGGGACAAAGTATTTGTTTGTGTTGTGTGCAGGTTTCGCGTTGCTGCTAGGTGAAGACACACCAACAAGTTGTCTGGCGCCATTGGAGTGTCACTAAGCTAGCAAGCATCACCTTCTTAAGTTTGGCTTTCTCCTACTGGATTGATAACCTTGGTTTCATATCTGAGGGAAGACTTGATGCTGTGCTCATCATACCTTCTCTTGGGGTTCCCAACTAGTCGGTTATTTACATCATCAACACCGCACCATCAAAGATATCAAGCCGCTGCTAGCCCACATCCAGGCTCTGAAAAGTGCTAGTGGAGTTGCGCTGTCAGGGACTCAGCTTATGTCGTTCTTTCTACAACGGCGAATTCAGCCTCTTCAGCATCGTATTTCCAAACTTTGGTCATACTCTTGCTTGGAAGATTCTTCTCGAGTGTCTAAAGAAGACATAGATAAGAAGGATCTCGATAAGCGAGTGAGAGCTCTGACCACTCTCACCAAGGATCATGAGATTCCCGCTTTAGCCGCTGATTTCTTCGACTTTGAGCATCCCTTGCCTGCGGTATGTGCCTTGTCATGCGCCACCTTCTCATTTATTCGCCTTCTTGTATTTTGTCTCTATTTTGCTTACAGCTTTTCGACTTACTTTTCCGCAGGATCACCAATCCCTTGTTTCTCGTCCTCCTCTTCCAGAGGGAGGACCTATTCAGGTTGTTCCTGTTTCTGCTGCATCCGAAGCCCCCGAGGCTGAGGACAGCCAGCACGGAGATGATGCCGAAGATTCGCTGGAAGGAACCAGCTCGACTATGTCGCCTCCTCCTGCGCATTCAGAAGATCTTGGTCTCGATAGGAAGAGGAAGCGTGTCGAGGAGCTCCTTTCTTCGAGTACCTCTGCTTCCAAAGCTGTGATCGGGGAAGCCTCTGCTGTTGAAGATGAAGTGGAACTTTTCGACCTCTTGGACTCGTGAGTCTTTGCTGACTTGAGTACTTATCTGCTTTTCTTTATTACGACTCATGCAAAGTGTCTACTTTTTTGTTCCCTTTTTAGAGATAACGAGAACCCGAAAGAGAATGCTGCCGCTGCTCCCCTTGTTGATGCTCCTGCTATCGATGAACCACCCTCTCAAGAGGCAGCTGTGGTAGCTAAGTCGCCAGAGGTTGCTGTCAAAAAGGCCGCTTCTCGTGCTTCCAAACGCCTGAAGAGAGCGCAGGTGGCGAGTACTTCCCTTGACGCCCATCGACCAATGAGCTCTGATGATGATGTAAGTACTACATTTTGTGGCTTACTCTTTTTACTGCTTTGAACTGTTCTTCTCATGTCTTACTGTTGACAGACTTTGATGAAAAAGTTCGTCTCTTTGGGCACTAAGTGTGTCGAGTTTTTGAAAGCTGCTCGTGCTTCTCAGAGTAAGCTTTTTTCCTATGCCGTGTCCTCTACCTGTCTCATTTGTGTTTCCATGGTTCTTTTATTCGACTTTCTTTCCCCCTTTTTGTGCTACAGATACTTTGTCGGTGGCTAGTGCTCGCATATCGTCCCTGGAAGCTGAACTTGAAGCTTCCAGAAAAGCCTGAGATGTTGCCGCAGCTGCCAAGACCGCTGCTGAGAAGTCTACTAAATCAGCAGTGGCTAAGGCGAAGAAAGCGGAAAAGGCACTTGCTGATGCTGATCGGGAGCGTGTTCAAAGGGAGCAAGCCATAACTAAACGCCTTAATCAAATTTCGGCTCTTGCTGGAGGTATGTACCATGCGTTTCCCTTCTTGGCTAACTTGCTCATTCTTCTACGAACTGATGTGTGCTCACTTATCTTTTGTCTCTGTCTTTTTGTTTCCGTAGAAAATACAGGGGTGTCTTTGGCGCCTTTGCAACCGGATGACGAGGATCCTCTGATGGCCGCGGTGAATTTGCTGGAGTCGAATTGGATATCTATCCAGGAAATCCTCAAGCTGGCTAGTCGCGTGCTAACGCGGATTTTCGTCGGGTTGTGGCGGAAGAAAAAGGTGGACGTGCCAACTGCTGACCTGAAGAAACTTGCCGCGGCTTTCGACACCACCGAAGATCCTATCCTGCTGATGAAGAGTCGCTCGGTGAAGCGAGGCGCTAAAGGAGCCATTGCGCTTGCTTACACACATGGCGAGGAGGTTGACTAGGAGAAGGTTAGCTCTTCCCGTGGTCGACCTCTTTCAGAGCTGCGAGGTTTCTTTGAGAAGGCGAAGAAGTATGTGCCAGGCATCATGTCAATTATCACTCCTTCGGCGGCTTCTTCGACTTCCACTTTGGCTTCTTCGACTCCTGCGACAAGTGCGTCGATGCACCCGCCAAGTGTTGGTGTTACTTCTCCCGCACCTTCTTCCGCCGCGGAGCCTGCTGCTGAGGTGGCGTAGACTTAGACTTCCTCTGTAGCCTTTTTTACTTTTGTAATGAACTCATTCGTATTTCGCCCGAAGATCCATCAGGGAACTTGTACTCTCTATAAATACTTTGCCTTTATGAAATGTCGTGCTCGATTGGGTTTCTGAGTTGTTTCTTTTTGTATTTTCTTTCCTTCCAGTGTGAGAGTACTGGTGGATCGATGGATTGTGGTCGTGGATCGCTTCCTGTTGATGTGCCTCGTACTGTGGCTCCTTCTGTTTCTCATTCTTGTTGCCGATGCGCTGAGTACTTGTTGAGGATTGCGGACCTTGAAGGTCGTCTATCTTTGATGAAGCGTCAGGCAAAGACTGCTATGGCCTAGGCCAGTAAATCTTATGGTCTGATGAAGCAGGTGTCTGTTCTTGAAGATAAATTGTCGGGTTCGGTTGCCGAAGTTATGCATCTAAAGGAGTGCGATTCTTTCCTTGTTGAGTTCATCGAATCAGCTTGCAAACAATTGAAGTGTAAGTCTCCTGTAGACCTTCTCGGAATTCCTGCTGCTTTTCTTGTTATTGTATGTTGATGAATTGGCGCCTTCTAGGTACTTGCTTACATCCTGTTGATGAAAATCGTCGGGTTGCCGAGCGAATTGCAGCTTTGGAGAAGGTCTCGAAAGATGCGTCTTCTTTGTGGGCTGACCCAAGGCGCCGCAATGCTGTTGTACTCTTGCAGGATCATGCTCAACACATTGGTGAGGCTGTGGATGGTTGTCAAAATCCCTTGACGACCATGTACTCTGTCATGCTTCCCCGCAACCCTCTACCAAGAAGCTTTACACAGCTACTCGATCTTTTTAGATCGAGTCAGCAAATTCATCGGCTGATAGAGCTCAATCTGGTGGCTGGTGCCAATTTTGCTCTTGGATGGATATGTAAGTGGCATCCAAGGCTTAATTATAGCTCCATGTCACTGGGTTTTCCTCAAGGGGGAGTTAGGCTGCGAGTCCATATGGATGCTACAGTTCAACCAGCAAGGAGGATCATAGCTAGATTGCTTCGAGAGGATGCCGCGTTTTTCCGCAAGCACCATTACTTAAATCCCCTAGGAGTAGATGATTCTGATCAGCCAATGTTATGATGCTTGTATTGTATATATGCTTTGTATGTAGAATGTGAGAGTTTCTGTTTCTGAATTCTTTTGTCAGAATTTTTGTTTTATTCTCAAGGCGCTTACGTTCTGTGTTTGGTGCGTTTACCGCAATTTTGTTTGAAGACACGTAAACTCGAATAGGAGGAACTTTGTCTTTATTTATACTTGTAATGTAAGATACATGGGTTGTCCCATGAGATCCGGCCAGTGACCCGTGTTCTGGATCTAGAGGGCATTGCCCTAGGATAACTTGTGGCTTTTAATAGCCTTATTTTTCTACTCTACTTTTGTGCACTTGCCGCCTATGTCGCCAAAGTTTTTCCCTTGTCTTCTACTGCATCTCCTGGATCTGACGGCTGCACCCGCGGTTTCTTCACCTCTGGTTCTGCTGGGTGCCCTTCGAGTTGTTGTGCGACTCCTATAGTCACGCTTTTTGCCTTGTCTTTGGGTTCTCCGCAGCTTGCCATCATGCCAAAATTTTGAGCCATCTTATGAAATTCTTTGTCGCCTAGATCTGAGAGTTCAAAGCTTCCCTTTACTGTGATAATTCCGTTGGGTCCTGGCATTTTGAGTACCAGGTAAGTATAGTGAGGTACTGCCATGAATCGCGAAAACGCGGGTCGCCCGAGGATCGCGTGATACTGTGATGGCCAGTCCATGACTTCAAAGTTGAGCTTCTCTCTTCTGTAGTTTTGTCGATTCCCGAAGCAAACGTTGAGTGCTATTCGACCTAGTGGATAGTTAGCACTTCCTGGGACGATTCCGTGCAAGGAATAGTCTGTTGGTTTCAGGAACTCTAGTGATCTGTGCATTGCTCGGAGAGTTTTTGCATATATGAGATTTATTTCACTTCCTGCATCCATAAATACTCTATCGACGTCATATGTCCCAATTTGAGCTTTGAGTACCAGAGGCGCGTTTCCCGGCCGAGGTACTGTTATGGGGTGATCATCCCTGTTGAATTCTATGGGTTGTTCTGACCAGTGCAGATACTCCGTTGTTGCTGGAGGTGACGTTACTGCTAGGTTGACTTGTCAAGTTATGCTCTTTTCTTCTTTATTTGACTTTGGCACTGGCTATATCATTGCTGTGATGTGCCCTTTGGATGGAACATTTCCTCCGTCGTTATCGCGTCCCTGGTTTGGCTGTTCTTGATCCTGAGGAACTCCACTGTTTCCTTGTTGACTTGTAGGCGCGTTGTTTGTGTTCCCTTCGTATCCTTGTCTCTTCGCTTCGGCTTGTTTACTCATTGCTGCCTCTTGGAGTTTCGAGAACGTCGTGCAATCTTTCATCGCGTGCCTGGACACTCGTTTTCCATCAACGAACGCGGAGTGTATGTGGCACGGTCCATTTAGCATATCCTCTGGTGATGGGTTGTACTCTCTGGGTTCTTTTGTCTGGAATTTTTTGCTGCTTCCGTAGTCTTCTTTTCCATAACTGCAGTATCCCGAGCTTTTGCGGTCGTTTCCTTGATAACCATTGTCTTTGTACCCCGCGGCTACTTGGCTGTGGGAGCCGTAGTTGTCGTAATTGTGGGATCTCCTCTTTTGGCCACCGTATCTGTTTCCTCTGTCGTCTTCTGGTGACCGTGTTTGTTTGTTGTTGCACGCATCTTCGCCATCTGCAAATCTATTTGCTATGTCCATTAGGTCGGATACTGTCTTTGGCTTGATTCTGCTCATTTCTTCGACTAGGTCTCCTCGCCGCAACCCGAGCGTGAAAGCGTCTATTGCTCTTTCATCTGAAACTTCGACTGCGGAATTTTTGATAATACTCCACCTTTGGATATACGACCTCTGTGTCTCGTTACGCTGCTATACACAAGCGTTGACTTCTTCTATCGATGCTGGCCGCTTGTATGTCGACTTGAAGTTGCTTGTGAACTATTTTGTTAGTTCCTCCCAGCTTCCAATTGTTCCTTTTTCTAATTTGCTCAACCATGACCTTGCTGCGCCGGTGAGGTGTAGTTGCAAACTTTGCATTGCTGTTTCCTTTGTTCCTCCCAATATTTTCACTGCTTGTAAGTAATCCGAGAGCCATGATTGGGGTTCCTGAGATCCATCGTACTTTTGTTGATCATGAGGTAACTTGAAACCCTTGGGTACTGGCGTGGTGCAAACCCTGTGAGTAAAGCACGACGCCCCCATCTCTTTTTCGTCGTCTTCGTAGTCATATGCTTTGGTGGGGGTCCTGGATCTTCGGGTTCCTCCATGCTTCGGGCTTTTGTGTCGCCTAGGTGATGGTGTCCTAGATCGTCGGTTGC
Organism: Dactylis glomerata; assembly: GCA_007115705.1. NCBI lineage: Eukaryota > Viridiplantae > Streptophyta > Magnoliopsida > Poales > Poaceae > Dactylis > Dactylis glomerata. The sequence goes on from QXEO01001291.1 coordinate 1,337,819, forward strand.
TGCTTCTGTGCCGAGGACTGTTGTGACGGCGTGGTGATCTTGATTTATGCGCTCCTTTGTTGCGATGTGCTTCCTCTTCTTTTGCTGTCAGTTTATTGCCTACCATCCTTAGGCCTTGCAGTGCGGCTCGATGCATATGCTCTCTTGGGTCTCCTGGACTTGGCCGCGTTGTGTATAGATATGTTTGTGCTGCCACGAGCGCTGCTTCTGGTGTCTTTGGTATGATGTTATCTTGCTCGTCGACCGATAGGAAGGACGAGTCGAGATTTTTGGAGAGGCTTTGCCTTTCGGAGTGTTCGAGGTTTTCAAACCTTGATCCATGTCGACGATCTTTTTACTATTTGTATATGATGCATCACTGCGCGCTTTGTGGTAAGCTATGCTTGCTGCGATGGCTGACTCTTTCCTCTTCTGTATTTCAATTTTCTCCTTTGCTAATTGCTTTGACTGTTGTCTTAAGGCATAATGATACCCTAACAGCATGTTTTTGCTTGCATCTCATGGTATTGGCGTGCCATGTTCCACGACTGTTTTGATTATCCCCCACTCTTGGACTGATAGTCGAATTTTCTCTCTGCTTGCCAGGGAGTCTGCAGTTTCTCCTTCTGCTAAGTGATTTGCTCCTCTATTTATATTTGCTGGGTTGAGCACTGGGTTGTTGTTTTCGTCGAGTTCTTTTGAGTTATCTCCTACAATGGCGAGTACTTGATATCGATTGTCGAACTTGCTGCTGAAGCTTGAGAAGATTAAATCATGGCAGATCATTAGGTCTTCGATTTGATCTCCTAAGTCGAAATTTTCCCAGGTGTCTGTTGACTTTCCTAAAGTATCATCATGGCAGATCATTAGGTCTTCGAGTTGATCTCCTAAGTCGAAATTTTCCATGTTTTTGTCGACTTCTGCAATTTTTCCTTCTGCGACTTCTGTTGCTACGAAGCTGACCGGCGAATTTGCTTCACTGGAAGAGCCCACTGATGATTCTGACATGGCAACTGTCTTGACTTCGCTCGCCGACGGATCCGACGAGACCGGATCTGAAAGGCGAATCGAGCCTAAGGATCCGACGTGAAAGTTTAGGCTTCCGATTGTAAAGTCCATGTCTTGATCCATGCTCTCGAATATTGGAGTGAAATTTGGTAGGTGAGGCTGAAAATCGACGGTTCCGAACGATATCTGGCTTTTGTCGACTTCTGAATTGTTGTTAGCTAAAAGCGAAAAAGCCATCGAATTCATGATTCCAACGCCCAGAGTCCCCACGGTCGGCGCCAATTGACGAGGGTTAACTCGGCAAATGTCCAATATGAAGGACTTAGGATCAGGGGAATAGGGCGTCGAATGAACTCGAAGGTAAAATCAGTCAAACAAGGCGTGTATCAAAATTAAACATGGTGGAGAACTTTGGCTTACTCTCAATCTGTCCCTCACCGTCCTCTCCTGGCCCCTATATATAGGTGGCCAGGTCTCAAGGTACGGGAGGGATCCGACACAGATTACAATATCAATATACGACATGAACTCGTATCTCGACTAGTATTACACTTGGGCCTAGCTTAATGGGCCTCAGGGGTACTTAACTAACGGGCTCTATTATATATACCCTTGTCACCCGGACAAGCCATTTCTAGCACCACCAGCTGGAGGAAAGAGGAAGAGGGGTGGTCTGGCTGAGGATGAGCTCCAGGCCTTCACTTCCATGACTGAAGCCATCAAGGACGTCGCGCAAGCGATCAGGGAGAACAAGCCCACCGACGTCCATCTAGGCCTCTATAAGGCCGTCATGGACGTGCTTGAGTACTCCCCGGATGCTCTCATGGCGGCGCTAAACCACCTTGTCGACCACAAGGCCCAGGGCATCACCTTTGTTGCCATGGCAGACTCCCAAAGGCCCCTCTAGCTCAGGAACTACCTGTCCAAGAACTACTTCAATCTATAGTGCGTGCCCTAGGGCATTGTGGGGCTGGGGAGACATGCATGCTTGCTTGTGATTGTTGAAGATGATGATCTTGCGATGTATATTTTGGTGGTAGTTAGGACTCAAAAACTTGTTATGGCATGTAAGTAAGATGAGGTGGTACATACTAAACCCCTCATGTGATGAAGACTATGCGGTGGTACGACGACACCCACTTTTGCTGTGGTGCTAGGTTAACATCTTAGTGCTAGGAAGAACTTATGATCCCCTTTTGGAAACTGTAATGCATGCTCCCGTAAGTTATGATCTTGCTGTCACCATTTGTTACCTCATCTTGTACTTACCCCTCATGTTTCTTTGTTAGTGGTACGTCGTGTTCAGGAGGAGGCAACCTGGAGTCTACAGCTCATGGAGGATCTGTCAGGCTCAAGTGAATGGTTTCTCGAACAACAGCTACAGAGGGTACCAGACTCTAGAGGAAGTAGTGGAGGAGTTCAACTAATTCCTGGCCGATGAGGCAATGGCTTATCAAGGTATGGCTGTTCAAGCACTCCCTGCTCAAGGAATGGCTCTTCAAGCCCTGCCTGTTCAAGGTATGCCTGTTCATGCCATGTCTCTCCAAGCAATGGCTGTTGAGGTAATGTCTCACCATGGCGGATACAGGTTTAGAGATTTCATCATCCTTGTACTGATGGTGGTGATCGCGAGGCTCTTGTTCTTCAAGTAGGTGGTGTACTCTCGCATGTTGTGGTAAGCTCACCAGAGTTTGAAAATGGGTAACTCTTAGAATACCTGTGTGCTTAACCAAACAGCTAGACAGTGCATCTGCTGGGCTAGGAATTCGGTTTGCAGGCATCCAAACAAATGGGCTAAAGTTGGCTCTCAAAGACAGCGAAATCTATTGTGCGCAACCAAACAAAACACCCTCCATGTTTTTGGCCGTTTCATGCGACCAAGGCCCTCCAGCGTCTACGTCTAGGAAGTCCAAAAAGGGTTGTAGGCTACCAATCGCACCGATAGTGTAGCAGGTTACATAGATGAGAACACTTTCTACAGCCTCCTGAGGGAAAGCGACCTGCATCATCATATAATGGCTATCTGTTTTCAGTGCACGTAGCTCGCACGATTGAGGCATATGCATATATCCATGACCACGAATAATATCCCATAATAACAATTTTCCGGTATAAGATCATATCACATAGTAAGCTAGGCGATAATGGATCGACTAAAGGCTACCCTATATGCAAATTGCTATAGAAAAAACTCAGGATCCTTATTTTAGAATGTTTTATTTTAGGTATACCCATAGAATAACTCACGAGGCAATACGGTAGCATACTTTTAGACGATCGACTAGATTAACAATGTTGTCCGTCGCATGGAACTCCGGCGAGTATCTATTAATCTGCTGCATGTAAAACTATTCTGTCCCGAACACATGAGATGACACAGCCGGTTGTGTACAGGTTCTAGTTCGCCTTTGTGTGAATTACACTATTTTTGAACCGATCCAAGCAAAGCTGGCTTAGATTCCCCAAGAGCAACGGACGCTTGAATCTTGCTGAGAGCAACAGAGATCAGGCAGACCTGTCATTACACTACTGAACCTGAATTTGTTAATGTGAATGTTTGGTAGCAGGGACAACAGGTAATTGGACAACGATTTGCGCAGGAGACAGTACACTAATGTTTAATCAATTTTAATCGCATCGTTATACTGAAGCAGTGTCCTTGGATGATATTGGATTGATTAGGACTTCGGTGCTCGGCAGTGGGAGAAGTCCAATCGAACGATTTGTAATGATTAAGCGCAGGATTTGGTTGCCAAACCTGAAGAAAGTGGCTAGGCACCCTTTCCTGACGGCGCAGGTCTAATCGCGACTTCGTACATATTCTGACGGCAGGATGATTTGCAACTTGTGCTGCTACGTCGAGGTCTACGTCGACAACATCGTCATCAAGTCCACGAAGGTAGACAGTTTGCTCGACGATCTACGAGAAACTTTCGCCAACCTTGATCGATACAGCATCAAGATCAACCCGAAGAAATGCTCCTTCAGAGTACCTACATGCCAGCTGTTGGGATACCTCGTCTCTGAGAGAGGAATCGAGGGCAATCCAGAGAAGATTCAGGGGTGTCTCCAATGCTTAAATCAAAAATCTATCACAAGGTGGGACCCAACACATATGCTATGGCAGCTTGAGATAGCCCTAATGCTTAAGACCGACTATGGGCAACAAGCTGGAGCCCACCATAAGCTGAGCGTTAGTTGTTTATTTACTCACTGGAGCTCTGCTGACAGAAATTGCTCTGTGCTCAACCATCGCCATGCACAGAAGAGAGAGAAAAAATACTTTTGTATTGCTTATGGCCGGGTCTTCTAGCTAAGGTCGACCTCAAGCTTTTCTTTCTTTAGGACCGATGCTCACAATGTTTATTTTCTCTTAAGGTCGACCATAGCGCTCTTAAGACCGACCTTATTCCTACATTGGAGACACCCTAGTCTAATTGCCTGTGAATGGGCCATTTGTGTTCGTACCTGCAGATATAATTTTCCACTATTCTAACCTAGCTGCTCAGGACTAGCTTGGCTCCTATGTAGCTTTTCCACTGGATCTGAATAGCTTGCACACTCATCATTTGTCTGAAGAAGGTCAGTTTGTCGTCATCAATCAAAATGGTTTCAGATAAACTTTTTACATAAGATGATTTTAGAACAAAGTTCCCTCGCACCATTGGACATTTTTTTTCGAAGAAAGCATCACCCAAAGGGCAAAGGGTCACTTTTTTTATATAAAGACCCGAAAGGGTTCCTAATTTCATTTAAGAAACTGAGAGTACACCATATCTACTTCTTTAATGAATCTTTGTGGATTCATCAATAAAATAAGGGAGAAATACTTTCCTCAATAAAAAAGAGAGAGTAAATCATTATTGTTATAATTCAAGAGAAATATGGAAGTGCAAAAGAACTATTTAGTTGTGTTGGCTTCCTGCAAAGCCCACAGGGGATGTTAGGTGTGCTCCACGAAGGTAGTAGTCTTGTCGTCCTTCCGTTTGTCGTTGGCAATCCTGTCTTGGTAAGGTAAAGCGGCGGCTAAGAGAAGCCGTCCAAACAAAGACAAACGACAAGTGGACATACCTAGCCCGGTAAAAATCATAAATTGTTCGGGTATTGCGGGATTGATTACACATTTTCTTTGGGTGAAGATCATGATATGTATAGTCTTCTCAGTAGGTCAAGCAATGTCAATGTTTTTGCGCCGTTTCCTTGATGAAGATTTGAACATGCGGTCTCGAAGCTTTGTTTGGGGTTGATAGTCTCATGTTTGACCTTTGGTTGAACTTGACAACTTGAACTAGGTATGCAACATGAATTATTCTTTGAAGGTGTTTACTTGGAATGTTGTTCTCTTTGAAGTCCATATTGCTTCGTGAACAGACTATGGTCTCCGTAATATGTTTGCGCTAGGTCCATAATGAATGGCAACATGTTTTTCTCTCTTCTTCGTAAGCCAGATTATCTAGAAATAATGTTTGGTATCGTTAGTAATATTATGGTTATGTGCATTCGAAAATACAGAAGTTAGTAGGCTATACTTTCCTTTTATTTTTTCAGTAGAGAGCAATTTGGAATTTTTTCAGTATATATTGTGACTATTTTCTTTCTACTTTCACTTGTTCTAAATAGTTGTCTCAACTTTTTTTACATACGTAAGTATTCAAAATATATGTGTATCTAGAAAAGTTAGGACAACTAATTTGAGATAGATAGTTTTTTCTTAAGATAAATAGTATTAATTATTTTGATCTTTTTGGAAAATAAGTTAGAAAATGTATTTGGTCGGCCCACTAGACCTGCCTAGACCCATGCCTTTAGCCTATGACGCTTTTGTGGGCAGAGGGTCCCTAATCATATTCCCCTTTTGGTGGTCGATTCTTCATGTATAATTTCAGGCTGTGGATCGTTGTAGCCCGAGCTACAGGTAGCTCTTTTTTTCTAAAATATAAAATTGGCATTTTCAATTTCTGAAATAATTCTAACAAAAAACTCTAGAAGTACATAATGATGTGCTCTATGAACATGCAAAAAAATCAACTTAAATACCTTGTAGTTTTGTTTATACAAAATGACAAAACTTGGCAGATTTTAAGATTCTTTTAATTTTGCACTCACACATTCAGGTGTCAGATATTGTCATTATTGAATAGGCAAGAATACTGATTATTTGGAGTTGATATTTTGCAAGTTGATATAATACTTCACTATCTAAATCTGCGATTTTTTTTGAAATTTTTAAATGATTTTTCTGTATAATTTCAGTCATTTTAGTGATGTTCTTTCAGTGGAAGTCAACACAACTTTGAGGACAGGAAATCCCGTACAGCGAGCAAACGGAGACCACACACACCAGGAAAAATTATCTGACCTATTTTCTAGCCAACCCTTTCTCTCACCCGCTCTTGGCATCCCAAAATCCTATACACCGCTCAATGCGGTGCGTTTCCTCTGCGTCGTGCACCCCAGCTGTCTACTGTGCCGACCCACTCCTTTGTTGCTGCTTCAGTTCGGCTCCGGTTTTGGTACTTTGGTTTTTGTTCTGGTTTTTTGTGCTTGGTTGTTGATTCGTTTTTCTGTTCATTCTTTTATGTTCAGAATTCTAAAAAATTAATTTTTAAAAATTTTCAGATTTGAAAATATTCAGTTTTTAAAAATTGTTTCGATTTGAAAATGTTTAGATTTAGATAACATTTGGAATTTCTTAAAAGTCTAGTTGTGGAAAAATATTCATATTTTTCAAAAATGTTCACATCTTAGTACTCTTTAGATTTGAAAAATAATTGGTTTTCAAATAACCTTCGGGTTTTCTAATAATGTTTAGATTTTGGAAAACGTACTGTGAAACTAAAAACGCAGTCATGAGCGAGAAGCAACATGAGCACCCCTTGCCGTCGCCACCGTCAGTCCATTAACACGACCACAACCCACGGAATGCTTGAGCATGCCCACCTCAAATACCTCGTTGGGCTACTCTTACAGGGGCTAGTGGGTATTGGAATGGGTTAGAGGTTATTGATCAAACACTAGTTGCCTGAGGCTTTCCAGTTTTCAGCTTCAGGACAGGATGGCCTCGCCCGCAGCATTCTGTATACAAATGATTAAGCATTTCCCCACACAAATATGATAACCAATGTATAATTTTTTTGCTCGGTTAGTCGTACAAATGATGAAGCATTTCCGCTGTCCACATCCATTGGAGCTTTTTGCCATCATTTATAAATTTCCAATGAATGCTGTCTAAACTTTGTGGGATATGTGGGCATCGGATAGTTGAACGCAAAAGTTGTTGGATGGTATGCTCTCTTGTTTCTCATTTAGCGCTGTGGCCTTTTGCATATTTCCTCTGTTTCTCGACCATCCAAGTGTCCGATCTATCCAAATGGTTCAGTTGCCAGAACAAAAACATACGAAATTCGGCTATGATAACCTGTCATAACAGAGAGAATAGGCGAATGCCACGGTCCCGTTTTTGGACGTTCGTTCTTGGCGCGTTAGCCATGATCACTGTGTCTGATTGACAGGATAACCCTATCATACATTGCACACTGTACACACCGCGAGGAAGGTCGTGAGCGCACACGTTCCATTTTGTACTCTTTTCAGTGGTCTGAAGCCAGGAAGCGAATATGGTCCAGTGATCAATCAGGTCGGTAGAAGAGTGCGACAGACAGTTTAGGCTTCTCGTCAAAACGCCGGGCCATCTCCATGTGCATTGCAGCTCCCGTGAAACTTTGCTGAATCATGATTTGGGAGAAAACGATCAGATATTCAGATACCAACACAAGCAATGCCTTAAATCTGACAGACGAGATGATGAGAAATCGATTGAAACGGCACGGCTTGTTCTGCATCGCTGTGTCCGACTGTGGACTGTCGCTGGCTCCCGTGTAGGAGGACTTTCTTGAGTACGATTTGGATTCGGCGACACTTCTGGTAGGACGCGCTGGCCACCGCACTTGAGCTCGCAGGCCACGTTGGGCGGGCTCGAAACAGTGCTTCGCCTTCCCCGGAACACATGCGTACTGAGCTGCCCCCCTTCCATCAGCAGCTTCCGTGCAGTCCTGCTCTACTGGGTCTAGTGGTGGTCCTGTTCCTGCCGCGCATATGATCGTCGTTCCAGAGCATGTGCAGCACAGGTATTTTCACTCCTTGCTCTGTCACGGCAGCAGTTAACCGAATCCAAGTTCAACCACCGTCGAAGGAGGATTTGTACACGAGTATAAACTTCAGGGCATCCACAGCGATCAAAATCGAGTTTGTTTTAGACTGTTTGGATCGGCCCGTAGATAGAAAATCAGCTGATTTGCTTCCCCTGATTCTTTCCATCGGGGGCGCATCAAGCGGCCCGACGCAAATTAACCGCTATCAACAATGGCACTGAAATTAGAGCCGCAGCCGCCACGTCCTGCCGCGGCAGCTTCCCACTTTGGGATGCGCGCTTCCCGCGCGCGGGCCAAAGCTGCTTTTTTCCGCACGCAGGCCCCTGTTTTCCACCGAGGACGCGGCTATAAAGGGCAACGGGTGCCGGGAGCAATAGAGATTAGCGTGTGCAAAAGCAATGGCAGACTGGAAGACAGATCACCAAGATGGCGCGTGCCCGTTTCCCCCACGACATGGGCACGATTGTTCGCTGCCACGAGGGAGGTTTCGACGCGGAGGAAACCGCGGCGTACACCATCGACCCCAGGACGCGGCAGACGAGGAGGAGGTCGTGCTCTAGGTGGCTCGCGGGGCGAGGCAGCTTTGGGCCAAACACATCGTTCGCCGTGGGCCAGGCTACGCAGGCGCAACTGGTGATGGTGCACGCACAAACCCTTTGTCCAGCGCCTGCCGGCTGGGTGGATGCACCCGTCGGCAACGCCATGCTTGAGGACAATGACTTCAGCGACTTGGACGATGATGACGGTGACGCCTCGACGAGCAGAGGGCCCTGCTCGCGTCGTTCAAGATCGCGGACCGCAAAATGGCTGACAACAGCTTATGGCCATTGAGCGCCAAGCTTTATATAGCATGAGAGTTGCGGCGCAACGTGCTGCCCGCGAGACGGCCCACAGGGCAACCGGTAGGCGGCATGGGGGCGGCGTGGACAATCGGGACCTGATGCAGGTGACAGCGGCAGCGATGGTCGAGCAACACCGATGTGAGGCCGTCGAGGCATAGGTAGCCTGAGAGGCGGCAGACGCGATGGTGGACGTGGAGGTTGAGGCAGCTCGCCAGTTATCCTATGACAACTGGCAGCGAAAGCGGTGTGGCAACGCGCCCATTCGGACAACGCCTTGGCAGAAGACCATGTGCAGCGGAGGGTGGGAGATGCCCTAGGAGTAGCGTGAGGACGACAAGAGGACGTTCTGTGACGTGCTGGCCAAGGTCGAGCATCACCATAGGGCAGGGCTCGATCGGAAGGGAGGGGCAGAAACAGTGGGCCCCTCCAGTGGCGGCGAAGGTGTTGGCCCGCCCGGCGGCCAGTAGGACACGCAAGAAAGAGTAGCCCCGCAGTTCTAGGGCGCGCGCACGACAGCGAGTGGATAGGGACATCGCCGCAATTTTGGTTTATTATATGTAAAAATGGGGTAAACAGTGCCCAAATAGTAATGAAATTTGTTAAATTCAATTTGTGTCAATAGCTAACAGGTCAGGGACGATTAGGAAGGATGCGAGCGGACATCGTGTCCTGTCTGGGCCGACGCATCCCTAGCCCAAATTGGGCCACAAATGTGTAGCTGCCGACAACACGGTCAATATGTGTTGGGCTGCTGGTTGTGTTTTTCCTAGTCTCGGTCATAAATGGATCGATTCGTACGCCCTCGGTCTGTTTGCATCAGGCCGTAGAAAAAGCCCTAAGCTTTCAGGTTGGGACCTTCCTAATTTATGGAAGTCTAAGTTAGAAACTCAAAAATTTGCATCAATAAAAAGAATTTGAAATGTGGAGCTTTTGTTTAAGGAATCCCATAGAAATCTGTACTTGTCACAAGGAATGCAATTTCAAAGAATTCCACTGCAATTTTTCTTGATTATGCAGTTCGATTAGTGTTCCCCATTTGCCATGGGCTGACCGGCATTATCGATTATCACTAGCAAAGGACTAACACTAAGGGCTCCTTTGATTCGTAGGATAGAAAAAATGTAGGAATAGGAAATGTGTAGAACTAGGGTAAGGAATTGGTGAAGAAATTTTTCCATGAGATTCAACGTCATGTTATTTTCCTATAAAATTTACATTACAAGATTCTTATAGGATTATTTCCTATAGGATAGCATCCAATGAATGAAATGGCTTATGTAGGAAAAAAAAATTATAAGATCTCAATAGGATTATTTCCATGGACAAATTCTTTAAATATCCTATGAATCAAGCTAGTCAGAGTCGGGAATCGGAGTCAGGTCGATTTTTCTCCGACAGAATCAAGTTGTAACATTGAATCGTAGAATCCCAGATTCTACTAGATTTTTCATCCAAGAGTTTATCCATGCTGAGATTTTGTATGCTAGTATAGAAAAGGTGAAAATACTAAGCATTAAAATTTCTATCAATATGGTTTACACTAATATATCCAAAATAGTAAAGAAAACTCACTAGTGCAAATTTTTTAACAAAAAAACAATGTATAATTAACCCTTCCATGTAATTTATATTGGCCCTTGGTGAGAGCACACACAAAGCATGCTATGTATGGTATTGCATCTTAAATATTTGACATATATTATATCGTGTTTCCAAACTTTCTTGCAATATGCTTTGCAACGATGAATTGAGAGTTTATAAGGATAGTACAGAGCTTTGATATTGTAAGGTTTTCTTTAAGGGAGATAAAAGATCCTATCGGCTGATCATTTGGGGTTTGGGAGGTAAATAAGGGTTGTGAGGCAAGTGAAAATAACTTGGGAGGTTGACATAGTATACTACTACAGTTAAAAGGATGACTCAACTAACCATTCAGAATCGGAAAAGTTCATAAATAGGATCGAGATTTTCCAATATTGTATACGATTTTATGATTTAGATTGGGACTCAATATGGATTCTACCAGATTGGGATTCATAGTGGGATTTGGATCGACATAATATTGTAGGATCGTAAAATCATAGGATTGTAGAACTTGAATCAAGATTCTGACTTTCTTTGTCACGCAATGACATGACCAACCAACTGTATAACGAATTCTTGATCTTTCAGCCAGCATACTAAGGAGCAGCATGGAAAGATCTCGAAAGTCAGAAGGATGTAACAAATCGTGTTCATACAGCGGGAGTTCGACAAAGTGTATATTGGTAAAGAATAATAAAAGTGATACTACTGATTTAGGAAAGTTATAATATTCCTTTAGAATTTTCATTTATCTATAAGAATTAAATTTGCTCACTCAAAACAATTAATAACACTTGTTAGGTTTTATTTTGAATTATCAAGATTTAACTTGATTTCTTTTAATTCAAAATTCACCAAAAATAAAAGTATTTCAAATAATTCCACAAAAATGTATGTTGGCTTCCTTTTATTTTTCTAAACTCAAAACTATTTTTATATTATTTTTCTGAGGTACCTAAGGTCTTATTTGCTATTTTGGCATTTTAACTAATTATCAAATTACTAAAATTCCCTTGGCCCCACTAGTCAGACCCAGTGGTCAAATCAGCGCACCGGTTCGGTCGAGGGTACGTGATCCGTTGCCTACTCCTAGCTAACTTGATCCTAGTTTAAGCGCTAGTTTTTTGTTTTATGTAGGGCGATCCCCAACATCTATAACCACGGCCAGGGCCAAAACCCCTCACAAGGACTCTACCACGTCCACCAGAACGCATGCTCCATACAGCTTTGAGATCCTTGAACACTAATGATGATGGTGGACGAACCCCATCGCCATGCTTAGTACTCAGGTGCCCAATCATTCCACAAAAGGCGCACCACTCTGGGACACGCTCGTACTTAACAAGGAAAATTTGTCGTTACCTGCCCTGATCATTGACACATGATTTCTCAGTGGCTTGCTGACATCAAGATAAACAAGAACTCTGAAGAAATTCCAAGAGAATTCACCTGTATCAAGTTCTTGGCATACAAACTCCCCCACCTTGGACGCAAGCACTTCTAGCATTGCCTTAAACCCATCCAGCAAATCATGGATTTGAATCCATATTTTTAAATTGCTCATTGCAATCTCTGACGGCTTGATAAACCCATCATAAGGTGCTAAGATTACTGGGTGTCCTCTAAATGTCCACGAACCATATTCCATCACTTTGTCCCAGTCTCCAATACACGAAAATTACATCGTGTACATAATATTTTCCAAAGATCTAAATGTTACCTCTTGAGCAAGATCCCATACATATCGCATGTTTTTGTAGAACCAAAAGTCGTTATAATCATGATCAATATGAACCCTAGCTATTCCTGGCCATCTGGTATTCTCGACTGGCGGCAGATCTTGGTCCTAAAAAACGGCATCATCCAGGTCCTCCTCCTTCCAACCCAATTTCTTTATCAACTCCTCCAGATCCTCTTTCTTAGGACCACCTGATCCTGACGCACTCGAATCTATCGCTCAAAACCCAAACAGAGAAGTGATCACAAATGAGAACAACCCTAGTCGCCAATCCCCTCTAGCAACTCACCAAGGCCAGGCAGCAATGCGAGGTTGCCCCTAGATCAGCCCGAGCAATAATACCGGATGGAAGAAGGGCGCGGGGGGTGGAGATTCTCGACACCGGCGGAGGCGGCTCGAGGAGGTAACCCTAACGTGAGGGGAAACGATAGGTCAGCATATTCATTATATCTTCCCACATATCTGCCGCAATATGCCAGCATATTTTATTTTTTCGATAAAGAGTATATATTAATATCACAGAGATACCAATTAAACCCAGCCTCTGCAATAGCGCACTGCCCTAGCAGCATTGTGGATGCACACAGCCAAAAAATAAAGAAGAATTAAAAAAGTCCTGCTACAGTGATCTATTCCTTAGAACAACAGTACTACCACCATCAAGACAGCTCCAGAAGTCCAGCTTCTTCAAAGCGACGCCATCAAGAAGGGAACAGTGCATAAGCGCTGCCATCGCCCGACCATAGATCTCGGGTTTTCACACCGAAGAAAGTCCTCACTCTCAAAACAATGCCTTCAGCTGTCACCCCACTAGCATACCGTTGCTTCAAGTCATGAATCACCTAGCCAATTTCTCATCACCACAAAGACTCGGACTATCATTGCTAGTCTACAGATCTCGCCTTCCAAGACATTCTCCGCCAGCACCATGGAATGAGAAAGCATGCTCCATGATATTAATATCCATCGGAGCTTCGAAGCACTCCCTCTGAAACCAAAACGGTCAGATAAAACATAGGTGATGATGACACTAACCAAGTGTGCCAAGTTGGGACTCCAAGTGCAGAGTGTTGTAGCAAGAGTAAATTTTCCCCATGAGGGAACTCAGGGTTTATATCAAACTCTCGAGGAACAGTCACAAAAGCTCTTGTCGTTCTTCTTCGAGCAATCTGTAAAACAAATTCCTTGTTCTCGTATCCCCAACTCCACCGAGTGGTTGTCAAGCACAAGGTCTAAATGTAAATAAAAATAAAAATATGATATGCAGTACGGTAAAGTAAATAATAATTCAATAAAGTAAATATGATGCGGTAATGATATTTTTGGGGTTTATATGTATATGCAAGGAAGTAAATATGTTTTTGTATTTTCGGAATAATTTAATGCTGAAAATAAAAGTGCATATAAATGTGTCAAAAAGGTGTTTCTTATGGTTTAAATTGGACCGTAGTTCATAGGTTCACTTGCCCACTCTCTCGTGGAGTTGTGGTGGCATTAAGCGCAATGCAGATGACCAAAACGTTGACATGATTCTTATTATGTTACTCAATAATATTAATATGGGCATCACATCCTAATTTAAAGATGATGCAACACATCATACTTACACTCCACTGGAAAGGAATAAACTTCAAGCAATCTAGTATTAAGAACTAACAGAGTATAGCCTTAGGTACTCTGACATGATGTTGAACAATAAATATGCTACCACTTGGACATATTACAATAGAAACTGTGTCTATGAATGTCACTCGGGATTCTCAGCTGTCACTAAGAAATTATAACACATGCATTCTTTTTATCCCTAGAAAAAATAACCGTGGAAAAAGGTACACAACCCTAGCAGATCATGAACACTATCTCTATTCAATCACTACTCCCTAGTTATTGCACCAATACACATCATACCCCTCACATGCCCTCGCATACATGTTGGATCAAAACAAGTAAATAAGAACGGGATGATAATATGCATCTACTCATACATCAAGAACATAATAACATATCACATCTCATCAATCATCCAATAATATAAAGATCCACCACATAGGAATTACATAATATGCATCATAATCATGTTGGGCTGCTCATATGATGTCTAAACAATAAAGCACAAGAGAGAAATAGGACAAGCTATTGCCGCAAACCCGTATTCCAGAGGTGGACTACTACCTCTTCATGGCGGTGATGATGGTTGATGTCTACGCATGCTTCTATCCTTGTAGACAGTGTTGGGCCTCCAAGTGCAGAGGTTCGTAGAACAGCAGCAAGTTTTCCTTAAGTGGATCTCCCAAGGTTTATCGAACTTAGGGAGGAAGATGTCAAAGCTATCCCTCTCAAGCAACCCTGCAATTACGATACAGAAAGTCTCTTGTGTCCCCAACACACCCAATACACTTGTCAGATGTATAGGTGTACTAGTTCGGCGAAGAGATAGTGAAATACAAGTAGTAGTGATGATTATAAGTAGTAAATGTAATCTGAAATAAATATCGCTGCGAGCAAACATGTAATAAAACTGAATGTAAACGGTGTGCAATGCTTGGAAACAAGGCCTAGGGATCATACTTTCACTAGTGGACACACTCTCAACAAATATAACATAATTGAACCAATAGATACTAACATCAATATGCAACTCAAAACAATTCCCCAATGGATAACAAACACTAATCATGCGTAGGGCTACGAAGCACTCCTCAAAGTCCGTATTTCCCCAAACTAGATTGTCCCACACTGTCACAGTGAACGCACTAGATGGTTTCAACAAACACCAACAATTCATAGAGACATTAACCAAAAAGAGACACACATAATGCGCACACTGTCACCTTCACATCATGATACAAAGGTGTCTCCAGAGTTTACAATAATAAAGCACGGGAGTAGCATAATATCTGAATAATAACATCTACCAATTCAACTAGATATAAAGCTCACGATCACATAAAGATCACATCATGGGAGAGAGAGAGAGGTGAACCACATAGCTACCAGCAGAGCCCTCATCCCCGGGGGAGAACTACTCCCTCCTCATCATCGGAGGTAGCAACGGTGATGGAGATGGCGGTGAGGTCAATGGAGACAGCAGAGACGGTGATGGAGACCGATGGACACGGCTCCGGGGGCACTTCCCCATCCCGGCAGGGTGCCGGAACAGAGACTTCTATCCCTCAAAATTTGTCTTCAACGGCGGCGGCGCTACAGAACTGTTCTGGGAAAAATGTCGATTGTTTTAGGGTTTTCCGTCGGGAGGCTCTTTATAGGTGAAGGGGCGTCGTCAGGAGTGGACCAGGGTGGTCTCACCACAGGTGGGCACGGCTAGGGGCTGGGCCACGCCCCCTCATGGTGAGGCTGGCCCCTGGTCCCCCTCCGGATCCCGTTCGGTCCTCGTCCTTCCTTCGGGCAAAATAGGAGTTTCGGTCTTTGTTTCGTCCAATTCCGAGAATATTTCCTGTGTAGCTTTTCTAAAACACAAAAACAGCAGAAAACAGGGAATTGGCACTGTGGCATCTTGTCAATAGGTTAGTTCTGGAAATCGCATAAAAACGCCACAAAGTGTAAACAAAACATGAAGCAAATGGTGTAAAACAAGCATGGAGCATCAAAAATTATAGATACGTTTGAGACAAATCAAGCATCCCCAAGCTTAACTCCTACTCGCCCTCGAGTAGGTAAGTGATAACAAAAGAATAATTTTTGAGGTGACATGCACCATCACAATCTTGATCATCTAAGTAAGCATTGAGTGCTGGGATCAAAGAACTTAAAACATGGGCATAAAAGACATAATCTTGACAATAAAAGTTTAGCAACCATGTTATAACATGAAAATAAACACAAACGAAAGATCATGAACAATGAAACATTGAAAGTCAAGTGTGTTCAAATCATATGGAAAAACATAGCAAATGGTTTTCAGCTTGTCCTTCATGGAATAGCAAAACATAAATGCATAGGACACCTTCAAGTTTAAGAGGGCGACTAGATACAAATAATTTAAGAACAAGTGAAACCATAATCATGAATCAATCAATGATAAACTTTGGGACTATGCACATTAAACTCAGAATGGCAACTATGCTCTCTTAGACGGTGCATAAAGGTAGAAGGTGGAGACTCAACATAAAAATAAAAGAAAGACCCTTCGCAGAGGGAAGCAGTGATTGCAAGTTTTATAAACCTTCAAAAATTATGGTACTTACTACCTTTGAGCTCTCATTGCCCCCATCATAGGCATCTTGAATGGTTAAAGTTAATGCGAGTACAATTATGAAGCATATGCTTGACAAATCATAAGTTGAAAACCTCGTGTCCCGTGAAGTACGAATACCCAAACCTCATGCTATTCGACTTAGAGTCCCAAGCAAGCTCTTGTCATTGTAAGTATATGCGTATCATCAAGAACCGCCAACGGGGTACCTCCGTGCCCGATGACATGGAACAAGCCGACATCAAAATGACAGGACAAACAGACAATGAACACCTCGATATCTCTTTTATTTACCATTGGTATAGCTTTTTATTTTGAGATGCGTCGTCGAATATTCACTATGGGCATGCTGTAAATTTTCACCATGAATTATGCATGGCTTAGATTGGCGGCCCAGGCATTTCTCTAACACATATAAAATCTCCATGATCCCGCAAGATTCCCAACTTATTTTACATCGCGAGTATCCATAAATAAAAGATCACGATATCAACTCAAATAAGAAGTGCAATGTTGAAAGCTTACCCCATGACGGCATGGTTTGGATAATTTCCAACTTACAACTTGCAAGCATAACAACTCAACATAAGAGAGCCACAATGTCAAATTTTTAAGAACGAGAAAAGTAAAGTGTGCCATCAGATTCGTGAGAGCTTTACTGACCAATTTTCGCATAACACCAAAAAGAGTTTAATTTGAAGGATAGATAAAAGCAAGTCAAATGTACTTTGGAATAGCAAATTGCTAATAGGTATGTATGGTGGACACATTGGAATAACTTAGTTTTTGGGAGTTGGATGCATGAGTAGAGCTCATACTCAGTACAAAATGAGGGCTAGCAAAAGACTGGGAGCGACCAGCTAAGAGAGCAATAACTGTCATAATCATGCATAGCGACAAAACATCATTAAAAGAAGCATAAAATGGCATCAAAAGTCAAAAACTAAATGATCATAGAGGTTTATGGCGACATTGTATGAGTCAAACATGTTGTAAGTATGCACCAAGTCAACCCAAATAAAGCATCAAGGAGAAAACCAAATTAATGCTTCCAAATAATAAAAACAACGCATGATTTTTCAAAGGATCATTAAGCAATCTCAGTCATTTGAGACAAGTCATGCTACAGCAAAAATCACTAAGCATACTATCAAAACGACATCAAGCATGGCATGAAAAAGTCTAAGTCGCAGTCTAAACAAGCTCCTTTTTGTACCACCTTTTTTTTGCATGAAACTTTTTCTCTTTTCCAACACCATTCGAACCTTTTTGAAAAAACTCTTTTGATGAACACCAATATATACCAGAGGTCAAAATACACCTTGATGCAAAGATAAAATAAGATCTGAACAAAAATCAAGATGAAAAACAAAAAATAAACGCAGTAGCAGAAAAAGAGAACACTCGTTGAACGATAAGAGTGAAAACTAGAGTGTTCTTGGCAATGAAAAACAGAGTATATCTCCCTCCAAAGCAAACATGATGTGATCCAACCATTTATTGCAGCAAACAAATCAAAAGAAAACTGAAAGCAAAAACAACTGACGCTCCAAGAAAAACGCATAGAATATGAAGCAATACAAATATAGTGTCTTGAAAGGTGACCTGATTTTTGCCGATGAAGAAGGGGTACCTCGGGGGCATCTCTAAGCTTGAGCTTTTGTCCATTCTTCAACTCATCTCATCATTCTCCAATCGCTATACTTGAAAACTTCCTTCATATAAAACTTAACACAATTCTATTAGCAACGTTAGCGTAAGCATAATAATAGATCTACCCTTTTGGTTCAGATTTCAATTCAAAAACACCACATATAAAGCATATACTACTGTAGCAACTTCCCCAAAAGTTTCATGATCAAAAGAACTAAAAAAGAAAACGATCGAGAGGCAAACACAAATAGTGGCAGAAATCTGTCAAAACAGAACAGCTGACAAAGGTCGATTTTTTTGAGGACCCTCTGTTGCTTAAATCGAAAAGTGCAAAACTAATGGAAGTTTGGATATAACCTGGGGCATATGCACAAGAAATCGTAGGTAAAAAATATATTCTGAGAATTTTCACGAATTTTTACGGTGCAGCACCGAAATCTGTTTCAGGACAGCAACTTTCCCAAATCTTACCTCACTCAAATTAGAGGTTTCTCTTGGCATAAAAACGAAATAAAAATGATAAGGAGAGGTCATTACAATAGTAATAACTTCAAGACTCAAATAAAAGAAAAAGTACTGAAAAGTAAAACATTGGGTTATCTCCCAAAAGTGCTTTTCTTTAACGCCTTTGAGCTAGGAGCAGTGATTTGAAAAGATGCTCATGTAGGCGCCATAAAAGAACTTAAATCAAAGGCGCCATATAAGAACTTGAAGTAAGAGAGAGCATAAAAAAGCAAATATGAAACACATTTAAATCTAAACCACTTCCTATATATAGGAATCTTGTAAGAAAATAAATCAACTAAGCACACAGTAACAAACATGGATAGATAAAATAAGTGCAACTTCAAGATTTGCAACATAAAGAAGGGAAACTCAATATTGTTGAGATCCATCAAACCATGTTTCCCTCTCTCATAGTAACTTTCAGTAGCATCATGAATAGAATTAACAATATAACCATCACATAAAACATCCCTATCATGAGCCACATGCATAAAAGAATTAATACTTCCCACATGAACAATCGTAGTAGGAGCAGATTCACCAAAATAATTATTCTCATCACCATAATCATCAAAAATAGGAGGCATATTGTAATGACAGAAACAACAGAAGAAACTTTGGAGGATTCCTCCTCTCTATTAATAAGATGGAAACATCTATTAGTCCTGTCATAGCTTGGCAAAACATCATGTTTTATAACATTTTGTATGTAAGTATTTGCGAGGCAATCTTTAACACAATAAATACGACAACCCTACAGGATGCTAATATTTTTTAAAATGCTCATATCTACGAAAGAAGTTTTTCTAGATAACTCTTCACACCCCAAAAACAAAGTAAGCTCATCATGCTGATTGAGAGTAATCTTGTCATCACAATACAAACTTGCGGTACTCATTCGATTAGAAGGGTCACAATTATGGCCTGAGCATTGAAAATTAAAATGACCCTTGTCATCGCAAAGTTCACAAATAAAAGGATAAAGGTCACAAACCTTTTTACCAAGCTCATCTAGAGCCTTATCCCACATTCGGGTTTCTTCATTCCTGTGGTGGATACTATAATCATCTTTGTCGTGACTCTGTTCACAAGGTCTAAGTACTCCACAAAAATTAACATGCTTATAAGAAATAGGACTTTCAGAGGTTCGAGCATGTTTATTGCAATCATCATCAACAATATCACTTTCTATGCAAGTGTCTTTAAAAGGTTCATGATACATGTCCCCATTTCCCTTAGGAACATTAATATGGGAAGCAAAGGCTCTAAAGCAATTAACCATAATTTGGGGATCAAGACCATATTTAGCACTAAGCTCTTGAAAATCAGCAGTTTCAGCAAAAAACTTAATGCAATCATACTCATAATTTATACCTGATCATTTACCTTTGTTGCTATCCCAATCTTCAATATTATTTTGAATTATTTCAAGCAGATTCCACTTGACGTCAACATCCTTGCTTGTGAAAGAGCCATCAAAGCATGCATATAGATAGTCCTTGTAATATCCTGAAAGCCTTGCATAAAAATTACTAATAACAATATTATGGGGAAGCTCATGAATAGGATATTTGAGCATTAGTGACTTCAGTCTTCCCCGCGCTTGGGCAATGCTTTCTCCCTCATGCGGATGAAAATTATAAATATAATTCCTATCTTTATAAACCTCACTAGAAGGATATAATTTAGAATAAAAGAGAGGTACAATTTCCTCCCAGTCGACAGGTCGGCCATCCTTCAGTGTTTTATACCATTCCGCAGCTCTGCCCTTTAGTGAATAAGAGAATAGCTTCCTCTTAACCTGGCTTGATGAAATACCTGCACACTTGAACAACTCGCATAATTCATGTATAAAGAGTAAATGATCACCGGGATGGACAGTTCCATCTCCTGAATAGCGGTTATTTATAATGCGTTCAACAATTTTCATAGGTATTTTAAAAGAACGAGGATCACAAACATCATTAGAAAGATCACATATGGGAGATAAAATATCATCAAAGTAAACTTTCTCCACTAAAGCTGGGGAACTAAAAATATCATGCTTAGCAAAACCAGCTTCCCCAAGCTTAGACCTTTCTACGGCATTAGCAATAACGGTGTTCAAAGAATTCATACGAATAACATTGCTATGCGAACTAAGCTCCAAAGGTTTTTCAAACACGTCAAATCTAAAATTAGGAAAGACACTATAAAACTCTTTATTTTCCATTAAGCCTAACTATTGAAAATAAAAACAAGAAACAAAAAGATATAATTGCAGAATCTAAAGGAAATAACTTCGAGCACTTACCAGTAACCAAAAGATGTGAGTACCTTTTACCTTACCTCCCCGGCAACGGCGCCAGAAAAGAGCTTGATGTCTACGCACGCTTCTATCCTTGTAGACAGTGTTGGGCCTCCAAGTGCAGAGGTTCGTAGAACAACAGCAAGTTTCCCTTAAGTGGATCACCCAAGGTTTATCGAACTCAGGGAGGAAGAGGTCAAAGCTATCCCTCTCAAGCAACCCTGAAATTACGATACAGAAAGTCTCTTGTATCCCCAACACACCCAATACACTTGTCAGATGTATAGGTGCACTAGTTCGACGAAGAGATAGTGAAATACAAGTAGTAGTGATGATTATAAGTAGAAAATGTAATCTGAAATAAATATCGCTGCAAGCAAACATGTAACAAAACTGAATGTAAACGGTGTGCAATACTTGGAAACAAGGCCTAGGGATCATACTTTCACTAGTGGACACACTCTCAACAAATATAACATAATTGAACCAATAAATACTAACATCAATATGCAACTCAAAACAATTCCCCAATGGATAACAAACACTAATCATGCGTAGGGCTACGAAGCACTCCTCAAAGTCCGTATTTCCCCAAACTAGATTGTCCCACACTGTCACCGTGAACGCACTAGATGGTTCCAACAAACACCAACAATTCATAGAGACATTAACCAAAAAGAGACACACATAATGCGGACACTGTCACCTTCACATCATGATATAAGGTGTCTCCGGAATTTACAATAATAAAGCACGGGAGTAGCATAATATCTGAATAATAGCATCTACCAATTCAACTAGATAGAAAGCTCACGATCACATAAAGATCACATCATGGGAGAAAGAAGTGAACCACATAGCTACCGGCAGAGCCCTCGGCCCTGGGGAAGAACTACTCCCTCCTCATCATCGGAGGCAGCAACGGCGATGGAGATGGCGGTGAGTCGATGGAGACAGTGGAGACGGCAATAGAGACCGATGGAGATGGCTCCGGGGGCACTTCCCCGTCCCGGCAGGGTGCCGGAATAGAGACTTCTATCTCCCAAAATTTGTCTTCGACAGCGGCGACGCCGTGGAACTATTCTGGGAAAAAACGCCGATTGTTTTAGGGTTTTCCGTCGGGAGGCTCTTTATAGGCGAAGGGGCGTCGTCAGGAGTGGACCAGGGTGGTCTCACCACAGGTGGGTGCGACCAGGGGCTGGGCCGCGCCCCCTCATGGTGAGGCTGGCCCCTGGTCCCCCTCCGGCTCCCGTTCGGTCCTCGTCCTTCCTTCGGGCAAAATAGGAGTTTCGGTCTTTGTTTCGTCCAATTCCAAGAATATTTCCTGTGTAGCTTTTCTGAAACACAAAAACAACAGAAAATAGGGAACTAGCACTGTGGCATCTTGTCAATAGGTTAGTTTCAAAAATCGCATAATAATTCCATGAAGTGTAAAGAAAACATGAAGCAAATGGTGTAAAATAAGCATAGAGCATCAAAAATTATAGATACGTTTGAGGCGTATCAATGGTGTTGATGTCAGAGAGGGTGGAGAAGCGACCGAGGGCGACTCCGGTAGCGCTTCCCCCTCCAATCTTTGCTGGAATAGCCTCTATTACTATGTTTTTTGTTTCTCCGCCGCCTCGTCTAGAGATCGTTGATGGCGTGCAAGTACACCCTGTTGGGAACCCCAAGAGGAAGGTATGATGAGCACAGCAGCAAGTCTTCCCTTAGTTGTGAAACCAAGGTTTATCGAACCAGTAGGAGAAAGCCAAACTTAAGAAGGTTGATGCTCGCTAGCTTCGCGACAGCTCTGGACAATTTATAAGGCGCCTCGTCCAGGGCTTTGCTTTGCACCAGCAACAACGTGGAACCTGCACACAACACAACCAAGAACTGTGCCCCAACTTACGATGAGGTTATCAATCTCACCGGTTTGCTGTAAACAAATAATTGAGCGTATCGAGTGGTAAAAGGTAATAGTATGCGAGTAAAAGTAAACAGTGCGAGTAAAAGTAAACGGTATGGCAATGTAAAGGAAATTGGGCTGGGGTCCACAGTTCACTAGTGGTGTCTCTCCATAAGATAAATAACAATATGCTGGGTAAACAAATTACAGTTGGGCAATTGATAGAATAAAGATAATGTACATATGTGAAAGGACACAGATGTCGCCTAGAGGGGGGGTGAATAGGCGATTAAAACTTTTACAAAAGGCTTGTACAAATGCGGAAATAAACAAACGTTTAATTTGACAAGCTTACAAAACCTAATCAACTAGGCTCACCTATGTGTACCAACAGCTTATGCTAAGCAAGACAAGTAGCAAGGTGATAGCAAGATATATAACTTCAAGCACGATGGCTATCACAAATGTAAAGTGCATAAGTAGTGGAGCTCGGATAAGAGTTACCGAGGCACGAAGGAGACGAAGATGTATCCCGAAGTTCACTTCCAAAGGAAGCTAGTCTCCGTTGGAGAGGTGTGGCGGCTTAATGCACTCCGAACGCCACAAAGGCCTCACCTTGAGATGTGGTAGCACAATGCTCACCAAATGCCACAAAGGCTCACCTCAAGATGCGGAGGCACGCTACGCACCGAACGCCACAAAGGCTCACCTTATTCTCCTCGTGCCCTCGCACAAAGCAAGATGCCACGATCCACTATGGGACACTTGAGGGCGGTCACCGAACCCATACAAGCTTGGGGCAATCTCCACAACTTAATTGGAGGCTCCCAAGAATCGCCACAAAGGCACCACAAAGGTTGGGGAATCTCCACAACTTAATTGGAGGCCCCAAGTATATGCCACAAAGGCCACTAAGCCGTCTAGGGTTCCAAGAACCCAAGAGTAACAAGCTCACGAACTTTCACTTACCGAATCTCCGAGGAGAACTCAAACCGATGCACCAAATGCAATGGCAAGAGCACACAAAGTGCTCAAATCCTTCTCACTCAAATCCTACCAAAGCAACTAATGCTATGGAGAGATATGAGAGGAAGAACAAAGGAAATCAACAAATGAACTCCAAGAACTAGATCCCAATGGTTCCCCTCACTTAGAGGAGAAATTGATTGGTGGAAATATAGATCTAGATCTCCTCTCTCTTTTCCCTCAAGAAGATGCAAGAATCATTGGAGGGATTGAGAGATAGAGCAAAGCTTCAAAGTCAACAATGGAGGAGAGTGAGAAATAGGAAGCCAACCAGCCCAAGGAGGAAGAAGGGGGCCTTTTATAGGTCCCCCATGAAAACTAGCCGTTGCTGGGCACTAGGGCCGGAGTCTCCGGCCTAGAGGACCGGAGTCTCTGCCCTAAGTGACTCCAGGGCCGGAGTCTCCGCCCCTGGGCCAGAGTCTCCGGTGCCCCGGGGTCATTCGGGGGCCTCAGGACGGACTAAGCAGGTGCCAGGCCGGAGTTGGGCCGGAGACTTTGCGTCTCGGGCCGGAGACTCCGGCCACCAAAAACTGGCAGGAACACCAACACGAAAACGACCATAACTTGAGCATCCGGACTCCGTTTTTGATGATCTTGAGCTCGTTGGAATCACAACAACGAGCTCTATAAGTATATGCATAGAAACATCATAGTCCAACAAGGGAGGATAAAACCAAATGATGAGAGGTTTGACCTCTCTTCAAAGTCGAACCGGTAAAACCTCCAAACACCAAAAACACAATGAGTGTTTCATGCAAAATCCCTTTTTGATGAGTTAGAGCTTGTCATGGAATTAACCACAAGCTCTAAAACCTCACATGGATAAAAGCCAAATAAGAACCAAGAAGGATGATGGCAAATATGCAAAGGTTTGAGCTTTCTTCGAACGATGCGGTTAAGTTACTCACTCGAGAGCCCCTCTTGATAGTACGGCTACCAATCCTATAACCCGGTCTCCAAACTAACACACGAGACCGGTAGAAGAGAAAACCTATCAAGAACAAACCTTTGCCTTGTGTATTCCACTTGAGCTTGATGAAGATGATCTTTTCCACCTCAAGATGGAATCCCTTTCTTGATTGCTCTAGCTTGATGAAGTCTTGTGGATTGCTCCCCCATAAATCAATATGGGAAAGACTCTCTTAGGAATATCTTCACAAAGCCATTACCACCAAATAGAATACATGCATCAAGCATATAATCTCCTTGAGATGGCACATCCTAAACTTGACTTCTCATCCATGAAGACGATCACCACTTAATAATATCCTAGCCCGAGATCACAAGATCCCACTCGATACATTATGTATGCTTTGAGAGTTGATCAACTTGAATCCCATCTTTGCACTTTGACTTGATCAACCTTGTATCCTTCCTTCTTCCTTCATGAAGATGATGTCTTGAAGGTAAACACAAATGTCCACTCAATTATATTCTTCAAGACATAGTTGCAATAAGCTCAATTCTCATATGACCATTCTTTCGATATTTCCTTGAATAACACATTGGTCATCACTTAAAGTTCTTCATTTGATCCTTCTTACAACCTTGAAGCCAGCATATGGTTCAAGCATTGTCTATGAACATGTCCTACAAATATAACTCAATGCAAACATTAGTCCACAGAGATTGTCATTAATTACCAAAACCACACATGGGGGCTCCATGCTCTTTCAATCTCCCCCATTTTGGTAATTGATGACAATCTCTTTGAGAGGGTTTATATAATGAATTTAAAGAACCAAAATGGTTGCACTAACATCAAATACTAGAAAAGTATGTGATGTTAGTAAAACCACCATATATAGAGCAAACTCCCCCACAATCTATGCACGTGTGAATGATCTTGATTTCATTGCATATATTGCCAACCAAGGTTGTTGGTGGAGTTTCCTCTATATACTCAACCATGCAAAGCATGAAAGGCAAATGCTTAAGAACAAAACCAAAGCATAAAACCCAATTCCCTTTAAACCCTCGAAACTTCTCCCCCATTGGCACCAATTGCCAAAATGGGCGGAAAAACTTAGAAGGCCAATATAGTGAGAGTTCCTCCATAATGTGTGCATAAACCAAAAGTATAATTGAAAATATATGCACATATCCAAATATGAAAACTCGGAGGAAATCAACCTATATTGAGGATCAAAGATTGCAAATAAAATAAGATCACATGGTGGATAAACTTCAACAAATGAAGAGAGCAATCAATCGATCCAAAGAACAAATTGAATAAAGATATTACGATAAGACCAAAAGGGTGCTCTAAATAATATGAGGAAGCTCCCCAAGGTTTGTGCACAAAATATTCTATTTGAATTAAAGTATAAGGTGCACAAACATGGAATCATCACTCCCTCAATATTATTCAAAACAAAATGATACCAAGTGAAGTCAAATACTATGATAACCGCAAAATGGTGCTTTAAATGAAATGAGGAAGCTCCCCAAGGTACGTGCAAAAAATAGAATGTTTGCATTTGAATACAATTTGCACAACATGGAATCCTCACTCCCTCAATAACATTTAAAACGCAACCATTTGCAAGAGATCATAGAGAAGAAATTAAGCTTAACACTTGCATCAAACAAATGGTTGAGCAACAAGCAAGGGACAACATATTAAAAGGCTCAACCAAAGGAATGTGTGATATGAAATGACAAAGCATATTATAAGACTAATACAAGGATAAGCATAGAGCATCCACATAGTCTTTAATGAAAGAAATTGCTTAGCATTCCATCCCAACACATAAGGTTCAAATAAGATATCAATTAAGGAGATATCATCTCTCATGTGTATAAGTTTCTAAGTAGACAACATCACAAAGATAATTATCACAAAGAAACATGTACACACAAAATAGATACTAAGAATAGAACATGATATCCAAAATAAAGTCATGCAATATACCAATGAGAATTTTGCTTTTAAAGCACGGCCAAAGGCTCAAATTTTCTTATTGTATATTGATGAACTTCAACCACAAACAAGTCAAAGACATCACAAATATCAACAAGGGAAAGAAGATAGTTGGGATGCTTTGAGAAAAGCAACAAGTATCACAAAGATGAATACCAAAAGAAAGTAATAAATTTACACTTTCAACCATATTGCACATGTGAGAACTTGAGGAATTGATATGCAATAAAATTGCTAAATTGACATATATGGGATAGGAGAATCATGAGCATGATTTTATATGTTCCCAATAATATGCACTCATCTCAAATTACTCACAATTGCAATAAAGAGGTTTCATTAAGACCTTTGCAAGAAGCACAACATTTGCAAATAATGATTTTCCATGCCATGAAACAACCTACACAAGGTTGGATACTAGAAAAGTATGCATGATAAGATACTTGTTACTGAGATATTAAAGGTAGGATGTAGTAGATAGGAGTTCTTCAATAATCCTAGCTTGCCTCAAATTATCATTTAGTCACCACTTCATCCTTATTATTGAGACAAGCACCAATATATCTTCATGTACCTAAAACAAAGTTCAAGTACAAGATGGTCCCCAAACTCATTGGGTCCAAAGTAGTTAGAGAAACTACAATATATATGACAAACTCCACATAAATATGTGCATATAGATATGAACTTGAATTTCATGCACAACTTAGCCAATTTAGGATTTGATAGAGTTTTGCCTATATATTGGATCAACGAAAGCAAAGCATGCCATAAATTATACATTTAGTAAGAATGCATGCACAACACTTTCAAGAGCCAAAGCGAGATACAATTTGAACAAAGCACCAAGAAGACCAAGAAGTCACACGAAATTGTGAAGCCACAAAAGGTTGTCCAAATTATATCAAAGAATCAAATCAACACAAGATTGACTCCAAAGTTCAACTAGTGAACTAAGCAAAAGCCAATGAGCATAAAGGATAACTAAGACACACATGCTCAAAGACATATCTCATTTTAAGAGTGAAAAACAAATTACAAGGAATGAGATAAGCAACTCCCAAAGAGAGCAAGGTTCCAACAACAAACCAAACTCTCCACACTTTTTATGATGGCACACTAAGTACCAAAAAGAAAAGATTTGACTTCCAACAATAATCAAAACCAATTGAAATAAGCACAAGAGTGTGTTATAACAAATATAGGAGAGCTCCCCCAAGATTAGTGCATTATTTATGATTTTGCATTTGAATACAAAATGCACACAAATGGGATCATCACATCTACCTACATAGAAATAACACAAAATAAATTTAACAAAATCAAATGGAATCACAAGAGTCAAGAAAGACAATGGGAGTTAAAGAAAATACATTTCTTGGCGAGAGATAAGGCAATTAAAAGCAATAGCCAAAGTGAAGATGATCAATATAAAAAATACCACATGATAGATTACCAATTTTCCAAGGAGAAGAGGTATATGGAGTTATTTCCGGTGGTAGTTTACACATAAATCCAAGATCATCTTCACAAAAAATGAGCATATGAAAAGTATAAGAATTAAGCACCATGCCAAACAAAGATATTCTTGATAGACTCAAATAGTTAAACAATCACGCAAAGCAATGATTAGGATAGCTTGAAGCAAATGGTTTTCCAACTTTGATGTAGTATTCCACATTATAGGAAAACCCTATCAAGAAAGTATCTCACCAACAAGATCCAAAACAAGAGCAATAAACAATTTGGCAAATTGGAACTTGTTCGAGAAAACATGCCACATAGAAGCAAGATAATTTACAATATCAACACTATGTGACACAACCTCAAATATACACATTTCATGGATTTGTAATATGCACAAAGCACAATACTCCCCCATAATGTGATAAAACCAATTTTCAAATAAGTTGTTAAAGTCAATTTCCATAGGGCCTGGA
Organism: Dactylis glomerata; assembly: GCA_007115705.1. Lineage (NCBI taxonomy): Eukaryota > Viridiplantae > Streptophyta > Magnoliopsida > Poales > Poaceae > Dactylis > Dactylis glomerata. The sequence goes on from QXEO01001291.1 coordinate 1,366,558, forward strand.
AATTCCGAGGGGGGACCGGAGTCTCCGGGGTTGAACCACCGGAGTCTCCGGAGTAGAACCACCGGAGTCTCCGGGGTAGAACCACCGGAGTCTCCGGGGTAGAACCAATGGAATCTCCAAACCTAGAAAATTAAACTTTACCAACAAGGGGCAAATAGAATCCAATAAGATGATTAATGGACATTATAGAATTTGAATTTCTCATGAAAATGACATACCACATAGAGACTAGATAATCTTTAAATATCAACACTAAGTGGTATTCCTCATGTACACACATTTTTAGGATTGTGAAGTGCCAAAGCATATCACTCCCCCAAAATGGGATGGTCCATTAATCACTCCCAAGAGCCAAGAAGATAGATCAAGATGCAATAGGCTCAATAGTAACAACCGTACATGGTGTGCAACCAACATGCACATAATTGATTACTCAAAATAAAGCAAGTAGGGAGCACAACATATACAAATACATGCAAGATACAAAACCAAACACATGCAAAGGGGCGAGTAACTTTCAATGTAGATAAGTTGAATACATGTTACCGCAAGGAGGAACAATGGATATATGATAGAAATAAGATAATCCAATTGACTTGACTTGAGACAATATAATTAATGAAGATCCCTTAATTCTTCATGATATAGCCAAGTCTCCAATGCCCTCCATTAGACACCTATTGATCAAGTTTTGGCTTGTTGGTCCCCAACCAAGTTGGGTCCTAAGAGGTTAGTCACAATAGGTTTGGCAACCCAAATGGTTCTTTTCTTGACACCACTTTGAGTACCAACAAATTTGGCAAACACATTTCCAACCTTATCCTTGCAAAGTGAATAAGCATCATTGATTATGATAGGGTTGGATGAGTTACCAATAGAGCAAGTAAAAGAAAGGTGACCCTTCTCACGGCATATGTAGCAAGATCTTATCTTTCCTTTCTTCTCATTTGATTTCTCCACAATGGGAGCATTGGGTTGATTCTTCTTAGGAGGAAGCTTTTCTTCATCTTGAGGAAGGACATGAGTTTGAGCTTGAGGCCGCTTCCCTTGTTGCTTCTCACTTAGATGCTTCTTCTTCAATGGGCAAGACCTAACATGATGCCCTTCAATTTTGCACTTGAAGCAAACAATCTTGGCCGGATCCTTGACTTGCTCTTGGCCCTTCTTCTTCTCGAAGAGTTTGTACTTCTTCTTATTGTTGGAGATAAATCCAAGTCCACTCTTGTCATTGGGGGATTTTTGTGCACTCAACATCTTGTCAAGTTTGGACTTCCCTTCATGACTTTTTACCAAGTCTTTCTTCAACAAAGTGACTTGGGCCTCGAGCTCTTTAATTTCCTCTACATGGTTAGTTACAACACAAGTACTAGAGGAAGTAGAAGCTATATTGTTGGAGCAACAAGGCAAGGAGAGTAATTCATCACAAGATGTAGCAATAGTATGAGTGGATGAATTACGAGGACTAGCACATGGCAATATAGCATTTTGGGAAGTAGTGCTAGTGACCACATGAGGTTCACAAGATATTACCTTTGTAGACATATCCTCATAAGCTAACTTTAGGCGAGCATGGGACACTAGAAGATCCTCATTAGAGCTAGATAGCTTTTCATGACTTTCTTCCAATATCCCATACTTGCTAGTTAGCAACTCAAGTTGAGCCCTTAGCTCAACATTCTCCTTCAAGATAGATGCTTCACAAGAAGTAGAGTTAGTAGCACAAGCATCATGATTAACCGAAAGAGGAGAAGGCAACTTGGAACACTCTTTTAAATAAGAAGCTTTTAGTTGCTCATGTGACTCGGTGAGTTTGGTGAGCACACTCTCAATGTCCCTAGAGCCATTTTTGAGGTGCTCAACATCCTCAATAAGTTTAGCATTAACAAAAACAAGCTTATCATTTTTTAATTTTAAATCATTTACCACCACAAGAGCTCTATCATGGTTTCCCTTTACTTTAGACAATTCTAGAGCAAAAGTCTCCTCAAGAGTTTCGTTGGTGGCTTGTTCTCGTAAAAGAGTCTTTTTAAAATCATTGGCAAGACTATGAAGATTCTCAATAGTTGCTTCTTGCTCTTCATCATGAGATTGAAGCTCATCAATAATTTTCTGGCTCTCAATAGCAGCAACCAAAATATCAACAAAGTTAGAGCAAGCAATTTTGTTCTTCTTACCAATAGCAAGAAAGACTATTTCTCCCTTCTTTTTTAAAGAGGCAACATAATCATCCTCTTCTTCATGATCACTAGATATAGTGGGTTCCAAAGAAGGAGTTACCTTTGAATCCCTAGCCATAAGACATATGTGGGAACCGAGAGATGATGATGAGGATGAATTACTTGAAGCTCCAATCAAAATTTTGTCTTGGCCAATAGAATCTCCGGTTTCCTCTAAATTGTTAGCCACACAAAGACTAGAGGAAATAGAGGCATTTTTATCATGGCCACTAGACAGAGCAAGCATATCATCATGAGATTTATTTAAGCAACTTACACATGATATGCAAGGACTAACACAAGCATATAAAGCATTTATGGTGCTAGAAGTGTTTAAGTCCAAAGATGAAGCATTGCAATGAGATAGAGATGAAGGATCATCAAAAGTAAGCATACTATCACCATTGCAAGTTTCATCACCACTCACCATATCATTACCTTGTGTCTTGCCACACTTTGGTGAAGTGGATGAAAGTTCATCACGGCCGGAAGTGGAAGGAATACAATCATCCCCAATAATCTTGGACAAACCATATTTTTCTTGAAGCTTTGTCCATATCTCATGAGCGCTCCGAAAAGGCGTGAAGGAGAAGGTAACTACATCGCTCAAAGCATTAATAATCACATGAGAAGCTTGAGCATTGAGATACAAGCTTTTCTTATCCTCTAAAGATAGATTTTGAGTATCCTTTGGAGGAGAAAAACCCGCATCTACAATTCGCTCCATAGATGGGTCCATGACCCGAAAATAATTAAGCATGTGAATTTTCCAAGTATCATAATTTGTGCCATCGAATATAAAAGTGTCATTGTGCACTAATCCCCTAGCCGACATCTTTGCTCTCAAGGCGGTGAAGCCTAAAATGAGAGACCTAGCTCTGATACCAATTGAAAGGACACAGATGTCGCCTAGAGGGGGGGTGAATAGGCGATTAAAACTTTTACAAAAGGCTTGTACAAATGCGGAAATAAACAAACGTTTAATTTGACAAGCTTACAAAACCTAATCAACTAGGCTCACCTATGTGTACCAACAGCTTATGCTAAGCAAGACAAGTAGCAAGGTGATAGCAAGATATATAACTTCAAGCACGATGGCTATCACAAATGTAAAGTGCATAAGTAGTGGAGCTCGGATAAGAGTTACCGAGGCACGAAGGAGACGAAGATGTATCCCGAAGTTCACTTCCAAAGGAAGCTAGTCTCCGTTGGAGAGGTGTGGCGGCTTAATGCACTCCGAACGCCACAAAGGCCTCACCTTGAGATGTGGTAGCACAATGCTCACCAAATGCCACAAAGGCTCACCTCAAGATGCGGAGGCACGCTACGCACCGAACGCCACAAAGGCTCACCTTATTCTCCTCGTGCCCTCGCACAAAGCAAGATGCCACGATCCACTATGGGACACTTGAGGGCGGTCACCGAACCCGTACAAGCTTGGGGCAATCTCCACAACTTAATTGGAGGCTCCCAAGAATCGCCACAAAGGCACCACAAAGGTTGGGGAATCTCCACAACTTAATTGGAGGCCCCAAGTATATGCCACAAAGGCCACTAAGCCGTCTAGGGTTCCAAGAACCCAAGAGTAACAAGCTCACGAACTTTCACTTACCGAATCTCCGAGGAGAACTCAAACTGATGCACCAAATGCAATGGCAAGAGCACACAAAGTGCTCAAATCCTTCTCACTCAAATCCTACCAAAGCAACTAATGCTATGGAGAGATATGAGAGGAAGAACAAAGGAAATCAACAAATGAACTCCAAGAACTAGATCCCAATGGTTCCCCTCACTTAGAGGAGAAATTGATTGGTGGAAATATAGATCTAGATCTCCTCTCTCTTTTCCCTCAAGAAGATGCAAGAATCATTGGAGGGATTGAGAGATAGAGCAAAGCTTCAAAGTCAACAATGGAGGAGAGTGAGAAATAGGAAGCCAACCAGCCCAAGGAGGAAGAAGGGGGCCTTTTATAGGTCCCCCATGAAAACTAGCCGTTGCTGGGCACTAGGGCCGGAGTCTCCGGCCTAGAGGACCGGAGTCTCCGCCCTAAGTGACTCCAGGGCCGGAGTCTCCGCCCCTGGGCCGGAGTCTCCGGTGCCTCGGGGTCATTCGGGGGCCTCAGGACGGACTAAGCAGGTGCCAAGCCGGAGTTGGGCCGGAGACTTTGCGTCTCGGGCCGGAGACTCCGGCCACCAAAAACTGGCAGGAACACCAACACGAAAACGACCATAACTTGAGCATCCGGACTCCGTTTTTGATGATCTTGAGCTCGTTGGAATCACAACAACGAGCTCTATAAGTATATGCATAGAAACATCATAGTCCAACAAGGGAGGATAAAACCAAATGATGAGAGGTTTGACCTCTCTTCAAAGTCGAACCGGTAAAACCTCCAAACACCAAAAACACAATGAGTGTTTCATGCAAAATCCCTTTTTGATGAGTTAGAGCTTGTCATGGAATTAACCACAAGCTCTAAAACCTCACATGGATAAAAGCCAAATAAGAACCAAGAAGGATGATGGCAAATATGCAAAGGTTTGAGCTTTCTTCGAACGATGCGGTTAAGTTACTCACTCGAGAGCCCCTCTTGATAGTACGGCTACCAATCCTATAACCCGGTCTCCAAACTAACACACGAGACCGGTAGAAGAGAAAACCTATCAAGAACAAACCTTTGCCTTGTGTATTCCACTTGAGCTTGATGAAGATGATCTTTTCCACCTCAAGATGGAATCCCTTTCTTGATTGCTCTAGCTTGATGAAGTCTTGTGGATTGCTCCCCCATAAATCAATATGGGAAAGACTCTCTTAGGAATATCTTCACAAAGCCATTACCACCAAATAGAATACATGCATCAAGCATATAATCTCCTTGAGATGGCACATCCTAAACTTGACTTCTCATCCATGAAGACGATCACCACTTAATAATATCCTAGCCCGAGATCACAAGATCCCACTCGATACATTATGTATGCTTTGAGAGTTGATCAACTTGAATCCCATCTTTGCACTTTGACTTGATCAACCTTGTATCCTTCCTTCTTCCTTCATGAAGATGATGTCTTGAAGGTAAACACAAATGTCCACTCAATTATATTCTTCAAGACATAGTTGCAATAAGCTCAATTCTCATATGACCATTCTTTCGATATTTCCTTGAATAACACATTGGTCATCACTTAAAGTTCTTCATTTGATCCTTCTTACAACCTTGAAGCCAACATATGGTTCAAGCATTGTCTATGGACATGTCCTACAAATATAACTCAATGCAAACATTAGTCCACAGAGATTGTCATTAATTACCAAAACCACACATGGGGGCTCCATGCTCTTTCAATATGTCATGAGGATCACTATGAGATTCACTCTAGGCATTACGACAAAATACATAGACTGTAATCCAACTGCATCTATGACTAATAATCCACCCTCCGGATGTCGTCCGAGCAACCATCGGGTATTAAGTTGCAAACAACCGAAAACTGCATTAAGCAAAGTGCGTAAAGTAAACAAAGCAAATGTCCTTGGACACAAGAATTTTGTTTTCTCCCTAGTGGCAACAACACATCTACAACCTTAGAGGTTTCTGTTACTCCCCTAGATTACTAGAGGCATGAACCCAACTATCGAGCATAAATACTCCCTCTTGGAGTCACTAGCATCTACTCGGCCAAGATATCTACTAGCAACAGAGAGCATGCAAGATCATAAACAACATAGAGATAACATAAAGATATATGATTCAGCACATCAACTTGACATAGTACCAATACTCATTGGATCCCAACAAACACAACATGTAGAATTACATAAAGATGATCTTGATCTTGTAGGACAGCTCACAAGATCTAAATATGAAGCACATGGTGGAGAAGACAACCATCTAGCTACTGCTATGGACCCATAGTCCAAGGTAGACTACTCACACATCACTCCGGAGGTGACCATGGTGGTGGAGAAGGCCTCTGGTGTTGGAATTTGGCTGTGGGCTTTGGTCCATGGCCCAATACAAATTCTGAAATTCTCTTGGCCCATTCATGCCTAGCAGGGGATGGCACCAAAGTTTAGTCCCACCTTGCTAGTTTGAGGGGAGTTGCACCAATATATATAGTGGGGTGTTCTACTACCTTCTAAAGTGAGAGAAGAGGAGAGACTTACACGCGCACTCCTCCTCCTCCGCCGCCCGCCTCGCCACGCCACGCCTCGCCTCGTCATGACACGTGCGTGCGCCGCGGTTTGCGGAATTGTGCCTCGGTGCCGAGCTTACTTATCTTTTTGCTGTTCGGAAAAATTACTGCGCGAGTTATTTTTCTATCAGCCGTTTTCGGTTTTTCTGGATCGTGGGCTGTTACTAACTCGGACGTGGGCTGCGCCCCACGTCTTACCCGATCGGCGCTATATAAGCAGGCTTAGGCGCAAACCCTAATCACGTTGTATCACATCCCGTCTCTCGCCTCCAGAGCCTTGCGCCGCCGCTACACCTTCTCCATCCCCTCTTCCGGCATGCACCGGACGACGGGATAGTAGGCCTCCGGAACTTCGCCTCTTGTGAACCTGTACGGGTGAGGGGCGATCAGGTTTTTGGGGAGCGCTTCTGCGTGACTACTGACGGCATCACATCGACCGACGACTCCTTCCCCGATGAGGACTTCTTCCCGGACATCAGCGCCCTCTACATCGACGACATGGCCGACGACGCTGGCGCCAATGCGAACGCAAATCTGAACGCGAACGCGAACCCTCCTGCAGCACCGTATGCAATCTGCTCCTACCTATTTCAGTTTCTGTTACAATTTCTTGTACTAGCGTTTGGAATAGATGTGATCTCTTTATCTGTGTTAGATGTTATCTGTTCGTCTATTCTGCTAGTATGCATGATTAGGTTAATTCCTGCAATTATCATCATGCTTTATTATTGGTTATTTTGGATTAAATCTTATGGTAAATTGCTTATATATTCAACAATCCAAAAACCTGATTATAGGCAATTGAGTCCAACTGGTTTGGCCGCGGCTACCAGGCCGCCTCCCTTTGGAGGTGACCATGGTGGTGGAGAAGGCCTCTGGCACGGATTCCCCTCTCCGGCAGGGTGCCGGGAAGAGCTCCTGGATCGTCCCGATCTCGCTTCGACGACGGTGGTGGCTTGCAGTATGTTTCGAGGAAAAGCGATCCGTCCTTTAGGTTTTTCTCGTCGAGGGGAATTTATAGGTGAAAGGGAAATGTCAGAAGGTGGGCCAGGTGGCCTCACCATGTGGTGGCGCGGCCAAGGGCTGGGCCACGCCACCCCATGGTGTGGCTAGCCCCTGGCCCCCCTCCGTCTTATCTTCGGTCTTCGCAAAGCTTCGGTAAAAATAGGAGGTTCGGCTTTTGTTTCATCCAATTCCAAGAATATTTCCTGTGTAGCTTTTCTAAAACACAAAATAGTAGAAAATAGGGAACTGGCACTGTGGCATCTTGTTAATAGGTTAGTTCTGGAAAATGCATAAAAACGCCACGAAGTGTAACAAAACACAAAGCAAATGGTGTATAAACAAGCATAGAGCATCAAAAATTATAGATACGTTTGAGACGTATCAATCATCAAGGAGGGTCTTTATATAGGTGTTTTATGTCAAGCTGAGTGTCAGGAGATGAAGATTGATGGAGTTGGAGGCTCGAGGCCCAAACGGGCATGGGTGGCATGGCCTGGTAGGGGGGCCGCGCCACCTGTGCTCATTTGGACCCTAGGCCTTGTCTTGTTGACTTCTTCTTCAGGTGCTTCTTGTGATAAAATATTAACGCTCCAAAAATCCCAGGTCAATTTGAGTTCGGGAAGGTTCCTGAAACTTAAAAATACACAAAACGGGGTTTTCCTGTTCTACAAAGTTATGACCACAATAAGGGGGGTCAATGGAAAATCTCCATAAAACATTATAAAACATGATTATAACAACTAATAACATTATAATATGTAGGAATATGCATCAATAAATTACAAAGATCATGCATGTATTTTGCATGCATCAACATCCCCAAGCTTAACCCATGCTCGTCCTCGAGTATGAAGGTGATAAATAAAATAAGAGCTTTGGAGTTTATTGCTTCTGTGAAAATAACAAGTAGTAATGCATATAATAGATGATTAAATTATTTAATGTACATCAACCAGCAAATGGGATATAAGTGGTACTTCTAATTCAACTCAATGATGTCCAACAATCAATAACAAAGTGCATAAACAAATGAAAGTACTATGGACATTAAACATGGAAGTACTTGTGCTTTAGAATTCTTTCTTTCTTCCCTTTCTTCTGAATAAACAACAACTGAAAGTAAGTAGGAAGTATATGTGCCAAGCTTTAAAGCTAAGGAGAAAAATTCATTTTGATGATTGTGCAACCCAAGTCAATGGTAGTGAAGAGAAAATATGGTTTACATGATCAACACTTTACTAGTTGTAAGTCTCATACCCCGTTGTTAATAGTACCTTCCACCACGCACTACTCAACTTTAGAATTACCATAGATTTTTATTATGTGCATATAGTTTTAACAAAGTGCTCGCAAAGGGGTACCTCCATGGCACTTGTACATAGTTCTTTCTAGATTTTCATCTTTTTGCAAAGGCAATACATACCGAGACGACATGACAACATACAAATGAACTCCTCTTAAAGTACTCAATAATGAAGTAAATTAAACTTGTTTAATTTAATGAGAAAGTCCATGCTGAAACTTCTACCATGATTAGGCATGGTTTCGATTAGCGGTCTAATGCTCTTCTCTAACAAATATGCACACTCGAATCATTAACATGATAACTCCCACTCATTTCATACCGGAAAGATATGCATAACCCAAGGTGTATGACAAAAACATAATTAAAGTTGAAAGTCTTGTTCCATGACAGCATGTTTTAACTTAACCCCAACTAACAAAATGAAAAACATGCAACTTACATAAAATGGACTCCATAGATGACTGCTATTTTCCCATGAGCTTTGAATTGCACAATAAAAAGGATATTTTGAATATAAAGACATGGCACATATACTATACTTAAAATAGCATTTTGCTATGTAGGTAGGTATGGTGGAGATTTTGCGGAGAAGTATGGCTCAAGGTTTTCAGATATACAAGTCTTTGCTTGCTTTTTCTTTTCCTTCTCTTTTTTTTTCTTGGCCATTAGAAAGGTATAAAAGTCACAAGCATGCATAATGTCCATAATGCTATACATTTATAAATGCACTAAGTAATTCAAAGTTAACCATCAATGCGGAAAGAACAAATAGCACTCAATACAGCACTAGCAAATTACTATTCAATCAAAGCATATATAGAACATAAACATTACATGCATTGCTATCTACCTTTCCTTCCCAAATGTTTCTCTCAAATCCTATAGTAGATTTATGATTATTATAAAGTTTACCGACAGGAGGTGGTCTATTTATTCAACAAAAGTGATGCAAACAAAAAATTAAAAACTAGATCCAGACGCTCCAAGTTTATGCAACGGTAAAGTGATGCTGAAAAAATGACAAGAATAGTATGCAAACCGAGGAGTTGATAGGTCTAGGGGGTGCCATAGGGAATCCCCAAGCTTATGGTGTTATCCATTGCTTAGATGACTCCTTGATCTATAAATATATCGTTCCTGTGAAAAACTTCGCCACAAAACTATTTCCCACCTCTTTTCTAGAGTGGCTGATATTAGAGGGCAATAAGATAATATGTGTGCTGCAAATAAAATCATTTTGAGACTCAAACAAACGCTCAAAACAACAAAAGACAAAATCTTTCAACAAAAACAACAGCAACTTGGCGAATTTTTCCGCCCTCGTTAAACAGGTCAAGAATTTTTATTCTATTTTCACTCAGGTATAGGTTGAAAGTTGCAATTTATATAAATATGATAGGTCCATAGGAGTTACAGAAAAAAATGAAAAATTGTGCACTAAAAAGTGTTGCACAGATTTCAGCAACTCCAAATAAATTTTGCAATCTTAAAACACCCAAGTTGGGTAAAACTTGGCACTTTATTTTTGCTACAGTAGACACACTAAAAAAAACTTTCTAAGGACGTAAAAAGAAGACTCAAATAAAATTACTCTCATCCAAGAGTAATGAAAACAAAACCGAAAAAAGTAAATACTACCGGGTTGCCTCCCGTAAAGCGCTTTCTTTATAGCCATGTAGCTAGGATTTTTTACCTTATTCCTTCAAGATGAGAAAGTGTCATGAGGGAACTTGTACTTCTGAACATTCACCTTCTTTCTTAGAAAATGCTCCATACATTTCTTGTGTGGGAACTGGAATTTCACATTCTCCTCTTTGGAGTCAATAATAGCACCTGTAGTTCTCAAGAAAGGTCTATCAAGGATTATAGGACTTGAGGTATTGCTCCTCATGTCCATAACAATAAAATCTATAGGTATAAAAGTCATATGGAGTTCAATCAAAACATCATTTATTCTACCTAAGGCATGCTTGGGAGAACTGCCAGCAAGTAATAGATCAATATCACACTTTTCTAGTTTTTTATCAAGATCAAGTAAATCATATAATTCTTTTGAGAGGATATTTACGCTTGATCCCAACTCTAAGATAGAATTGTGTGACTCTTTCCTACAGCAATGAGTATTTTTGGGATCCATACATCCCCAAGCTTAGGTGGTATCATAGCCTCATTGTTATAGTGTTGTATCTTTTCCTTAATGACATGGTTGGCTATATAAGACCTAAATCCGGTTTGATGAACATTGAAAGAAGGATCATTAGAAATTTTTTGCAATATATTTATTGGTTCATTCAAACTACATTTGTCAAGATTAAATAGAGGTTCATTAACATTATCGCAGAGCATTTTTACTTCCTCTACTTCTTTCTCTTCCACCTTATTTTCTCTAGCAAAGTCCTCATACTTAAAGACATCTCCAGCATGCCCCAAGAATTTTCCCATAAATAATATTTTCTTATTCACATTATCAATAAGACTTTCTTTAACTTTTGCATGATATTCCACAACCCTAATTTTCTTTCCAAAGTTATTGAAACATTTGTTGTAGTTTTGGAGCTTAGAACGAGTGTAAGTACAAAGATTGTTTATTGCTTCTCTATTGGGAGCTTCTTTAATAGCTTCTTGAAGTTTATTCACCACTTCTTCTAATTCTTCTTTAAATTGTTGAAGTTTAATTTCCTCTTTAGTCTTACCATAATTTCCAAATAAGCTCTCCAAAGTATATGTTGCAAAAGAGGGGTCACCAGTAGAGAAGTGTCCATTTGTTAAACCATCTAGGAATATCTTACCCCATGCACTTATCCCATTATAAAAATTAATTAATTATTGAACCTTGAGTGTGCATGTTAGGGCTATTTCCTACGTTTTCTTGCATTCGATACCAAGCTTCTATTAATGATTCTCCAGAATATTGTGTAAAACTTGTTACCTCATCTTTAACGACCATTATATTTTAGTTTGCACTAGATGAAGCCATTTAGAATAATTTTATAGTTTTAAGTGAAAAAAGCTGAAAAGAAACTACAAGACAAAAACAAGAAAATTAAAAGCGAATTTCGTTGCAAATCTAAAAGAGCGAGAAGACTCACAATGGTGTTACCTCCCCAAGCTTAGGTGATTTCCCGGCGCGTGGAGAAGATCGTGTGTCAGAGAATTTCCTCCACTTGATGAAGCTAGCAGTTTTGAATGCTTTCCTTTGTTCCCCGGCAACGGTGCCAGAAAATAGTCTTGATGACACTAAGCAAGTGCGCCAAGTTGGGACTCCAAGTCCAGAGTGTTGTAGCAAGAGTAAATTTTTCCCACGAGGGAACTCGGGGTTTATATCGAACTCTCGGGGAATCGTCACAAAAGCTCTTATCATTCTTCTTCGAGCAATCTGCAAAACAAATTCCTTGTTCTTGTGTCCCCAACTCTACCGAAAGCACAAGGTGTGAATGTAAGTAAAAATAAAATATGATATGCGGTACGGTAAAGTAAATAACAATGCAATAAAGTAAATATGATGCGGTAATGATTTTTTTGGGGTTTTGTATGTGTATGCAAGGAAGTAAATATGTTTTTGTATTTTCGGAATAATTTAATGCTGAAAATAAAAGTGCATATAAAAGTGTCGAAAATGTGTTTCTTATGGTTTAAATTGGACCGGGGGTTTATGGGTTCACTTGCCTACTCTCTCGTGAAGTTGTGGTGGCATTAAGCGCAATGCGGATGACTGAAACGTTGACATGATTCTTATTATGTTACTCGATAATATTAATATGGGCATCACATCCTAATTTAAAGATGATGCAACACATCTTACTTATACTCCACTAGAAAGGAATAAACTTCAAGCAATCTAGTATTAAGAATTAACAGAGTATAGCCTTAGGTCCTTTGACATGATGTTGAACAACAAATATGCTACCACTTGGACATATTACAATAGAAACTTTATCTATGAATGTCACTCGGGATTCTCAGCTGTCATTAAGAAATTATAACATATGCATTATTTTTATTCCTAGCAAAAATAACCGTGGAAGAAGGTACACAACCCTAGCAGATCATGAACACTGTCTCTATTCAATCACTACTACCTAGTTATTTCACCATTACACATCATACCCCTCACATGCCCTCGCATACATGTTGGATCAGAACAAGTAAATAAGAACGGTGTGATAATATGCATCTACTCAACATCAAGAACATAATAACATATCACATCTCATTAATCATCCAATAATATAAAAATCCACCACATAGGAATTATATAATATGCATCATAATTATATTGGGCAGCTCATATGATGTCTAAACAAAAAAGCACAAGAGAGAAATAGGACAAGCTACTGCCACAAACCCATATTCCAGAGGTGGACTACTCCCTCTTTATGGTGATGATGATGCTGTTGATGTTGGAGAGGGTGGAGAAGCGACGGGGGGCGACTCCGGCAGTGTTTCCCCCTCCAATCTTCACTGGAACACCCTCTGTTTCTGTGTTTCGTGTTTCTCCACCGCCTCGTCTTGGGATCGTCGAGGGAGGTTTTATATAGGCGTTTTTAGATCAAGCCGAGCGTCAGAAGATGAAGATTGACGGCGCTGGAGACTCGAGGCCCAAACGAGCATGGGCCCACGCCACCTTTGCTCGTTTGGCCCCTGGACCTCATCTCGTTGTCTTCTTCTCCTCTAGGTGCTTCTCGTGATAAAATATTAATGCTCCAGAAATCCTAGGCCAATTTGAGTTCGGGAAGGTTCCTGAAACTTAAAATACACAAAACAAGATTTTCCTGTTCTGCGGAGTTATAACCAAAGTAAGGGGGATCGATAGAAAATCCCCATAAAACATTATAAAATATGATTATAACAACTAATAACATTATAATATGTAGGAATATGCATCAATAAACTACAAAGAGCATGCATGTATTTTGCATGCATCATGTGCGCACAACCAAAAACCACCCGATCTATTAATCTCTAGGCATGAGACGCCCAGTGGAGTTCGCCGGTGGAGGCTTCCGGAACACGACCGTCTAGCCAGATGGATGGGGAAAAGCATCCGACTGATCTCATCTTGACGCGAGAAGGAACCCTAGGATCACCTCCATTAATCTAGCTGAGCTGGGCAGCCCCCACGCCACTTGCCGGTAACCTACGGGATCTGCCTCTCCGAGCGACCGATGGCTAAGGCCAGTGGCGCGAAAGTAGGCGACAGTGCACGGTCAAGGACCTCCATGGAGATCATCCGTGCGCCTGGGCGTAGAGAGTTCGGGGTTAGCGACAAAGGCCTCCCGGCACACCTACGAGTCCGAGCAGCATCCGGCGGAGCACGGGCGCGCATCATCATCAAGAGGCGACCAAGCCGCACGTTGCTGACCCGCACAGCAGTATGACGCCGGAGTTGCGAGGCCATGGACGCCAGGGACAGCAGGAGCGCGCGGGCACAGTCGCGGAGCAGACCGATATATCAACGGCGCAGAGACTCCAATGCGGCCGACAGACCGAGCGGCAGGAGGATCAAGATCTGGCTCGACTTGGGAGGGAAATTCGGGAAAAAAAATTGGATTTGAGGGAAGAGGAGACCTCCCGCCGCAGCCGTCCGCCGTGGGACGGCCTCCTCCTGTGGCAACGGGTGTAGGGGCCGCCAGTGGCGGACCCAACAATTCATAAAAGTGGGGGCATTTCTAGTATAAATTTGAATTTTTTTTGAAATATTTTCTCTCAAATATGAATAGATTATATTAAAATTCAAAAGATTGAGTGGGGGCCACTGCCCCCACTTGGCGATACATGGGTCCGCCCCTGGGGGCTCGCGTCAGAGCGACCCGGAGGCGGATGTTCGTGGAATTTTTTCTATTAGCGGTTCTAAACATTCTGAAAGATAGTGCCCCTGCCGTGCCATGTAAAAAACATGGGGTGTGCAACATAAATAATATGAGCGCACTCTTTGAGAAGTCGGCATGCATTGTCTCAGCATGTACCCATTGTAAATTTATTTGGTCTAGATGTGCTATGAGCCTATGACGCTACGCATTTTTCCCATGATGACACGGGCATACACCAAGGAGGTTGAGACATTCACAGTTCGAAGGGCAACACAATACAAGTACACCACCATTACTGCAGCTCTCTTATAAAAACCATTCTAATTATCCTCATCGATCACCTCAGGACGCGCGCACACTACACCACCCAGCAACATGAGTTCGTGGTCTCATCTCAAGCGCCTTGGATTGCTATACTGCGTGGTGGGAATTGTCACGGCCACGACACTCGCAGCTGCCGTAGGTGCGCAAGATATCGTAGCAGTCCACCTAGTCGTAGCAGTCGTTCTTCTGACTGGCACGACTGCCTTATACTACCATGCACTCCGTCCAAGAACCGTATACCTTGTTGACTATGCTTGCTTCAGGCCAAGCCCCAACTTCAGATACCCAAAGGCCACACTCCTCGAGCATGCACATATCTCTCCTTTGCTCAACGATTCTACTGTCGGCTTCATAGGTCGCGTTCTTGAGCGCTCAGGCATGAGCGACGAGACATGTGCGCCACCTGCGTTGCTATACGTCCAGCCATGCTGCAGCCTAGATGAAGCACGCGCCGAGGCAGAGTTGGTCGTCTTCTCGGTGGTCGATGACCTCTTGGCCAAGACGTGCATCAACATTGATGCGATCGGTGCGCTCATCACCCACTGCACCGTATTTTGCCCGGTACCATCCATCGCCGACATGATTGTGAACAGATACAAGCTGCGTGGTGACCTCCGTGTCATCAACCTCTCTGGGATGGGTTGTTGTACGGCACTCACCGCAGTGGGGCTCGCGACGAACAT
Organism: Dactylis glomerata; assembly: GCA_007115705.1. Lineage (NCBI taxonomy): Eukaryota > Viridiplantae > Streptophyta > Magnoliopsida > Poales > Poaceae > Dactylis > Dactylis glomerata. The sequence continues at coordinate 1,382,098 of QXEO01001291.1, forward strand.
CCTCCAGAGCATGCCTTGTGGGTCGCACGCGTTGGTGGTGTCAACGGAGACCATTCTGCCGTGCCATTATGCTGGGAATAAGCCGTCTATGCAATTGGTTAACATCTTGTTCCGCATGGGCGGCAGCGCCAAGTTGCTATCCACTTCTAGGGCCGAGGCTCGGTTTCAGCTTACGAATGTCACGCGGATTACCACTGGGGCAAACGACTCTGCCTACCGGTGTGTGTATCAAGAGGAAGATGACAAGGGCAACCTAGGGGTTGGTCTCTCCAAAAACCTTACGGCTATCGCCGGAGATGCCCTCAAGGCCAATATCACCGCAAGCGGTCCTCTTGTACTACCGGTATCAGAGCTTCTCAAGTTCATGCTCCTCTCCGTGGCGAACAAGCTTCTCCATCGCAGAGCTATCAAACCATACATCCCCAACTTCTGTGTTGCATTTGAGCATTTCTGTATCCATGTCGGTGGACCAGCACAGTTCTTAGCTCAGTACAGTATGGCCTCAATCTATCAGACAAGGATGTTGAGCCATCGCGGATGACCCTGCATCGGTTCGGGAACCAATCCACTGCATCAGTATGGTACGAGTTGGCATACATCGAGACTAAAGGCCGGATGAAGAAAGAAAACAGGGTGTGGATGATCGGATTCGGTGCAGGGTATGAGTGCAGCACCGTTGGATGGGTATGTATACGACCATCCTCCGGTGCGGATGGCCCATGGGCTAGCTGTATCCATGCTTACCCGGTAGATGTCTCTTAAAACATTTCATCTAAGCCCTCTGATCTGAAAAGGTTGTCGGTGATCTAAAAACAACTTTATACTAAGTTGTACTAAATCATCCGACATCTGACCATGTTTAAAATAATACATAGTATTTAAAGCTTTCGAATTATACTGTGTATTATACCGACACTTGTATTTGTACTCCTTCTGATCACTAATACTTGTCTCTAGCATGATACATCTAGACACTAAAATATGCTAGATATATCATGTTGGCGACAAGTATTAGTGGTCCCTCGTATAACGAAAGTCATGCACGCCAGCCTTGGTAGTGCGATTGCCCAAAACTATTCCAAACCCTATTTCTATACATTGGAGGGAGTAAGAAAATTTGTACGGTGTGAGGAGCAAGTAGTTTGTCGAACCATTTATCTCTTGGGAACTTTTGAGGTTTGATCCTTATGAGTTGTTCTTGACTTTATTAAATTAGCGACAGCTAATATGACGTTGTATATACTTAAATTTTATTCATATAAAGTTCTGCTGGTTTAAAATATTTTTTTTGTGTATTGTATTGATTGTAAGATGATGATTTGTTAATGGAAAAAAATCATGTCCAGCCATTACAAATCATAGTTGTTTGGGCTAATTTGTAGGTCTGTCTCTTACAATCTTAGCAAAACTACCGGCGTGGATTTTCCTCCAGAGCACCCTAAATTATGAACCATGATTTTTTTGACAATACCATGATATATTTATAGCAGCTAATAGTACATGGTAGAGATATATATGCTATCTCCAGCGTTTACAGAATAAATTCTAAAAGAAAACGAGCTAATTATTTAGGTCTTCAAAGTATTCTCCTTCCATGGCACAATCTTGTATTTTTTTGAAGGCGGTCAAAAAATAATGGCATGGATATTAAACCATAAACCTACAAATATGAACAGAGGTGCTCTCATTTTTTTTAATTTGAGTCACAGTGCCAAGGCTACGTCTTCGCGCGCAATTATTAAAGTAATCATGCAGGATCGGCAAGACTATCAACACCAGTATTCTAGGGAATAGAAATTGAACAGCCTTGTCCACATCGTTGGGGAACCGAGAGTATGAATCAACATTGTCAAAGATATAGCAGTCGGGACAAATATTGCAAGGATAACCCTCCTCGCGGCACCCAGGAGAAAGAATCCGAGACCGATCTAGTGAAGCTAGATCTGAAAGACCATGCCTTTAAAACATTAATCTTACAACACCACCATTGACATCGGGAAGATGATCTCGTCATCGATCAAAGAACTGAAGATTACTTATTATGAACGATGACATCTCCATTAATATAGACCGGAAGAAGATGGCTACCAACATTCTAACCTAATCTTTAGAAAAACACTACTTTTATTGAAAACTTCATCCATAAATTGGGTTCCCCACCCCTCCCGACACCGGCGAGGCCGGCTGATGGAGGGAGAACCGATCTATGGAGGAGGCAGCGGCTAGGTCAGAGAGGTGGTGGCAGAGGAGAAGAGCGGCCTAGTAGAGGTAAAGTGCGCTTAGTACGGACCGTGATTTGATAGTGAAGCACTAAGCTCTCCCACTGGAGTTACCTTAGCCCCGGGCCATGCTATTCCATGATATTGGAAAAAGGCATCCTAATTATTATCATCGTCTTGAAAGTTGGGCGCCTTTTGAATATGATTGGGGCTCCTAGTCTAGGCGGCGCCTTCGTGGAGCCAAACCGAAGGAAGAGCAAAAGGGCGAGGCCACACCCGGCTTCGAATGGGAGGGGGGCTTAGCTCAGTGCTTCACTATCAAATCACGGTTCGTAAAAAGCACGTATTACAAACCCTGATTTTATAGTGAAGCACTGAGCACAACTGATCAATTATACACGGACTTGCTCAAATTGTTCAGGGTTATCCTCTGTACATAGCAGTGGGAATGTGCCGGCTTCTGTAGGCACACGTTACGGCCCAGTTCTTTTGACATCACTTTTACAGTACCCCTAGATTATTATGAACCGTCCAAATTATGAGATCCAAAGGCTATGGTTTACTGCTACTCCACAAAGAGATCTAAGGAGTACCTCTGGTATATACTAGGGAGTACCATAATTCAAGGGCAAAATAATAATTGAGGAGAACCCATTAGCGTTTGACATCAGATCTACTGCCATATACGTGTGTATGGATTCGTTGCAGAGGCAGCATTCCAAGTTTGATTGCAGCCTTGCGCCGACGATTTTGACAAAATTAACCCTAATCGTGAATTTAAGCACGAAATAACCTGTTCGTGAAAAGATTTCACAAAATAACCTTTTTTGTAACGCTACACGCTGCGGCTCTAAGCCAGGATGCTTGACACTTTGGTCGCCGGCGCCGTGTGTACAGCATAACGCCTTAGTCCACGGCTTCGTAGTCCTGCTGACGTGTCTACGTGGGCCCAATTTGTGCACGTATGACGCCACGGTCCGCGGCGTCGGCCCACGTAGTATGGCGCCCAGGCCCATGGCGTCAGACATGCGAGATTTTTAGAATGGCTGGCCTGGCTCGACGCCTCGACCCGTCCCGACTGCCTCCTCGACTGTCTCCTCCCAGAGTCCGACCCCGACCCCCGACGAGAGAAGGAAGGCGGCGGCCCTGGCGACCCTGGCGACAGCGCCCCTCTTCCCTGGCGGCGGCGCCCTACTTCTCCCTGGTGGCGGCGCCCCTCTCATCCTCCCTTCTTCTTAGAGGTAACCCTCTTTGCTTGCCCTCCCTTTTCTATGAACCCTAGTTCATCCTATTATGAACTCTATTTTTGAATTTGGTTGATGTTTTGGACTAGCTATGTGTAGTTAAATCTGAGATTGGTCACTTGATTTCGAAGCTAGATTTGATATCCGAAATTTGGTGCTATTTGTTTAGATCCAAAAATTAGTGGATCCGAAAATTTAGAGGCTAGATGTTATGGATAGTGTTTTATTGTTACATGTTTGAATGAATAGTTCCCATTGATAGTGTTTTTTTTTTATAGCCAGGAAGATGGGATGCTGTTGAATGATAAGTTGCTACACTATTGTTGCATACTATGATAATTTGATGCTTCTGTTTAACCCTTTATTTAGCTGCCCTTTGTGAGCTTTCAACACCATGTAAATTGCTAACTTGTTTTATTCAGTTTGCTTCTAAACTAGGAGTGCTTGTTCCGCAGCAAGTAATCAGTTTAGAAGCTACTCGAATTTATATTAGACCGGAGGGAGTATTATTACTGTAGATATTGGAATTGACATTCCAGTTTACAGTATATGGAGTGACAGAGACGAGATTAGATGGTGTTTGTATTAGGGGATAGATGTTATATATTTAGAGGCTAGATGTTATTGTGGAAATTCTCAAATAGTTCATGTTAATTCATATGTATGCATGTATGTTAGTGATTTTTAATCAAGATACATAGTTCATATTTTGGTAATGCTTGTAAAATCTTATTCATACCTTTGTGTGTGTAAATGTTATAGATCAAATTTATATAGAGAAAATTTTACATTGTGTATAGTTTTAGTATATGATACATTGAATATAAATTTGATGATGTAGTGTATCCACTTTTGTAGAATGGAGCCCGAATCTATTTTGCATGACCACTATGATGTACGTCACCGTGCTCGGGCTATGGCGGTGAAGGGAGAGGTAATAACCCAATTTTGATGTATTTTGGTCTCTTGTTTGAAAATTTTCCGGCTTCGTGCTAATATTTTTTACCTTATTGTTGTATTGCAGAGGTTGAAGTGGTTGCACTTGAGGTCTCATGGGGTTAGTGACAACAAGATGCCATATGACAAGCGCTACAGGCCGTATGTCGAGAAGACCGGACTTCTCCCTTTCGTGCAGCTTGTCTCCCGATCCACGCCACATATGAACCCGTGTGCTATCACAGCTCTTGTTGATCGATGGAGGCCGGAGACACATAGTTTCCACTTGCCATGTGGTGAGATGACCGTTACTTTGCAGGATATCTCTATGATCCTGGCACTTCCCATTAGAGGGCAGCCTGTTTGTGTGAGCTCTAATTCCACTGATTGGCGTGAGCAAATGACCCAGATGATCGGGATGGCGCCGACGAAAGAAGGTGTGTCGGCGGGTGCTTCCTATCCATGGATACAGGAAAATTTTCACAAGTGCCCCGATGACGCCAACGATGAGGTGATCCAGAGGTATGCCCGGGCATACCTATGGTATGTCGTTAGTCGTGTTCTTTTCTCGGACGCCACGGGCACGAACGCTGCTTTTATGTGGCTCAAGATTTTTGCTGGATGGGAGTTTAATCTCAGTTGGGGAACAGCTGCACTCGCCTACTTGTACCGCCAGGTACTACACCGTCGAACTATGATAGTTTTCACTATCTCATGCTACTATTTACTAGTTGATAAATATACTGTGATTGTTGTGTGTAGGCAGTTGGACGAGGCGTGTTGCAGGACTGGCAAAGGTGCCAGTATTGGTGGTTGTATGCTTCTTCTGTCCATTTGGTCGTGGTGCCGCTTGCCAGTTGGGCGTCCCATTGAGCTGAAGCACAATGATTGGCCGGGGACTAACGACCCGCTTCGTCAGCCTACATGGGCGTTCATGTGGGACTGCACTGAACCCTGGCATGGAGATACAGTGGAGGCCTACGAGAGGTTCACCAGCGAGATAGATGCGCTCACGCCGGAAAAGGTGGTGATTTGCTTTGTTTCACTATGTTCACATATACCTCTACCATGTTGTTCTCACATCTGGAGTGTTGTTTTGCATAGGTTGAATGGGAGCCATATGGACCGCCAGGGCGTGTAGGTCAGAATATCTTGTTCAGATTGAACTACAAGTGTTTTGAAGATGCTCATCTTTGGCACTTGAAGGGCCCGATGATATGTTTCTATGCTGTCGAGTACCATCTTCCTGACCGGGTTATGAGGCAGTTTGGGTTGTTTCAGGTTACCCCGCCACCGTACAAGGACACAAGGATAGACCTCCACGGGTGAGTTATTCGTAAACCTTTATGAAGACTTGCACACATATTGTATGCATTTTACTTTACTAATGATAATGAAATTTCATATGTAGGTGGGACAAAATAAAGCAAAGAGCCGAGAAGAACTGGCCAAGTAGACATGACCACTTCATCAAGAAGTTCAAGAGCCTTGTTGCCACGATGTCGGCCAAGGAATATGTTCCTGCCCCTGTGATGCCCTTCGATAGCGAAGCATTCAACACCTACCTTGTGTGGCTTCGTAAAGTGTCTCGTTTGTACATAAGGCCGGCCGCATTTGAATCCACAGACCTAGCGGATGGGAGGTATCCTGATGATCAATACATGGCTAAATTGGACTACAACAAACGAGTAAGGGAGGGTAGAGGCAATGATCCCACACGAGAGCTCCGCTATGTGGTATGTTTTTCCCACATGCATTTAGGTAATTGTTGACACTCGCAAGCGGGTGAAAATATTTGACCAACTTTGCTCACTACATGTTCTAACTTGAAGAGCTAACCAAAGTGGTGAGCGATGCCAATGTAGCACTTCAAGCCGGTACCGAGTCCACCCTTCGAGTTTTCGCTGAGGTATGAAGATACATATATTTTTGACTCGCATTATCAAGTGCACTATGTTTACATTATGTTTATATTTCAGCGTACAAAGACATGGGATCGTGGCTTAGCTGCATTGCTTGGGTGTCGTACCGTGGATGCCACATCTCCCACACGGACCGCATCCACTTCCAGCTCAGAGCCAATTCGTGGTAGACGTAGTCGACAAGCTGACTTGGAGGACGAGGATGTTGACGAGGACGATAATGAGGATGCCGATGACTTAGAAGGGGAGGAGGAAAATGAGGTATTATTACGTGCTTCGAATCATATATTCTTATCATATATTCTTTCTTATTTGTTAATTTTTTTGCGGTTCTGGGACTTAAAGATGCTCATCAGTTCATGATAAACAAAACATAACAATCAGTTTTTACCCACAACAGCGATAACTGAATAATCAAGCATATGTTACTGAATAATATATATTGCTGCTTACAAGGCAGTACCATATGCTGGTTTTTTTTGTAAGTAATGCTTTTTGAACATCACTTATATTATCATCAAAGCCATCAAGATTGTAATGAAGGATGAGAATATGATTTCCATATGCTGGTTTTATTTCTAAGTCACTAGATTTAGAATTATAGGCAGCCCGCTTACTGTAGCAGCCTGCTTACTGAATCGTTTCTTTTGCTTTGGGGCACACGAGCATACCCTGGAATGTCCTTGTCAACCGCGTTGAGTATCCCCTTGTGGCGGTCCGAGATGATGCAAACCTCTCTTCCCGGTGCTATAATCTTGGTCCTCACTAGATGCATGAACCACTCCCAGTTATCATTGTTCTCTGCACTAACCAAAGCAAAGGCCAAAGGCAACAATTGGTCACCGGCGTCATGACCTATGGCTACTAACAATGTGCCCTTGAACCTGCTAGTCAAAAATGTGCCATCAATCGAAATAACCGGACGGCAATGCTGGAACGCCCTTATGCATGGCCCAAACGCCCAAAATGCACGGCCAAAAACGCGGACAGGTTCATTGTTGCGCATCCTAGTCGTCGACCCAAGAGGCTCCACCACATGATAGGTGCCTGGGTTACTTGCCGCCATAGCTCCCAACAACCTAGGGAGGCGGTTGTAGGCTTCCTCCCAATCGCCATACAAGATCTGGAATGCGGCTTGCTTGGCCTTCCACGCCTTTCCATACTTCACCTTGCAACCGAATAGTTCCTTTACCAAATCAATCACACTTTTAATCTTGTATGTTGGAAGTGACTTGATGTTATTAGCAACTCTATAGGCGATGAATGCGGAGGTAAGTTGGCGGTGATCATCTGCAGTTGTTGTATCACGGATATCCCTTCCTTGGCACATATGAATAGATTGGCAACTTGTTATTTTCCATTGTGGCCCTCCTTTGACCGGTCTAGCCCGAACAACCCATGGACACCCGTCCTCCTCACACTTGACCGTGTAACGCACATTCACATCCGAATGAATAACCTTGTATGGTCGATGGTACTTAACCGCATAGTCCTTAATCCACATTTGAAATTCCAACAAGCTTTGGAACTTCACTCCAGGGTTAATACCATACTTATTGGGTTTTCTATCCTTCTTTGAAGATACCCTAGGTTCAAGCACTCGACTAGTCCCACCATCAACTTTGGCCTCATCCGCAAGACTAAGATCACGGAATAAGGATGGACGATGATTCCTACCGATAACCTTCATGTGAGCTTCAGCTTCTTTAGCCGTTAGCCCATCCTCATCAACATCTTCACCCGGCCCTTCATCCTCCGAGTCCGATGCATGAGAGCGCAAATAAGGGAGGTCATGGTCCATGTCCTCCTCTAGACAATTTGCCTCCACATCACCAATATCATTTTCACGAAGCCCATGCTCCGCTTCATCACCCTCCTGGTCATCACCATCCATTTCCTCTTCTTCATATCGGTCATCACCATCCATTGCCTCTTCTTCATATCGGTCATCACCATCCATTTCTTCTTCATCATATCGGTCATCGTGAATAGGGCTCATGTGAAATTGGCTCATGGGCGGTTGGCTCATCGAAGCATCGTACTCATCTACTGTACGGTCCTTGATAGGCTCATCTCCAACATATGGGGAAGAAGGCCGATTCAAGTCAATGGTCAAGCGAGCACCAACCTTTCTTGTTGCAAATAGCTCGAGAGACTTGTCTTGTGAAGCCGCCACAATCTCCTTGTATGCGGTCCAATTCACTTCAGAGTCAACAGGCATGACCTTCAATATATTGTGATGTCCAAACCCGGCATTATACCTCCCAACCAATTCGCACACATCACTTGGCTCCATCCACTTCAAATCCATCATCACTCTCTCAAAAACCTCGGCATACGTCGGACTAGTTGCAAACACCATGACTACCTCGTCCGGATCAACACAATCGACATTGCCTTTCAAATATGATGCCTTGTCTATATGATGTACATTCACAATTCTTGCCATCTAGAAAACAATGACAACAACTAAAATGAATCACAACAAGCACACCTTTTCAATTAAACATGACATAGTACTAATAATGTTATACTACACCTAATCTTAACCCTAACCCTAACCCTAACCCTAACTAGATCTAGGATTTTGCTTCTCCTAAGCCCTAACCTACAATACCCACAACTAAATGCCTTATACCAATAAACAACCATCACTATTGCTAAAAACAACATACCCCATAACCACAATCACCATTACTAAACTAGATCTAAGATTTCACCATACCAATGAAAAGAACCATAATGCTCAAATTTAATTGGACAAAACAAAGGGAGATGGGGGAGATTACCTCTAGGGACCAAAGGGAACGAAATCCACGAAGAAACACACCAAAGGAGAAGGATTTGAGGGGGGTTTGAGTAAGTGGAGTTTGAGGGAGAGAGAGAAGGGGTCGGGGTCGGGGAGGGGGGAAAATGAGGTGGGGCAGCTTGCACAGCCGCCAGATGGGAGAAATCATAATGAACCGGTATGACGCCTTGGTCAACAGCGCCATACCCTATAGCTTAGAGCCGTTGACCAAGGCGTCAAGCATGCCTGCCCATGGGCCCGCAAACCCGCACGGAAGCCACGTCATACGTAGCATAACGCCCTTTACCGAGGCGCCATAGGGGTACGACGCCGCAACCAGTGGCGTCATGCATCTTCGCTTAGAGCCACGGCGTGCGGCGTTACAAAAAAGGTTATTTTGTGAAATCTTTTTGCGAACAGGTTATTTCGTGCTTAAGTTCACGATTAAGGTTAATTTTGTCAAAATCGTCCCTTGCGCCCTTGCCGGCCTTCGATGACGGACATGAGGCTTCATCCCAGTTTCTTTCTCTCTATTATGTTCTTCCTTTCAGTAGATGCAAGCATTACATTCTTAAATAAACATTTTGGTGCTGAAGAACGGCGAGAGATTAAGAGCACTTTTACTGCTAGTTTCACCAATCTGACCTCAGATCCGACAAAGATTAATTCAACAAGAACCGAGACCTTCGAGTAATTCTCCATGTCCTCCGGCCGCCGCCAGCTACCACTCTGCCTCCAAGAACGCTAGGGTGAGACGAAATGTGTAATCACGGAGGTGATGATGAGATAGGCCACACTGCGGCAAATCGGCCAGTTTGTGTGATGGCGGAATTATCGGCGCCGTTGAATTATACGCCTGTGTCTTCAGGCCTTTCATAGTTTCTTTAGATCAAAGATTTGCTCACGGGAAGAAGATGACTACAAGCCTAAAATGCCCCTATGCATCAACGGCTGGATTTAACTGGTACTCCTTAACTTAAAGATGGAGTACAGGGTATTGTAAAATCGCCCTCTTTTGAAGCTTTTGGATAGCTTAATGGTGAAAATAAGCTTAAGCTAAAAAGAACTCGATTTCACCATTCATGTGTTGTGAGAGGAAGTTAGGGTTAGGGTGCCCAGGGTCCCAGCTTCCCGCAGCTCCCCGCAGCTCAATCGAAACGGTACATGGGGTTACCCCTTTTCTTTGCTCTATTTACGTGCATATGCCACCGCATAGCCCAGGCGGAGAGACCCAGCCCGAACCGTTTCATCTGCCTGGCTCCATTCCATGGAAAAGGGTTAGCCCGCGGTCACCTCCTACACTTCGTTAGCCTAGATCGGGCAGAGCTCGAGCTCGCCGGCCAAGGCTTCCTCAGCTGCGGCCGTCAAGCAGAACTGCCTCCTCCTTCAGCTCGGCTCGCCTCCACCTCCCCCGGCCCATTGCCCATCCGGCCTAGTGATGCAATGCAATGTTCTAGAGTGTCTTAGTTGTTCACATTTTTTATGTATTCTTGCAGTATTTGTCTCGTTGGTCTTTGTACTCTGTCAATGTGTATGAGTTGTAATCAACTATTATGTCTTCTTTTACTGTAATATTTAGTAGTTCATGCAGCTCAGAAATTGGATTTGTGCTCACATACCTGAAAACAATATGAAATAACGCACAATTATGCCTGGGGTATTACAGACTTTTGGTATGCGAACTCAACAATAAGACGTGACAGTGAAAGCCGAAAAGAACTAGTTGTTTCTCTAGACAGCTCAAGCCGAAGCGGCTTATGCACAAGTCGGAGCCGAAAAGAACTGTGCCTAACTCGCGCGAGCGACGGCCTGTGTAGCATGGTAGCGCTGTTCCAGACACATTATCGCGTACACTTCTCCGCCGTCCAAATATGCGAGATATCTAGATAGGTTAGTTGCCATAACAGATTATAGTACTACATTCAATCTATATTACTATTGATAAGTGATATGGATCGGAGGGAGTACAATAATATTCTGCTAGAATTTTACTCAAGAAGCCATCACAGAGAAAATAGGGGAATGCCACGGTCCCAGTGTATTGGACGTTCATTCTTGGCGCGTTAGCCATGATCATTCTGTCTGATTGACAGGATAACCTTATCATTCAGTGCACTGCACACATCGTGTCATCGTGAGCGCACAAGTTCCATTTTGTACTCTTTTCCATGGTCTGAAGCCAGGAAGAGAATATGGGCGGGCCAGTGATCAGGTCGTCCCGGACAGACAGTTTAGGCCTCTTGTCAAAACGCCGGGCTCCCTCCATGTGCATTGCAGCTCCCGTGAAACTTTGCTGAATCATGATTTGGGAGAAAACGATCTGATGATACCAACACAAGCAAAGCCTAAATCTGACAGATGAGATGATGAGAAATCGATTCAGAACGGCTTGTTCGGAAGGGGACTCTGCCTGCACTGCATCGCTGTGCCCGACTGTACGAAAGGTGTTCGTTGTTTTTTGTTGGTAGGCATCATTTCACCAGTTTTCTTCTTCTCTTCCCGATGATATATCTATTGAGTGTTCCATTGCTTTCTTAGTAGATCATGGATAGCAACGACGAGAAGATGTTGCTTTTATTGCAAGAGGAAGAGAATGTTGCCGCCGATCAAGATGAACACTTGACAACCTTCGCCGCCCTTCTGCAAATGCAAGCCGACGATCTGCACAATGCCGCTCCCCCTTGTGAAGGTTCAAAATTTGGGAGTAGAAAGATCAAGGAACAATGGGGTATGGAGGGTCATGCCATGCCACGCGCCGATTATTTCGTCGACAATGCATCGGGTTGCCGGAAGGAATTTCGCTGCCGGTTTACGATGAACAGGGAGCTTTCATGAAGTTGTTGCACGGGGTGAGAGCATACGATGACTATTTCATGATGAAGAAGGACGATGTGGGTGTGTGGGTTTCTCAACAATTCAGAAATGCACTGCGGCGATGAGGATGATACCATATGGTGCCCCTAGTGATACAATTGATGACTACCTTCATATGGCGGAGTCGGCGGCCATTGAGTTAATGTATCAGTATTGCAAGGAAATGATGGTAGTGGTTGGGACAAACTATTTGAGAGGACCCAATGAAGCAGAAGTAGCTCGTATCATGGCACAGAATGCTACTAGAGGATTTCTTGAGATGTTTGGAAGCATCGATTGCATACACTGGTCATGGAAAAATTGTTTATTTGTCTGGCAAGATCTGTACAAAGGGCATCATGGATATTGCAGTGTGGTTTTTAAAGTTGTGGCCGATAGTGAGCTCTGAATCTGGCATGTTTTCTCTGGCATGGCTGGATCACACAATGACATCAACGTGCTACAACGCTCAATGATGTTTGTGAGACTTGTTGAAGGCCATGCTCCAGAATGCAACTACGAGATCAATGACTACCATATACCCTAGGTGGTCGACATTTCTGAAGACAATCTCCAATCCCCAAGGTCCAGTGAAATCTCGCTTTGCTTCATGTCAGGAGTCTTGTAGAAAGGATGTCGAGCGAGCATTTTTTGTACTTCATTCTCGTTTTGCTATTGTCTGGTACCACAAGATCAAATGTTGGAGGTGATGCTTGCTTGTGTGATCATACATAACATGATCATCGAGAGTGAGTGCGGTGATTCTGCTGCAAGGGATGACCCGTCGTATGATTCTTAGGGTCCTCTAGCCTATGTTGATCACCAAATTCGTGCAGTGTTTGTTGATTTTCTTGCCATACACGAGGTGATCTGTGATGAAGTAGTTCATCACAAGATTCTGTGGGCGATCAAAGGAGCGGCGGCTTGATGATTAGTGATTCTCATCAATGAACTTTATTTCGTTTTATTTGTATAAATTATTTAATATTTATAGCCGATATTATGTGTGCTTCATTTTAATTTCTAATTTGCCCAATAAATAAATAAATAAAACGTTTTAGGTGCCGGATTGAGCCCCGGCTAGGGAGCGCTGCCCCTGAAACACTTTGGTCCATGCCGACGCCTCCAAAACGGTCAATCCAGTGTGCCTTCTTGACGCCGTTTCGAAGGTGCAACTGGAGATGCTCTTAGGCCCCTTGTCAAAACGCCGGGCTCCCTCCATGTGCATTGCAGCTCCCGTGAAACTTTGCTGAATCATGATTTTGGAGAAAACGATTTTGGAGAAAACGATCCGATACCAACACAAGCAATGCCTGAATCTGAGCGAATTTTTTTTTAATAGTGCACTTTTTTTCAGCTTTTCCAAATGTAGCATTACTGTGTAGCTAATTTCATAACTAGGGCACTGTTGCGTCCGCCGGACGCGATTAGGAGGAATTGTATCCGGCCGATACAATTTGCGGAAAACGAGGCTGGGGCCCGGGCTTGTCGTGACTTCCGGACGCGATTAGGAGGAATTGTATCCGGCCGATATAATTCGCGGAAAACGAGGCTGGTGCCCGGGCTTGTCGCCCCGCCTGGGAAAGAATTCGCGCATGCAGGGCGGTAAAACGGTGGGCACCCCCGCGCGGCACCCCCACTCCCCCACTCGCCCGTTGCTTCTCTTTGCTCTTCTCTGCTTCAGCATAAACCTCTCATTCTTAAATCTTGTTTCTTCGATTCTGAGAGCATTTCTTGATCAAAATCAGTGAAATTTGTTGCAAGAAGTAGAGGATAGCCCGATCTACAAATGGGTTAGCTTTAGGAGAAATTTCGTTGGTTCGTTTTGTCACATTTAGGAGTTGTAGGTGTAAATTTCCTTGTAGATGTTCTTGTGTTCTTGATGCTGTTCTTATGTTGTTGTGCAGGTTGAATCAGGTATGGTTGAAGTTGTGTAACGTGAGCAAGTTTCAAGGTGGTGGTTAGCACGCTTCAAGGGTATAATTGCTATGTGAAATCTCAGTCATTATATTTTAGTGGTATAGTTTTTAAGTGAATAAGTTGGTGTGTTTAGTCTCATATCGGTATAATAGCTGTAAAAATCTTAGTAGTTGTATTTTTGTTCTTGAGGCCGTTCTTGTATTGTTGTATAGGTTGATTCCGGTGCGTTGGAAGTGGTGCGACGTGAGCAAGTTTTGAGGTGGTGATTCACACGCTACAAGGGTAAAAATCTTATTCTCAAATGGTGGTAGTGTAATTTTGTGTATATATATTTTAGCGGTGTAGTTGACGGAAGTAGGATTTTTATGTAGCAGGAGTCATGTCTGGATTTGTTACTTTGTTTACGTTGTACTAATATTTCTTGTTCATATATGCAGGTATGGAGTATCCATGGATGCTTGATGAACGCGTTGAATATGATCATCGGGGCAGATTGCTGAAATATTATGGATTCCAGGATAGTACTCATCGTATCGAGCCTCTACAGTGTCGCACTCCGAATGAGTACTAGATGATACACCCTGCTTGGGTAGAAAGGTACAAGTCATTTGTATTGATATTACTAATAATTCTAGCATTTTGATTATCTATTAGTAATATGTTTAAATTTGTTTGTAGGTTGAAGTGGGCTGGACTTCTACCTTTCGCACGACTGGTAGAGTCAACCCGCGAGGACTTAGAGTTGCATCCTCGTCATGAGGTGATAGAGACCGAGAGGAAGATGACCTTGGACAGGGCTTTGCTCAGTGGCTTAGTGGACCGGTGGAGACCGGAAACCCACACGTTCCACTTTCGTTGGGGTGAGATGGCTCCTACATTGCAGGACGTCTCATACTTGTTGGGACTTCCGTTGGCAGGTCATCCCATAGGGCCACTGAAAGCACCTAGAAATTGGGCGGCGGATATGTTAGCTCGTTTTAACGGAGTCCGTGGAGGGGTGGCATTTCCGGATATAGATTCCTCGCATGGGCCAAAGTATGGACGATGTACCCACACATTTCTCACTAAGGCAAAAGACCCCAAGGGATATTTTGAACCTGCACTATGTGACATGTATGAGGCAGGATCTTCAGGAGGCTCAAGAATACAAGCTGTAAATTATTACAATTAAATATTTATATGCTAAACTCTCTATTTTATAGCTAGTCGTATATATTAATTTTGGTTCTATTTTTGTAGACCGATGAGGTTCACGAAGCCGCTAATGATATTTACCACTTTGCACGATCTCAGTCTACGGCGGCTCTAATTTCACGCGAGCCTGTTGTCACCTTTCTGGGCAAGGTGGAGAAGAAGCTACGTTCTATTTACTCCACTCTCATTTGCCGTACTACAGACGATGTTCGTCGGAGAAGTGGACAAATGGACCCTCATACTTGGACGCCGCGTCCACCGCGGTATCCAGAAGTGCCTACGCCTCCAGCCCCTCTCAGACATGCACCACGTCCACGTCTTGATCCACAGGGGAGTATGAGGCCACCTTCTACTGTTGAGCCTAGACGTTCAGCTACGCGACGCTCCACGTCGAGACAGAGGCCACCTCCTCCTGATCAGGCTGGAGGTTCAGCTTGGAAGCATCACCAGCAGCCTGATCCTTACCAGGCTGAAGGTTCAGCTGGGCCTCACCAGCCACCTCCTCCTGATCAGGCTGGAGGTTCAGCTTGGCAGCATCAGCAGCAGCCTGATCCTTACCAGGCTGGAGGTTCAGGCTATGTGCAGCAGCCAGAGTACGACTACTTGAGCCAGCAGCAGTATGGAGGCATAGCGCAGCAGATTTTTGGTTATACTCCACAGATGGCTATGCCAGAAGGTACGTGTAGTTCATAGTTGTTGTATTTCTTAAGTTATACATAGCCGTAATTTCCTAATATATTTTGTTGCATTGCACGCTACAGCACAGGGAGGGACATCGCCTATGCAGGGATCGACTTGGATGACTGGTGACATCGATATTAACTCGGACCCTATGGGTGGTTATATGGCCTTGCTTACTACTCCTCCACCTGATCCCACACAGCAGTCACAGACTGACAACCAGGAGGTCGAGAGCACTCAGTACTATCGAGCGGCCCCTAACAGGTATGGATGGACGATGCCTCCGCCACGAGGACCATCACGTGCTCCGCGCCGCCGATGATCTATGTGATCTTTGTATCTTTGTATCCTAATAATTTATATGCACATTCGTATTAGACATATATTTCTAAGGATGTTTCTGGTTCTCACTGTACTACTATCCCATGATGTATGAGACACATATATTTGTCACGATTTATTTCTGACTATTTGTTTCCGCTCGTTCTTTCCCGCCTATTATTTTCCGCTACTTGTTTCCCGCCAACTCCATTCCCGCTCGTTATTTTTAGCAAAAAATTTCCCGCTCATTCTTCCCCGCAAACTACTTTCCCGCTCGATTTCTCACGCACTTTTTATATTTTAGTTTGCGGTACGTAATACCGATGTATCACGCACTTTCTATATTAATATAAATGTTACTTCTAATATATATTCAGAAATATTACTCATAGATAAAACATCCAAAATATTTACCGCGACTAAAAATAATGCAAAGTAATGAAAATAACGAATTTTCGGGTGCGCGTTGTGTGGCCGATTGGGTGGCCGGTTGGGTGCGTGTAGCAAACGCTGCCCCGAAACCACCTATTGTATCCGGCGGATACAACAGCAAGGACGTGTCAGCCGCCTCGTTTTCCGCTACTTCTATCCGCCAGATACAATTCCTCCTAGTCGCGTCCGACGGACGCAACGGTGCCCTAGTTATGAAATTAGCTACATATTAATGCTACATTTGGAAAAGCTGAAAAAAAGTGCACTATTACAAAAAATTCGCCTGAATCTGACACTGACAGACGAGATGATAAGAAATCGATTGAAACGGCTTGTTCGGGGGATTTTGCCAGTTTGCGCTGCACTGCATCGCTGTGTCCGACTGTGGACTGTCGCTGGCTCCCATCTAGGCGAACTTTCTTGGGTACGATTTCGATTCGGTGACGATTCCAGTTGGATGCGTTGGCTCTGGCTCGCAGGCCACGTTGCGCGGGAGAAACCACCCACCCGCTAGAAACAGTGCTTCGCCTTCCCCGGAACGTATGCGTACTGAGCTGCCCCCCTTCCATCAGCAGCTTCCGTGCAGTCCTGCTCTACTGGGTCTAGTGGTGGTCCTGTTCCTGCCGCGCATATGATCGTCCTCGCAGAGCATGTGCAGCAGAGGTGTTTTCACCGTTCGTTCGATCTCGGCAGCAGTTATACTTGCTACCGGCGGTAGCAGGCTGCGGGCTGTCAACTGATATATCCTCCAACAGAATTGATCCCCAACAAGTTCCAATTTGCTAGCTTCCTGTCGTAGGGAAGTTTCAGTCAGAAACTCAGAAGTTTATAACAGAAACAGGAATTTGAAATGTGAAGTTTATAACTGCACATTATTATCGATTATGACAAGCCAAAGAGTAACACTAACCAATGCCCTTGTTTTACGGTTTTTGGCCAGATTTCAGTTATTAACAGGATAATTATCTTCTTCTTAATTATTTAATGGAGCAATTCTTTCTCCCTTTCGAAGAAAAACACAAATCAATGCACGCCGAATGTGCAACTAGCTCCAGATTGTGATTTCAGCTCAGAAGACGTTCTCTTCTGAGAAAATTGCTGCTTCGACCATGTTCTTCTCCATTTGTTGCATAAAACACCACTTGCAAGATTTTTTTTACGGTTTTCACCAGATGGTGGCTTAATTTGTTGCAGTTTTCACCACTTGGTGATATAATCAACTAATTAGCTCTGTTGAAAGCAAAATAGACAACTAGCCCTGCATGATATTGATTCAATTGAACTTTATATAAGACGGATAATGGAGCCCACCACGACAGGAGCTCTCGCGACAGCAGTGGCGATCGCCACTGTAGCGACCCGGAGCCCTGTTCATGGCGGAACCACCTCGATTCTCACCCATGGAGGGCCATCGAGAGAAGGGGTACGCGGCCACGCGTCGCTCCAGAGGGGGATATCCACCGCGGTGAGCTCGTCGCCCTCATTCCGCCGTTTCCGCCTCCACTAGCGCGCCATCTTCGTCCCAGATCCGCAGCGACGCGACACCTTACGCTGGCGATTCCGGCGGATGGAGGAGAGGATGCGCCGCGCTATGGTGCGCTTGAAGGAGAAGGCATCCACGGACGAGCATGGAGGAGCTGGTGCAAGCTCGGGAGCACCTCAGTTGGTCCTAGGCGGCAGATGGGGCTGCCGGAAGCTGCGATCGAGAGGCGCTGCAGCTCCCCCGAGCGTCCTCAACCCATCCTCGTCGGATCCATCGACATCGACGCCCATGGCCTACGAATCGACTCGCCAAGGTCTTCGAGGTGCTCTGCCTCCCGCGAGGCATCAGGTGATGAAGCCTAGTCTGAGACGGCTCGCATCCATCAGCTCGATCATGGAGAGGTCGTGGCATGTGGAGCTGGAGGAGGAGGTGCAGGCACTCCTCAGCCCGAAGGTATGTCAGAAACCGTCGTCAGTTCCTCGGAAAATAGGTCGCCCTCGGCGGCCTCGGTCATCATTAGAGCAAGCTGCGGAGACAGCGAATCTGCGCGCGCCCAGGCTGTGGAATCCGGTTCAGAGTCTAAAGGGTTTGTCGCCAGCAGAGGTGGATGCAGCGAATTCATTGCTGAAATTCAGTTATCACACTGCATTCCTGGCAGAAATGGTGCTGGAATTGAGAACAATCAGGTGAGTATGTCGAGTTCCTCTGCTCTGAATGAAGAGCAAGTGTTGCTCCCTTAGGGCAATGGCGGGTTCCCTGTTCGAAATCAAACTAAAGTGGTTCTGAGGAGATTCGTGCTCTGACATGGATGGCAACAGAACAATAGTGGGGTGGGGGGCGAGGTGACAGCTACAGCGAGGGTGAGAGCTTTTTCCAGCAGCTCTGGCATATTCCACGGCATCCTACCTACCCTAAAGTAGTTCCACCCACTATAAAGCAGCCAGTTGTGCCATCTAGGGTTCATCATTTGCTTGTGGCGGCGGCGGTACGAGAGCCCTCTGGTGTTGCTTGCTTGGGGGTTGAATTTGATTAGTTGATTTCTTCAGTTGTTGTTAGCCTTGGGTTGGCTGGGAGAGGTGGTGTGAGGGGAAGAGGTAGAGGAGGTACTGGAGGTCAGGAACAGTGGCCACAGCAGCAGATGCAACAGCAATTCCAACAGATGCAACCTCCAATGGAGTTTGGACCGATGCAACAGTTTGGATTTCCATCTCCTTATGGTTTCATGCCAGGACCAATGCCTACTTGGGGGGTTCAATGGCCCTTATCCTCAATTCCCTCCAAATCCTCAGTTTGCTCTGCAATCCAATCAGTGGGTGGCTCCCCAACAACAAGAGCAGGGAGGTAGCCAGCAGCAGCAACAGCAACAATCTCAGAGCAGTATTGACCAGACTGGCAAAAAGAATCAGTCTAAGGCTAAGAAGAAGATGATGACTGCCCCCAAGGATGCAGTTGTTGCTGGAGCTGATAAATTTGCTCAGATGAACTACACCAGTTCTATCTGTATGTGTTGTGGTGAGCCAGGTCACCATCAGACCATGTGTACAAAACCAAAGGTGTGTTTCATCTGCAAAGCCACTTCTCATCCCGTGGAGGAATGTCCAGTTAGGAGAAGGCCTCACCAAATGGCCAAGTATGTGGGGAGTGCTGCTACTAGCCTGGGGTTCTATCATATTGAACTGCCTAAGGTGGTGGTGAATCTAGTAGCATCTACAAAGAACTGTGGTGTGGTCATTGTGGAAGGAGGGGTGATTTCCAAAGAAGAACTAGCTGCGGAATTCTCCAAAATTTATAAGACCAACTGGCCTTGGCAGGGCATTCTGATCCCTTTCTGGTCAAGTTCCCTCCACATATCATAGTTGAGCAGGTTATTTGATACCCCAGATTTGGTCTATCAAAAGAAGGTGTCTGGGTCAAGGTGGAAGCTTGGGCTGATGACCCTGAACCTGCTGAAACTCTGACTGATATCTGCATTAAGGTGACTGGCCTTCAATCAAAATGGTGTGAGTGGAATACCCATGATCAAGTTGTTTCTGTGTGTGGCATCATGAGAGATGTCGATTGGCTAAGTGTGTTTAAAGATAATGCTCAAGAGGTTAGGGTAAAAATTAGTTGTAGAGATCCCTCGAAAATTCCTTCTGGATGGCTTTTTGAGTTTCACAAGAATCTGTTCATCTTGGGCTTCATTGTGGAGAGTCTGCTGCCTGCTACGGAAGAAGATGATCTTCTTGGTGAAGACTTGGAGGACCAAAATAGGAGAAATGGTGGAGATGGTAATGGGAATAGTTGTGACAGAGGTTTGGACAATGAAGGTAGGTCTGATGCTCCTCCCAACGGCAACTTGGGTGGTGCTAGGTCTACAAACAACAACAAAACTGGAGGTGCTAATAGGACTAGAATGACTAGGGACTTGGGGAACTCTCATGAACAAGAAGGACCTACTTCTGCCTCTGTTGTCTACCAACTTTTGGTGCAAAAGGGAGTGATCAACAAAGAAGGCTATTTTGTTTGGGACAAGCCTGTGGTTGAGGCTGCTATGATTGCTGAAACTGAGCAATTCTGGGCCAAGGAGACTACTGCAGATATTACTTTTCAACAGAGGCTGGAGGATGTTGTTGAGGCTAAGCTATCCCTACCTGACAACATTATGCCTGACTTTGAAGATCCAGCTGCCAAACTTGCACAATCAAGCATTCACAGGGAGAAGAAGCAGAAATGGGGGCCTGTTCAAGCTGTTAGACAGAGCTCCGGGATTGACAGGTCCAAGAACATCATGGAGAAAGCATAAGAAAGGAATAGGAAGATTAACTTGGAAATCCCACAGATGAAAGGTATAATGTGTTCCAATCCTTTTTCTGTTTTACCTATTCATGAACTAGATGTTAGAGCTGATAAAGTAGGTATTTCTATTATTGAAGAACTTGTAGATGTAGAAATTCAACCAGTCTCTTCTAGTTCCTCCTCTAGTGTGTCTCTCCCTGAAAATGAGAGACAAGAGGATCTTGAGGACTACTGGACTCAAGTTGTTAGAAAATCTCGGGGCAAGCACCCCAGGAAGAAGAATCAATGATTTGTTGTTTTTGGAATAGTAGGAGTATTTCTGCTCTTGGAAGACAGAAATTTATAGATGACAATTTAGTTCCTTTACAACTTGATTATATAGGTTTTCAAGAGACTAAGAAAGAGCAGTTTAGTAAATCCTTTCTGAAAAAGCTTCTAGGAAATAGGAACTTTGCTTGGAATAATTTACCTGCTATAGGTTCTGTAGGTGGAATTCTCGTAGGTGTAAATTGTGATATGTTTGAGGTTATAGCTTGGGAAATTAAAACATTTTCTGTTAGTGTTGTTCTTAAGAACAAGATTAGTGAGGTCATTTGTAGAATTACTATAGTTTATGGTTCTGCCTATGAAGAAAGAAAGCAGGAGTTTATTTCTGAACTCCATGAGCTTTTCCTCAATTGGGATGGGCCTACTATGATAGGAGGTGATTTTAATCTGATAAGATCATCTGAGGACAAGAATAATAGTAATATAGATTACAGGTGGGTAGATAAGTTTAACACTTGGGTAGAAATGTGGGCTCTTCTGGAAATAGGATTTGCAGGAAGAGCTTACACTTGGAGTAATAATCAAGAAGATCGGGTGATGTGCAAACTAGATAGAGTCTTCTACACAACTAATTTTGATGATGTTTTTCCTTTGTACTCTTCTAGAGCTTTAGCTAGGATTGGGAGTGACCACACACCCATTATTTGGGAGTCTGGTGAATCAAAGAGACCAAGGAAATGTGGTTTAAAATTTGAAAAGTGGTGGTTAGTTAATCCTGAATTTAAAGAATTAGTAGCAAAAGCTTGGTCCCTAGAGACAAATAGTGTCTCTACCTTGGACAAGTGGCAAGCTTAAATTAGGAAATTCAGAAGTTTAGCCAAATGTTGGAGTGCCAACCAAGAGGCTGCCATTAGGAAGCAAAAGAAAAACCTTATGGAAGAATATGATCTCTTAGATATTAAATCTGAGACTCAGATTCTTTCTGATGAGGAGAAGGCTAGACTATATTTCATCCTTAGGGATTTGAATAGCTTTTGGATCATGGAAGAAACAAAAGCTAAGCAAAGATCTAGGGAAAGATGGGTAGCTGAAGCTGATAGGAACACTGCTTATTTTCATGCAGTCGCTAATCAAAGGAGGGGAAGAAAATGATCCAAGTGTTAGATGGTCCTCATGGCCTGGTTCATGAGAATAAGGAAATGCTTAAGATATCTATAGATTATTACAAGTACCTTTTTTGTCTAGAACCTAGACCTAAAATTAGACTTAAACCTGACTTCTTTTCTGATGAAGAAAAGGTTAGTATAGCTGAAAAGGGGTTTTTACTGAGGAGGAGGTCAGAGAGGCAGTGTTTGGCTCTTCTGCTGATGGTGCCCCTGGGCCAGATGGTCTTCCTTTATGTTCTACCAAACCTTCTAGGAGATAGTTAAGGGTGATTTAATTGCTATGTTTAATGAATGGTACAATGACAAATTTGATTTATATAGACTGAACTTTGCCATGATCACACTCATTCCCAAGGAAAATGAGGCTAGGTCCATGAAAAACTTTAGACCCATTAGTTTGCTGAACTGCTCTTTTAAGATTTTCACAAAAATTCTCACAAATAGATTAGCTAGAATTATTAAAAGACTGATCTCTTATCATCAGTCGGCATTCATTAGAGGTAGATACATATTGGAGAGTGTTGTCACTGCTCATGAAATCATTCATGAGGTACATAGGAAAAAAGAGCAAGGTTTAGTTTTTAAGATTGATTATGAAAAAGCATATGACAAGGTTTATCTAGATTTTCTTTTTGAAGACCTATAGCTTAGGGGATTTAGCCCAATTTTCATCAGAATGATCAAACAGGTCACCTTGGGTGGCTCTATGGGTGTCAAAGTAAATGATGAAGAGAGTGAATTTTTTCTTACTGGAAAAGGTCTTAGAGAGGGGGATCCCATTGCTCCCCTATTAGTTAATTGTGTAGTTGATGTGTTCTCTAGAATGTTAGTTAAAGGGACAAACTATGGGTTAATTAGTGGACTTTGCCCCAACTTTATTCCAGGTGGGGTTGTCAGTCTGCAGTATGCAGATGACACATTACTGTTCTTAGAAAATGATCCACAAGTTGCCTTGAATTTGAAATGGATTTTGACCTATTTTGAACAAATCTCAGGGATGAGGATTAATTTTCACAAAAGTGAGTTAATTCCTATCAACATAGAGTCAGAAGAGCTTTTTCCTTTCATTGAAAATTTTCAATGTAAGGAAGGATCTTTCCCTGTCAAATACTTAGGTATTCCTTTACACTTTGATAGACTTAAGAGAGAGGATCTACAACCCCTTATTGAGAGTATTTGATGACCCACAAGTATAGGGGGTGTATCGTAGTACTTTCGATAAATAAGAGTGTCGAACCCAACGAGGAGTAGAAGGTATTGACAAGTGGTTTTGATCAAGGATTCACTGTAAATACTAGCAAACAGGTTTTCAAGGGTATTTGGTAATGCGAGTAAACAAAGTACGAGTAAATAAAAGACAATAATAGTAATTGCTGCAAGTGGCCCAATACTTTCTAGAGCAAAGGACAAGCCGGTTGTGTAACTTATGATTACCAAACGTTCCTGAGGACACACGGGAGTTTCTGTCGAGTGCTTTCGCTTCATGCTGCTAAGTAATCTTCATTGGTTTGATAAGTGTTATGGGGATGAACTTGTGCTAGCGTACTACCCTTACTAGGACTAATACACACTTGTGATTATACCCCCTACAAGCATCCGCAAAAACAAGAAAGTAATTAAGATAAATCTAACCACAGCCTTAAACTCTGAGATCCTACGCTCCCTGGTGCAATGGTTTCCTAATGGGGGTTTAGGTTTCTGTCGCTCCAGCAACCCCACAATTAGTAGCCAAATACACAATGCATTCCACTAGGCCCATAAATGGTGAAGTATGATGTAGTCGACATTCACATGACACCACTAGTAGAATAACACCACAACATAAATATCAAACCATTAAATATTACTCAACATAGTTTCACTACTAACATCTTGACTTCTCCCATGTCCTCAAGAACTAAATGAACTACTCACAAGACATCATATGGATCATGACCAGAGGTGAAATAATGGTAAATAACAATCTGAACATAAACCTTAATTCAACGGTTCCACTCAAAAGCATCAACTACAAAGGTAATCAACACCGGGAAAGTTTTCCCTAAGAATTTGACAAGATTTAACCCAAGATGTTACAGCGGGATGGCGTGGTGATGGTGGAGGTGAAGTTGATGATGATGGTGATGATGATCCCAATGAAGTCCAGTGCGATGATGATAACGATGGTGACGATCTCCCCTCTCTGTGAATTAATTTCCCCGGCAGATTTCTACCTGCCGGAGAGCTTTTCTCTCTCAGTATTTTCCGCCCCGCAGAGGTGGCGGTGTCTATCTCTAATCCCCCCTGACTTAGGTTTTCGAGGACGAAAATTTACGCGAGGGGGCGATGGCAGTAGTGGGCTAGGGTGGCCTCACCACAGGGTGGCGCAGCCAGGGGTGGGCCCGCGCCACCTGGTGGTGAGCCCACCGTGCTGCTCCTTTCGCCTCCTCCTTTTGGCTACTTTGGTCTTCTGATATTATATGAATTTTTGGGTATTTCTCTGAAATTGTTGATCTTCAAAAATATGGTGTCTTGACGGTCCTTTTTCCAGCAGAATCATGACTCCGGTAGCAAGTTCTCCAATGATCATCAAACATGTAAAAACAGAGGAAACAACATAAGTATCATCTCTAAATATGAAATATATCAATGAATAATAGTAAATTATGATATAAAATAGTGATGCAAAATGGACGTATCAACCCCCCCAAGCTTAGACCTCGCTTGTCCCCAAGCGAAAACTGAACTCGGTAAACATGACCACAGGTCTATGGAGTGAAGTGTCGATAAACAAAATACGGACAAGAAGCATCACATTTACCAAGGCACAAGTTATAATAGACAGCAACTTTCCTTCATATAATATAGACTTGCAATAAGTAAAAGGGAATCACAAATAAAGATGCACAAGGTAAATCATGATTGGTGATGGCAAACCTTTGTTCTTGGTCAGAGAACAATGAACAAACTATACTTATTTTTTGAACGGAGCCTTTATAACGGAGCTAATATAGCAAAAACCATATGCTCAACGAAAAAAACTCTTTACAATCATAGAAAGCTTTCGAAGATATATTCCTTCAGATAAAAGCATCGTACTAAACAAAGGAAGATAGTAAACATGATTGAACAGATCAACATATGGATGAGTGAAACATAACAACTCAAATGCTTGCTTGAGATAGAAGGGGATAGGTTGACTCGACATAAAAGTAAAAGATAGGCCCTTCGTAGAGGGAAGCAGGGATTAAACATGTGCTAGAGCTTTTCATTTGTAAAACAGAGGTAAAAGTTGTTTTGAGAGGTGGTTGCTTTTGTCAACGACTTGCAACAGAGTTCTTGATATCTTCCATACTAAACAAGTGAGCGCGGTTCCGAGATGTTGATTAATTGGCACAATTGTGCTCTTTTATAGCTTGGCACTCCTCCCCACTTTTCCTTTCTCAAACCATGGCTAACCGATTCCATCGGGTGCCCACCAACTTTCACATACCATGGAGGAGTGCCTTTTTTTAGATTACAATGGTCTGACCAGCTCCCTTGCAAAATTAATGACAAGCAGATGAAGCATACAAGTCGAGGGGTACTCAATTTAGTATGGAAGATAACAAACCCAACCACTATGTCCTCATGAGCTAAAAATAGTGGCACAAAACGAGAAGTATTTGAAGGTTTTTGAAAGGTAGCACATGAAAATTTACTTGGAATGGTTTGAAATACCATAAGGCTTTGTTCGGTTTATAGGGATTTAATACTCTAGGGGGGTCAATCCACCGAGGGATTGGCTGATCCCCACCCTCGCACCCTAATCCCCACGTGGAATAACCCCCTGCTACTAATGGATCCCTGCAACGATATAACCATTCGTTTAAACCCTGTCTATCAAATCGGCTGTTCGATCGAATCGTTGCATTGAATTACATCAAATAGAGCACCCGCGTGAACTTACGGTTCGACATCTGTAGAAACAATAGGAACATCCTTCTAAAAAACAATATGAACATCAAGTATATCATTCAATTTGGCAGCATATTAGGAGTAGGAGAATTCCAGCATATTAGCAGACAGCAGTATAAGATAGTATCAAGGCGACGGCTCGCCGGAGTTTGTAGCACCATGCGATTCTGGAGGCCGATTTTGCCGACCCGACCCCTTGTACAGTATCGGACGCCACCTCCGGTGCCGCTGCCCCGTCTCCCTGCTCATCGATGGCCGAGGGCCAATCGATGTAGGACGTTGGGTTGAACTCCAGAAGAGCCACCTCCTCCTAGATCTGGGCCTCAGGTGATACGAGGATATCCTGGTCGTCGTCACCAAACAAGAGAGGCTCAGCGAGCCACAATTGCTTGGAGCGTCATTCCAAGCCGTCACCTTGAACCTGCCCATGTCGGCCCGCAACACCGTCTCAACGCCCAACCGCCTCCTCATCGGCAATGTCCGACTACCTCTTAGAAGGACAAGAATAAAATAGCTTCAGGAAAGTTATTATACAACCAGGAAACATGAACAAAGGCACAGCTACAATTTCAAGAACAGGACGAGCTATACATGATCAAAGCATTCTACGAGCAGCCAGTGTATTCATTTGGAAATGCATTTTAATGTAGGGAATCAGCGTACTCGTTTAGAAATGCACTTACCTGTACATAAAACATGCATGCCTATGTGCAACAATGCAAGTATATATGTCTTTGAAAATATTTGCAGTAACAAAAGAGAACATAAATGTACACAGCTAAAAAAGATCTGATATAACCATCATAATACTAGGAGCTACATGACATGTTCATGATATCACATATACTACTAAGCGCAAACCATGGATTCAAAGGCATGGAACTCTCTGATTGTGCAAAGCACCTAAAAGAACCACGCTACTCTCGCTATCTACTTATATAAATTGCCAGGTTACAATAGAACCGAGTCGATCTGTCCAAGCTGAAACTATTGCCTGCACAAAACCAGGACGGTCACCGACGGGTTACAGAACAATCAATGGGCGCGAGACATATGGGAGTGATAACAGAACGATCTCTCCACCCTCTTTCCAAAGGTGCACCATCTCGGCGCAGTTCACCTCAAACATAATTTCAGAAATGTATAGCCTATAATATAACATAAGGACAAATAGCTGGGTGTTGAAACAAATAAGATTTGAGATCTTCTGTTGTATGGGCACTAGGATATATAGTCTAGAATACTTAAAGGTGCATGCATCAGGTAGTTTTAATTAAAATGCTACATACAGTAAAGATCACCGCCACACATGGAAGGAGAATATTGAGAGAAAGTAGTTTAATTTGTCAATGCTCTTTCTTTTCTTGAGACTATACTGATTAAGTACATCTCCATCTGAGAATTTAGCGTTAAATATAAGATAATGTATAAGAAGGTAACGATAATGTTTTTTCTTCAAACCTCTACCTAGCTGTCTAAACACAAGTGCAAGGTAAGCTATATCTTGCTTCGTATCATCACAAATTAGGTACAGAAAAGATTCACTATCCACCATTGAACTATACAACTACACAAGTTAGAATACTTACAGGTAGTTTTAATTAAACTGATACATACATTAATTAGCGTCTCTGGTTTAAGCTAATTTGGCATGTGGAAACTATTTTTGGCTATTCTATTTCCCGAAATCATCAGTCAATTTGTTTTATAAATTAACCTACACAGTTCTTTACCACTACTAAGACAGATCTGGCAGCTACTCCACCCTTGTTCGTCAGACCTTGTTTAATTCAGAGAGAGGAGAGAGCTCAGATCCAAGAGCAGGGATCTGAGAGCCATGTGAGCCAATTTTTGTTAATAAATAAGACTAACAATTCAATCTTCGCACCAGACAAGAACCCTAGAAATAATCCAAGGACCGGAAGAAATTAATGAACCAATGAGAACAAAAATTAAGAGGATGAGTGGGGGAATGAAGAAAAGGAGGAGCAGGGACCTTACCAGACCAACGTCGGGGGAGAAGCACGCCGGCGACGGGGACGTTGCAGTCGGCACATCTGGTCACCGCTGAGCTCACACCTTTGTGGTCAGATGTGGTGCATCTGGTGGACGGGGGAGGGGGAATGGTAGGAGGATCACGCTACTGCCGTATTCTCCTGTTGAGATGTCCCTCCACCCCCGCCGGCGCCGGTGTCGTCGCCGCCGCGTCCAACTTTTTTCGCGAGAGGGAGGACGATCGGGAGAGAGGAACAAGGAGTGCCGTTTCACTTCGCTGTGGGAAAGAATACACGAGGTGGAAGCCGTGGATCTGACACCGGTGGGTTTCACAGGGTTTCGGGGGATCTGGACGTGGATGCGACCCCGGCCGGATTTAACAGAACAAGTTTACCAAGCGGGCAGGGATCAAAACCCGGTCAGTGCGAAACCCCGCGGATCGGAGGGGATTGGGACCTAATCCCGGCGGGGAAGGGACTAACCGAACAAGCCCTAAATAGGAATTTATAGTGGACTCTTTGGAAGTAACTTGGTTTTAGGGGATTGGATGCACGAGAAGTATTCCCTCTCAGTACAGGTTTTTGGCTAGCAAAGCTGGGTAGCAAGCATAAGAGTTGCATGAAACAAGAATACATACATGTGATAGGAACAATTATGCAAACTTCCTTGAAAGTACAAACGATCTTAACTTGAGAATACTATTGCTTATGAGCCAATCATGAAGGAAAGCTGGAATGATGTATCTACTAACACTTCCATCTTTTTCTACTAAAACCTCAAGGTAATGTTGCTACTGACCAAGCTAAGTTTGCCAAAACCAACTAGATTTACTCATGCTCCCAAAGTGATACCAATACTAATCAACAAGGCTAATCATATAAGAAATATTGCAAACTAAAATAAAGTGCGCAGAAAGTAAATGATAAGACTTCTCATTAATATTTCTCAACCGCAACTCACACCAAGGGATACATAGATAACCAACTAAAGGAGGATACTTCCACACTGCAAACTATTCTATAAGATAACTTCTCTATTCATGTTGAAAAGTAAATGGGTAAAAGATAATGATGTGATACCGTGGCACTCCCCCAAGCTTGGAACAAACCAAGGAGATGCATATACCAATGACAAATTACTCCTTCGGCGGTGGTGGGGAGTCTTTATCATCATCAAACTTCCAAGGCAGAGGTTCCCCATCAAGGAAAGATGTCTTGGTCTCCAATATCCTGCAACTGGCAGCAGCACTGATTTGTTTAAACCTAGCTTCATACTCACAGTTTTGGTTCTGCAAATCGTAGAGTTGTGCTTGTAATTTGTTGGTGGTCTCATGGAGTAACAAGATGTCATCCCAGAGCTCTACGGTCTCCTTCTTGTGCTTGGCGATGATTTCTTGATTTATCTTGTGGATGATGTCCACCTCGCGCTCTGCCATCTTCTTGTATTTAAAGACTTCTTGCTCCAGCGCTTCCATCCTGGCTTCGAGACTCCCTTCTCCTGTAAGCCCCTGGACATCTTCTATCTGCAACTCCCCATCCTTGTGTGACAACTCCTTCGGATGCATCTTCAGCTCCATAATGTACGGATTAATGATGTCCGCAAGAGAGTTCTCCTCGGATGAACCAGACGAAGACATGGTGACTCTAAAGCTGAGACAACTCATGACAGAAAAAGATCGAAACAAAAAAACACGATGAGAACACGATATACAGACCTCGGGCAAACTGGTGGGTTATATAGGCAAAAATTAAACATCGAAACGAAGTCACGGGAGGAAACCGGGACGGAAACGAGTTCCGGGGTGGTCTCACCACGGGGTGGCGCGGCCAGGAGGGGCCCGCGCCACCAGGTGGTGAGGATCCACCGTGAAGGGTTTCGCAGCATAGTAAATCAAAAAAATTCCTACGGATGCGAACAAGAAAGCCAAGATCTAATCTAGGTGATGTAATCAACGAGAGAGGTAGATGAGATCTTCATACCCTTGAAGATATCGCACAGTGGAAACGTTCAACAGAACGTGGTTGACGTAGTCGTACTCGCCGTCTCCTCCTCGCGATCCGATCCGATCCTACGCCGCAAGTGGCGGTGCCTCCGAGAGATGCACATGTACGGTGCAGCGACGTCTCCTCCTTCCTTGGTCCAGCAAGTATGGTGGAGAGATAGATTGGATCTGCAACACGACGGCGTGGTGCTTATGGTGGAGAGTTTCTGCGGCAGGGCTTCGCCTACGCACAGTCGCGAGAGAGAGAGGTGGAGGGGCAGCAGTTGGCCGGCGGCTAGGGTTGGAGTGTGGGAGGGGGCTGCCCCCCTGCCCCCCTTATATGGGGGCAGGCCGGCTGCCTTGGCCCCTCCTCCAAGCCTCTAGGGCGGCGGCTAGGGGGGAAGAGTAGGGGGCAAGTCTTCCCCCCCCCCTTCTGGAAGGTTCCCCTAGGGTTTCCCTTAGGGCTGGCCGGCTGGGCCTTGTGCGCCTGGCCCAAAGTGGCCAGGGCACTTCCCCTTAAGCCCATGCAGGCCTCCGACAAGTGGGCCCACATTGGTCCCACTCCGGAACCTTCTAGAACCTTCCGGTACAATACCGATAAACTCCGAAATGATTCCGGAATCCAAAAACTGCTTTCCTTTATATGAATCTTATTCTCTAGACCATTCCGGAACCTCTCGTGATGTCCTGGATCTCATCCGAGACTCCGAACTAAAACTCATAAACCAATTATCCATTCTATCCTAGCGTCGATGCACGTTAAGTGTGTGACCCTACGGGTTCGAGAATATGCATACATGATCTTCTATCAATAATCAACAGCGGGATCTGGAAACCCATATTGACTCCCACATATTCATCGATGATCATATTGGATGAACCACGATGTCAGGATTCAATTAATCCCATATATGTATTCCCTTCGTCACACGATATTTTAGTTGCCCGAGATTTGATCGTCGGTATCGCCATACCTAGTTCAATCTCGTTCACAGCAAGTACTTTACTCGTTCCGTAATCCGATATCACTTTGTGATTAACTCCTTAACCACGTGCTTGCAAGCGGTGTTGATATCGATTACCGAGTGGGCCCGAAGTATATCTCTCCGACTTGGGAGGGACAAATTCCATCTCGATACATACAACCCAACAAGTACTTTCCGATCACCCGAGAGACACCTTTATGATCACCCTCACATAGGATGACGTTTGATGACCTCAAAGCTTTCTTCCGATACCAGGGAGTTGTATTATCTCATGGTCTAAGGAATACAATACTTGACATAGGAAAAGCTTCGCAAAGATGAACAAAATGACACGATCTAATTGCTGTGCTTTATTTGGGTCTGTCCATCACATCATTCTCCTAATGACATGACCTCATTATTAATCGACAACTCATGTCTATGGTTAGGAAACCTTAACCATCATTAATCAATGAGCTAGTCTAGTAGAGGCATACTAGGGACACGGTGTTGTTCATAAACCACACAAGTATTAATGCTTCCGCTTAATACAATTATAGCATGGAATATAAACATTATCATGAATAAGAAATATGATAATAACAATATTATTATTGCCTCTAGGGCATATTTCCTTCAGTCTCCCACTTGCACTAGAGTCAATAATCTAGTCAATACTTGCGCATTCAACACCTATGGCATTCCGGTGTTACTCATACGCGTTGCACGTGGTAAACCTTATCTACGGGTCTGACACTTTCACGTCCGTTTGTATTTGCATATTCTTTTGCGTCAGCACGCATTACTCATCTTGTATGAGATAGCATCGTATAAACTTGGTCTTCTGGTGAGACCTTTGTTTCTTGGCCGAGACTATGTTGTCACTATTGTCATACAATAGAACTTCATAGTACTAGCACACTTAGAAAAATAGCGATATCCACCGTGCGTCGAAATACTCATTGGTCCGCACACATCGGTATGTATGATATCCAATAAGTCTGTTGCTCGCTCCACTATTCCGGAGAACGGGTTTTTAATCATCTTGCCTATGAGGCATGGCTTGCATGTGTCAAATGATTCAAAATCAAGAGACTCCAAAAGTCCATCAGAATTGAGTTTCTTCATGCGTTTTACGCCAATATGACCTGGACGACAGTGCCACAAATAAGTTGGATTATCACTATCTACTTTGCATCTTTTATGCCGCTTCTAAAGCGATTATATACTTAGCCCTCGTTGCAGTGTCCGCTACAATGTTAACATTGGAACTCATCCAAGTCATCATGGAAATTTCTTCCATCTTATTATGCCACCTTCTTACTCAAAACAAATAGCTTTAAAATTGAGATAAAATTTTAACTGTATATGTGACAAAGCCAATGTAACACATTGCAATGAACCATTTGTCACTTTTGCATACAGAACATATTCTTAGTTCTTCTAAAGTACATAAGAATATCTTACTATTGTCCAACAATCATCATATGAATGCTCATAACCTTTTAGAGCATCAGACATGTCTGGATCTACATATCATGGTATACAAGATTGATAAAATCATTCTTGCGGTTTCACTCATCAAGTGTCAAAACAATTGATTCTTGCTCCAACCTCTTCCATGCAACAAGAACCGTTCTTATTGTTTCCATATTGAATAAATTCAATATTTCATCTATGTACTCTGGCAAAACTATATTAGTGCCTCAATCTATCTGCATAGATATTGATGCTTAATATTCTGGTTTTACCTAAGTCTTTCATCAAAACTAATTTTAATGAAAACTTAACAATATCAAGAAAAACACATAATTTCCAATGAACGATATGTCATCTACATAAAGCATTAGAAATATGTCTTAGCGCTCCCACTTACTTTCTTGTAAATACAAGCATCTTCAAATATCTTGATGAAATTAACACTTTAACATTTTCATCATTGAAGATTCCAACTTCGCTATGCTTACTTCTACCATAGAAGTTTGCATACATATCTAGCAACCTTTGAATCAACAAAACCCATTGGGTCGTGTCAGGTACACGTCCTTGGTGTGCATTCCGGTAGAGGAACGTTGTTTCGTTTATTCAACTATCATATCTCAATATGTAATTGTTGCTAGAATAATTCATATGACGAAGCAGGGCCCATCACCGCTTCTTTGTATATTGTTGGTTACTATTATCTAATAATATCTCGTCCTCAAATCTTGCTATTTGATTACGACCAACTTGGTTAAATAGGAACTTCGATGCCGTGACTACAACGTATTGTAGATGCGTGAGCTATGAATGCAGTTGCCGCTTCCAGAACATATTCCGATGCTGCGCTACTCTGATCATCTTGCTCAGATTCAATAACCTCATCAAGTTCTATCTTCCTCCCACTTAAACCTTTCGCGAAAAACTCCTTCATAAGAAGTTCACTTCTTTCAGTGACAATCACCTTTAATTGGGTTTATGGCAGAAGAAACACCCATCGACATTCTTTGGGATAACCTACAAAGACTTACTAATCCAATTTTGGTTGTAAACTTTTTACACATATGCCTTGCATACCAAAATTCAAGAAAAGACAACTATAACTTGTATGGTGTCATTTCGGCAGATTATGATGGCACTCTATTCAGTGAAAAGTGGTAGTCTCTAAAGCATAATCCACAAATTATATTGGTAGTTTATATATAATCATTGCTCTAACCATGTAAAACAAGGTTTGATTACATCCATCGAAAACTCCATACTCCTATGGTGTTTATCACGATGCAAGTTTGTGGAACAATTCCTCTAACTCTTAGATGCTTGCTAAACTTGTAACTCAAATATTCTTCTTTATGATCCAATCATAAAAACTTGAATTTTTCTTGTTACAATAATTTCCACTTCATAAATTGAACAATTTCAATTATTTCATACTTCTATCTCATCAAGTAGATATACAATACATCTATCGATGAAATAGAAAATACACCATGATCGACTTCACACCATGGACTACATACATCAACATGTATGATCTCCATTTAGTTAGTCGCTTGTTCTGTCCATGGCCCATGAACGAAGTTTAATCATCTTTAGGAAAAGTCTCACAAGCGTCAATCAATTCAAAATCAAATGACTCGAAAATCTATCAATATAGAATTTCTTTCATGTTTTGTTTCCAATATGACTTAAACGGCGGTGTCATATATAAGTGAAATTCGTTTTGTCTGGTGACCTTTAGCATCGGTGTTATAAATGTCTATTTCACCAACAAGATTTATAATAATCTATCCATCGATTATGGAAGACGGTAATGACATGAACAACAATTGTTCTCATAATACCAGAACAAGATAACAATTATTAAGTTCATGAAATATCTTGAAGGCTAGGTTTGATGTCGACGAGAAGCACAATAACACTTTTATTTGTATCTCGACATGCATCATTACCATATTCTTTTACTAGTTACTTAGGCCATTGTACTTCTTGTATTGTGTTGCTTTGTATGACATTTCATACCAACAATCTAGTATCCAATACCCAAGAATTACATTATGTACTAGCAAAGAATACATCTATAACATGTATATCATTTATATACCTGAGCTGGACAATTCCAGTCTTTTCCTTTTTCTACCAAATAATCTTGCAGATCCTATTTAGCATTTCCTCCCTTTTAGAAGAATCTATCGACATCAATAGTGGCGTCAATCATTTGACACATAGTCCAAAGGATGTTAGTCAAATACTAATAGCCCTGGATTTTGCACATTGAGGTGGATCACCATCATTATATAATTGGCGTTCTTCTAGATTCTATTTTTAGTATCTTTGGTATAGCAAAAACAATTTAGCCAATACCCTTTCATTCATCTTATCATGACAACTTTCATGATGAAACTACTATAGCTTATAAGGATGAATGCAAGTATAATATTAGTTCCCAAACTTTTTGGGTGATCGGGACGCCTAGCATCTTCAATCTTCGCATATAGTCATACAATATGAGCATATGTTCTTTTACTAAATTATACTTCATCATTTTTGCAAACAATCAAAGTTTTAGATATCAAATATCTTTCACTTCTTGTTTGTTTCTGAAACAATTCTTTCAGCTCAATGATCACTTTGATTCTCAAACAATTTTGAAGATCAATTTATCATGAAGGCAAACATATGATCTTTAGATACTAAACTTGAATCGTTGCTCTTAGATTAATACAATTTATTAAATCGTATGGAGCAAGCAAGGTTTGCTAAAGTTTGCAATAGGACTTAATCTTTATTCTTGACATTCTAACTAAACGACACTAGACCGAAAAGTGATTATCCAGAATTCTATAGTTCTTTTAACTCAATTAAGCTAAGTGTCGGTGGGAAACGGTGCCAAAGACTACAACGACATATGCAAATACAACAAGATTTAGTTCATGATAATTAGTTCAAGTTAATCAAATTACTAATGAACTCCCACTAAATTCAACATCCCTCAAAGTTGTTTAGTGAAGCATGATCCAAAATCACTACACCGAGACCGATCATCACGTGAATGATGTAGTTTTAATGGTGAACATCAACATGTTGATCATATCATCCATATGACTCATGCTTGACCTTTCGGTCCGTGTGTTCCGAGGCCATGTCTGTACATGCTAGGCTCGTCAAGTCAAACCCAAGTATTTCCGCGTGTGCAAAACTGCCTTGCACCCGTTGTATGTGAACGTAGAGTTTATAGCACCCGATCATCACGAGATGCTTCAAAACGACGAACTTTCGCAACGGTGCATACAAGGGGAGAACACAATTTTATCTTGATCTTTAAGTGAGGAATCATCTTAAAATGCTACCATCGCGATCTAAGCATAATAAGATACATAAAAGGATAAACATCACATGCATATAATTTTATGTGACATGGTATAGCCAATCTCCGCGTAATGATCTCCATCTTGTGCGCGCCGGCATGATCTCCATCACTCCACCATGATTGCCTCCACCACGAATAGCAACTACAACTATTGCTAACTACTTAGCGATAAAGTAAAGCTATTACATGGCGTATAAGAATTGACACGCAGGTCATACACAATTATAAAGACAACCATATGGCTCCTGCCGGTTGTGAACTCATCGACATGCAAGTCGTGAAAGATTACAAAACATGATCATCGCATACATCTCAATTCATACACATCATGTCTTGGGCCATACCATATCACAAAACACTCCCTGCAAAAACAAGTTAGACGCCTCTACTTTGTTGTTGCATGTTTTACGTGGCTTATGGGAGTTACAAGTTAAGAATGATTCTTACCTACGGAAAGCCACAACGGTGATATTATGGTTGCTAACATCCGTTGTAAATCTCATGACTACTATAGTGAGAGAAACTGGCATCCACCAGCCGCATGTATGGAACAAGCCACACGTCAAGTGCGGAGCCGGTCTCGCGAACGAGGTCGCGTAAAGTTGGCCTGGACCGCTTCGATCTCACTATGCCGCGCCATAAGAAATACAAAACAAAGAGGTTTGCAACAGAAAACATCAACGCCCGCAACAAGCATGTTGCGTTCTACTCGTGAAACACATCTACGCATAGATCTAGCTCTGATACCACTGAAGGGTTTCGCAGCATAGTAAATCAAAAAATTTCCTACGGATGCGAACAAGAAAGCCAAGATCTAATCTAGGAGATGTAATCAACGAGAGAGGTAGATGAGATCTTCATACCCTTGAAGATATCGCACAGCGGAAATGTTCAACAGAACATGGTTGACGTAGTCGTACTCGCCGTCTCCTCCTCGCGATCCGATCCGATCCTACGCCGCAAGTGGCGGCGCCTCTGAGAGATGCACACGTATGGTGCAGCGACGTCTCCTCCTTCCTTGGTCCAGCAAGTATGGTGGAGAGATAGATTGGATCTGCAACACGACGGCGTGGTGCTTATGGTGGAGAGTTTCTGCGGCAGGGCTTCGCCTACGCACAGTCGCGAGAGAGAGAGGTGGAGGGGCAGCAGTTGGCCGGCGGCTAGGGTTGGAGTGTGGGAGGGGGCTGGGCCCCTGCCCCCCCTTATATGGGGGCAGGCCGGCTGCCTTGGCCCCTCCTCCAAGCCTCTAGGGCGGCGGCTAGGGGGGAAGAGTAGGGGCAAGTCTTCCCCCCCCCCTTCTGGAAGGTTCCCCTAGGGTTTCCCTTAGGGCTGGCCGGCTGGGCCTTTAGGGCCTTGTGCGCCTGGCCCAAAGTGGCCAGGGCACTTCCCCTTAAGCCCATGCAGGCCTCCGACAAGTGGGCCCACGTTGGTCCCACTCCGGAACCTTCAAGAACCTTCTGGTACAATACCGATAAACTCCGAAACGATTCCGGAATCCAAAAACTGCTTTCCTTTATATGAATCTTATTCTCCGGACCATTCCGGAACCTCTCGTGATGTCCTGGATCTCATCCGAGACTCCGAACTAAAACTCATAAACCAATTATCCATTCTATCCTAGCGTCGATGCACGTTAAGTGTGTGACCCTACGGGTTCGAGAATATGCAGACATGATCTTCTTTCAATAATCAACAGCGGGATCTGGAAACCCATATTGACTCCCACATATTCATCGATGATCATATCGGATGAACCACGATGTCAGGATTCAATTAATCCCGTATATGTATTCCCTTCGTCACACGATATTTTACTTGCCCGAGATTTGATCGTCGGTATCGCCATACCTAGTTCAATCTCGTTCACAGCAAGTACTTTACTCGTTCCGTAATCCGATATCACTTTGTGATTAACTCCTTAACCACGTGCTTGTAAGCGGTGTTGATATCGATTACCGAGTGGGCCCAAAGTATATCTCTCCGACTCGGGAGGGACAAATTCCATCTCGATACATACAACCCAACAAGTACTTTCCGATCACCCGAGAGACACCTTTATGATCACCCTCACATAGGATGACGTTTGATGACCTCAAAGCTTTCTTCCGATACCAGGGAGTTGTATTATCTCATGGTCTAAGGAATACAATACTTGACATAGGAAAAGCTTCGCAAAGATGAACAAAATGACACGATCTAATTGTTGTGCTTTATTTGGGTCTGTCCATCACATCATTCTCCTAATGACATGACCTCATTATTAATCGACAACTCATGTCTATGGTTAGGAAACCTTAACCATCATTAATCAATGAGCTAGTCTAGTAGAGGCATACTAGGGACACGGTGTTGTTCATAAACCACACAAGTATTAATGTTTCCGCTTAATACAATTATAGCATGGAATATAAACATTATCATGAATAAGAAATATGATAATAACAATATTATTATTGCCTCTAGGGCATATTTCCTTCACACCGGACTCCGTTTCCAACCCGTTTGTGTCTCATGATTTTTCATATTTAATAAAAACAACAAAAATATAAATTGAAAAACTTTTCATGAACCTTTTCTGACTAGAACTGTTACCTATTCGGAAACGGACTCTGCAGTTTCCTGCATATGTTCTTTGATGAATACCTCCGGAGTAATCATTTGAATAACATCGACATCTTCATTATAAGAATCTCCGGTGATATAATGTTTGAGTCTTTGCCCATTCACCACTTGCGTAGTGTTATCTTTAAGCGAAGCAATCTTTATCACACCTGAGCGATGCACCTCTTCAATAACAAAGGGTCCTTCCCATTTTGAGAGTAATTTTCCTGCAAAAAATCTGAGACGAGACCTATACAATAGAACTTTCTCACCAACATGAAATTCTCTCTTAAGAATTCTCCTATCATGCCATTGCTTGACTTTTTTTCTTTGAAAAGTCTGGCATTCTCATAAGCTTCGTTTCTCCACTCATCTAAAGAACTCAAATCAAGCAACCTTTTCATACCGGCTAGTTTAAAATCCCTATTAAGCTCTCTCACTGCCCAAAAAGCTTTGTGTTCTAATTCTAAGGGCAAGTGACACGCTTTTCCATAAACCATTTTGTAAGGAGACATGCCCATGGGGTTCTTATAAGCAGTTCTATAAGCCCATAAAGCATCATTCAACTTGTTAGCCCAATTTTTCCTAGATCTATTAACAGTCTTCTGCAAGATAGACTTGATCTCTCTATTCATAGCTCTACCTGCCCACTAGTTTGGGGATGATAAGCAGAAGCAATTCTATGATTAACGTCATATCTAGCAAGAGTTTTCCTAAAACCGCCATGATAAAATGAGAACCTCCATCAGTCATAAGATATCTAGGCACACCAAACTTAGGAAAACTAACATCCTTAAGCATTTTTAACGAGGTCTCACCGCCTGCACTCTTCGTAGGTATAGCTTCTACCCACTTAGTAACATAATAACCACCAACAAGTATATGAGTATAACCTTCTGAAGGAGGAAAAGGACCCATAAAGTCAAATCCCCAACAATCAAATGGTTCAATAACAAGAGAATAACTCATAGGCATTTCATTATGTCTAGAAATATTACCAACTCTTTGGCATTCATCACAAGATAGAACAAATTTTCTAGCATCTTTAAAAAGGGTTGGCCAATAAAAACCTGATTGTAGAACCTTTTGCGCAGTTCTATCTCCAACATGATGTCCTCCATAAGCACTACCATGGCATTTTCTCAATATCTCTTATTGTTCATACTCTGGAACACATCTTCACATAATACCATCAACTCCTTCTTTATATAAGTGTGGGTCATCCCAAAAATAATGCCTCAAGTCATAAAAGAATTTCCTTCTTTGCTGAGCTGTACAGGTTGGAGGCAAATACTTGGAAACAATAAAGTTAGCATAATCAGCATACCAAGGATTCTCTCGCGAAGTTACCTTTATTGAAGCCAACTGTTCATTTGGAAAACTATCATTAACAGGAATAGGATCAAAAGAAATGATTTCCAACCTAGACAAATTGTCAGCAACAGGATTTTCAACACCTTTCCAGTCTACAATATGCAAATCAAACTCTTGTAAAAGCAACACCCATCTAATAAGTCTAGGCTTAGCATCCTTCTTTGACATAAGATATCTAATAGCAGCGTGATCAGTATGAATAGTAACTTTTGAATCAATGATATAAGGTCTAAACTTATCACATGCAAAAACAACAGCAAGAAACTCTTTCTCAGTAGTAGCATAATTCTTCTGAGCAACATCAAGAGTCTTACTAGCATAATAAATAACATTCAACTTCGTATCTACGCGCTGTCCAAGAACAGCACCCACAGCAAAATCACTAGCATCACACATAATTTCAAAGGGTAAATTCCAATCAGGTGGTTGAACAATAGGAGTAGTAGTTAAAGCCTTCTTAAGAGTTTCAAAAGCTTCCTTACAATCATCATCAAAAACAAATGGTACATCTTTTTGAAGAAGATTAGTAAGAGGCTTTGAAATCTTAGAGAAATCTTTAATAAACCTCCTATAAAAACCAGCATGACCAAGAATACTACGAATATCTTTAACATCCCTGGGATAGGGCATTTTCTCAATCGCTTCAACCTTTGCTCTGTCAACTTCAATACCTCTTTCGGTGATTTTATGTCCAAGAACAATTTCTTCATTCACTATAAAGTGACATTTCTCCCAATTAAGAATAAGATTAGTTTCTTCACATCTCTGCAAAACTTTATCAACATTGTGCAAACAATTATCAAAAGAAGTTCCATAGACGGAGAAATCATCCATGAATACCTCCACAATTTCTTCACAAAAACCATGAAAAATAGCAGATATGCATCTTTGAAAAGTAGCAGGAGCATTGCACAAACCAAAAGGCATACGTCTATAAGCATAAGTTCCATAAGGAAAAGTAAAAGTGGTTTTCTCTTGATCCTTCTTTTTAACAGCAATCTGAGAGAAACCAGAATAACCATCAAGAAAACAAAAATGAGTTTTCTTGGACAACCTCTCTAGCATTTGATCTGTAAACGGTAAAGGATAATGATCTTTCTTAGTAACTTTATTGACCTTTCTGAAATCAATGCACATCCTATAACCAACTACTACCCTTTGAGGAATAAGCTCGTTATTCTTATTAGGCACAATAGTAATACCTCCTTTCTTCGGAACACAATGAACAGGACTAACCCATCTACTATCAGCAATAGGATAAATAATACCAGCATCAAGGAGCTTCAATACCTCATTTCTTACCACTTCCTTCATCTTAGGAATTAAGCGGCATTGATGTTCAACAACTGGCTTTGCATCTGGCTCCATGTTAATAGCATGCTGACATATAGTAGGAGAAATCCCTTTTAAATTATCAAGAGTATATCCCATAGCTCCTCGATGCTTCCTCAATGTTTCTAATAACCTTTCTTCTTCTTTTATTGAAAGTTTAGAACTGATAATAACATGATATATCTTCTTGTTATCAATATAAGCATATTTAAGATCATCAGGTAAAGGTTTTAAATCAAAAACAAGATCTTCCTTGGGTGGCAAAGTGGTACCCGAATCCTCCATAGGTAAATTGTGTTTAATCAATGGTGGTTGATGAAAAAGAATATCGTCAATCTCATCTCTTTCTTCCCTGAAGACTTCACTTTCATGGTCCTCCATAAATTGCTGCAGAGCATTATTAGGAGCAAGAGCAATACAGGCAAGTTGTTCAACTCAAAAATCTTCATTAGGCTATTCATTTTCATAAGGAGCTTTAGTAAATTTAGAAAAATTAAACTCATAAGATTCTCCATCAAACTTAGTCAAAATTTTCTCCTTCTTACAATGTATAACAGCGCCACAAGTATTCAAAAAGTGTCTACCAAAAATAATAGGACAAGTTTTACTAGCTTCTTTACCAAGTACTAGAAAATCAGTAGGATATTTAGTCTTACCACATAGAACTTCCACATCTCGAACAATACCAATTGGCAAGACAGTCTCTCTGTTAGCAAGCTGAGTAACCACATCAATATCTTCAAGTCCACAAGGGGCAATTTCATGCATGATTTCTCGGTAAAGCTCATAAGGAATAGCACTTGAACTTGCACCAATATCGCATAAACCATAATAGCAATGATCACCAATTCTGACAGAAAGCACAGGAACACTTGTTTTCCTAGATCTACTAGGATGTGAAACAATGTTAGAAGCATCTTCACAAAAGACAATATGTTCATCTTCTACATTTTTAGTAACAAGATCCTTCACTATAGTTACAGGAGACTTAATAGTAATTTGCTCATCAGGTTCTACAGCTTTCTTTGCACTTTTCTTAAGCACACTAACTAAAGTAGAATGTTCCTTTACCCTAGCAGGGAAAGGTGTTTTCTCAAAATAAAGCTCAGGCAAAATGCGATCAATAGTACAAACTTTAGTAGTTCTAGCAGGATCAAAACTAATAGTATCTTTATAAGGCGCATGATACTTGTTCCAACCCTTCTTTGGAACATCAAGATATGAGGCAAAGGCCTTAAAACAGTTAGCAAGTATTTGGGAATCAATACCATAAACAGTACTAACATCATGAAAGTCATCGGTTCCCATAAAAGCTTTAATGCATTCATAATCATAATTTATACCTGACTTCCTACCTTTGTCGTTCTCCCATCCTTCAGTATTTTCTTGAATACGGTCAAGAAGAACCCATTTAGCTTCTCCTTTCATATGGGTAAATGATCCAAAGCAGGAAGCATCCGATAAATCCTTGTCGCGAAGAGCAAGCCTTGCATAAAAGTTATCAATAACAATATTACTGGGGAGCTCATGAATGGGACATTTGAGCATTAGTGACTTAAATCTCCCCCACGCTTGGGCAATACTCTCTCCATCATAAGGCTAAAAGTTATATATCTGATTACGATCTTTATGAATCTCACTTGAAGGATAAAATTTAGAGTAAAAGAGAGGTACAATTTCCTCCCAGCCAATAGATGGACCATCCTTGAGCAGCATATACCATTCCGCAGCTCTGCCCTTCAGTGATAAAAAGAATAGCTTCCTCTTAACCTGGCTTGATGAAATACCTACACACTTGAACAACTCGCATAATTCATGTATAAAGAGTAAATGATCACCCGGATGGACAGTTCCATCTCCTGAATAGCAGTTATTCATAACACGTTCAACAATTTTCATAGGTATTTTAAAAGGATCTAATTGAGCAGGCGGTGGTTCATCTACTACCGTAGCAGAGGCAGTAGCATTCCCAAATAGGGAACCAAATGGAGAATTCTCCATAGCAAAATAAAATAAAAATAAAAGACAAACAAAAATAAAAACAATACTAACAGCGAAGGTTACCTTTACCAATTCCACTCTTCAATAGCGCTTCACTCCTCGGCAACGGCGCCAGAAAATAGTCTTGATGACCCACAAGTATAGGGGGTGTATCGTAGTACTTTCGATAAATAAGAGTGTCGAACCCAACGAGGAGCAGAAGGTGTTGACAAGTGGTTTAGATCAAGGATTCACTTTAATACTAGCAAACGGGTTTTTAGGGGTATTTGGTAATGAGAGTAAATAAAGTACGAGTAAATAAAAGACAATAATAGTAATTGCTGCAAGTGGCCCAATCCTTTCTAGAGCAAAGGACAAGCCGGTTGTGTAACTTATGATTACCAAACGTTCCTGAGGACACACGGGAGTTTCTGTCGAGTGCTTTCACTTCATGCTGCTAAGTAATCTTCATTGGTTTGATAAGTGTTATCGGGGTGAACCTGTGCTAGCGTACTACCCTTACTAGGACTAATACACACTTGTTATTATACCCCCTGCAAGCATCCGCAAATACAAGAAAGTAATTAAGATAAATCTAACCACAGCATTAAACTCTGAGATCCTATGCTCCCTGGTGCAATGGTTTCCTAACGGGGGTTTAGGTTTATGTCGCTCCGGCAACCCCACAATTAGTAGCCAAATACACAATGCATTCCACTAGGCCCATAAATGGTGAAGTATCATGTAGTCGATGTTCACATGACACCACTAGTAGAATAACACCACAACATAAATATCAAACCATTAAATATTACTCAACATAGTTTCACTACTAACATCTCGACTTCTCCCATGTCCTCAAGAACTAAATGAACTACTCACAAGACATCATATGGATCATGACCAGAGGTGAAATAATGGTAAATAACAATCTGAACATAAACTTTAATTCAACGGTTCCACTCAAAATCATCAACTACAAAGGTAATCAACACCAGGAAAGTGTCCCCTAAGAATTTGATAAGATTCAACCCAAG
Organism: Dactylis glomerata; assembly: GCA_007115705.1. Lineage (NCBI taxonomy): Eukaryota > Viridiplantae > Streptophyta > Magnoliopsida > Poales > Poaceae > Dactylis > Dactylis glomerata. The sequence goes on from QXEO01001291.1 coordinate 1,426,352, forward strand.
ATGTTACAGCGGGATGGCGTGGTGATGGTGGAGAAGAAGGTGCTGATGATGATGATGATGATGGTGATGGTGATGATGATCCCGATGAAGTCTAGCGCGATGATGATGACGATGGCGGTGATCTCCCCTCTCCGGGGAGGAATTTCCCCGGCAGATTTCTGCCTGCCGGAGAGCTTTTCTCTCTCGGTGTTTTCCGCCCCGCAGAGGTGGTGGTGTATATCTCTGATCCCCCCTGACTTAGATTTTTGGGGATGACAATATACGCGAGGGGGCGATGACAGTAGTGGGCCAGGGTGGCCTCACCACAGGGTGGCGCGGCCAGGGGTGGGCTCGCGCCACCTGGTGGTGAGCCCACCCTGCTGCTCCTTTTGCCTCCTCCTTTTGGCTACTTTGGTGTTCTGATATTATATGAATTTCTGGGTATTTCTCTAGAATTGTTGATCTTCAGAAATATGGTGTCTTGACGGTCCTTTTTCCAGCAGAATCCTGACTCTGGCAGCAAGTTCTCCAATGATCATCAAACATGTAAAAATAGAGGAAACAACATAAGTATCATCTCTAAATATGAAATATATCAACGAATAACAGTAAATTATGATATAAAATAGTGATGCAAAATGGACGTATCAGTATTCTGAGAAGGATTACTGGATGGAGGGGTAGATTACTTTCTTTAGCAGCTAATAGGATTTTAATTCAAGCTTGTCTGTCTAGTATTCCTATATACATGTTATCCTTTTTTCAGTTCCCTAAATGGGCCCTGAGCCTACTAGATCCCCAGTTAGCTAACTTTCTATGGAATGATGAAAAAGGGAACCACAAGATTCACTTGGCTAACTGGCCTTCTGTTTGTATGAAAAAAGGGTTTGGAGGGATGGGAATTCCAAACCTCTAGGACTTAAATCTTTGTCTAATAGGATGTTGGATTAAAAGATATATCCAGGGGGAAGGGGCCCTCTGGAGGAAAGTAATAGATGCTAAGTGATACGTCTCAAACGTATCAATAATTTTTGATGCTCCATACTTGTTGATACACCATTTGCTTTGTGTTTTGTTACACTTCGTGGTGTTTTTGTGCATTTTCTGGAACTAACATATTAACAAGATGCCACAGTGCCAGTTCCCTGTTTTTAGCTGTTTTTGTGTTTTAGAAAAGCTACACAGGAAATATTCTCGGAATTGGATGAAACAAAAGCCGAACCTCCTATTTTTACCGAAGCTTCAAGAAGACCGAAGATGAGACGGAGGGGGGCCAGGGGCCAGTCTCACCATAGGGTGGCGCGGCCCAGCCCCTGGCCGCGCCACCACATGGTGAGGCTAGGCGCTGATACGTCTCAAACGTATCTATAATTTTTGATGCTCCATGCTTGTTCTTACACCATTTGCTTAGTGTTTTGTTACACTTCGTGGCACTTTTATGCATTTTCTGGAACTAACCTATTAACAAGATGCCACAGGGTCAGTTCCCTATTTACTGCTGTTTTTGTGTTTCAGAAAAGTTACACAGGAAATATTCTCAGAATTGGACGAAACAAAAGCCAAACATCCAAATATTTAACGAAGCTTCCAGAAGTCCAAAGAGGAGACGGAGGGGGGCCACGGGGTGGCCACACCACCAGGGGCGTGGCCTACCCCTGGCTCACGCCACCCTGTGGTGAGGGCCCCTTGGCCCACCTCTGGCGCCGCCCCTTCACCTATAAAGACCCCCCGATGGGAAAAACCTAAGGACCCGATCAATTTTCCAGAAACACATCGCGATCCGCCGTCATCATCGACCCGAGATCAGGAGGGTCCAGAAGCTCTTCCCGGCACCCTGCCGAAGAGGGGAATCGCCACCGGAGGTCTTCTTCATTGCCATGCTTGCCTCCGGTGTGATGAGTGAGTAGTCTACCTTGGACTATGGGTCCATAGCAGTAGCTAGATGGTTGTCTTCTCCACCATGTGCTTCATGTTTAGATCTCGTGAGTTGCCTTACATGATCGAGATCATCTTTGTGTAATTCTACATGTTGTGTTTGTTGGGATCCGACGAATATTGGTGTTATGTTAAGTTGATGTGCTGAATATTATCTTATGTTATCTTATGTTATCTCTATGTTGTTTATGATCTTGCATGCTCTCCGTTGTTACTAGCTTTCTTGGCCAAGTAGATACTAGTGACTCCAAGAGGGGGTATTTACGCTCGATAGTTGGGTTCATGCCTCTATTTAATCTGGGGGAGTGACAGAAACCTCTAAGGTTGTACATGTGCTGTTGCCACTAGGGAGAAAACAACATTCTTGTGTCCAAGGACATTCGTTTTGTTTACATTACACACTTTGCTTAATGTAGTTATCTGTTGTTCGCAACTTAATACTTTCGGGGTCCTCGGATAATTCCCCGCAAGTGGATTATTAGTCATAGATGCAGTTGGATGGCGGTCTATGTATTTTGTTGTAATGCCTAGAGTAAATCTCATAGTGATCCCCGTGACATATGCACGTTATCTTTATTCTATCAATTGCCCAACTCTAATTTTTTTACCCAGCATGTTGTTATTTATCTTATGGAGAGACACCACTAGTGAACTGTGGACCCTGATCCAATTTCTTTTACATTGTTACACCATTTTACTATTACTCGCACAGTTTAATTTCTCGCATACTACTATTGTTTTCCACTCGATACGCTCATACCTTTGTTTACAGCAAACTGGTGAGATTGACAATCTCATTGTAAGTTGGGAGCAAAGTACTTGGTTGTGTTGTGTGTAGGTTTCGCATTGCTACTAGTTGAAGACGCACCAACAAGTGTCATAAACGGCGCCCTTGCTGGAGTGTCACGAAGCTAGCAAGCATCACCTTCTTAAGTTTGACTTTTTCCTACTGGATCGATAAACCTCGGTTTCTTACTGAGGGAAAACTTGCTACTGTGCTCATCATACCTTCCTCTTGGGGTTCCCAACTGGGTGGTCATCCTGCCTGCATCAAGCTTTTTTTCTGGCGCCATTGCCGAGGAAAAAGAAGACTTCTGCAAGGGGAGTTTTGCACGCACATCCTTTACTTTGTTTTAGTTTTGCTTTACTTTATTTTTGCTTGAATCATTTTTATCAAAAATACAAAAAAATTAGTTTCCTTTATAGTTGTTTTTACTTGTCTGCTTTTAGCTTTGCTAGAATGGGTACTCATGAGAACACCAAGTTGTGTGATTTTACTAGCACTAATAATAGTGATTTCTGCACTCCTATTGCGCCACCTGCTCCTGCTGCAAATTTTTATGAGATTAAACCTGCTTTATTGAACCTTGTTATGAAAGAGCAATTTGCTGGTGCTAGTACTGATGATGCTGCAGCTCATCTCAACAATTTTGTTGATCTATGTGAGATGCAAAAATAGAAGGATGTAGAAGGTGATATTATTAAGCTTAAGTTGTTTCCTTTTTTTTAGAGGAAAAGCTAAGGATTAGTTGCTATCTTTGCCTAGAAATAGTATTGATTCTTGGGCTAAGTGTAAGGATGCTTTTATTGGAAGATACTATCCTCCTGCTAAGATTATAGCTTTGCGTAGTGATATCATGAAATTTAGACAGTTTGATAATGAACATGTTGCTCAAGCTTGGGAAAGAATGAAATCTATGATAAAGAATTGCCCTACTCATGGACTGACTACTTGGATGATTGTCCAAACTTTTTATGCAGGACTAAATTTTTTTCAAAAAATCTATTGGATTCAGCTGCTGGAGGCACTTTTATGTCCCTTACCTTGGGCGCCGCAACCAAGCTCCTTGACAACATGATGGTAAATTATTCTGAATGGCACACCGAGAGAGCTCGACAAGGTAAGAAAGTAAATTCTGTTGAGGAAACCTCTTCCTTAAGTGATAAAATTGATGCTATTATGCTTATGCTTTCTAATTATAGGACTCATGTAGATCCTAATAATGTTCCTTTGGCCTCTTTGGTTGCTCAAGAAGAGCATGTTGATGTAAACTTCATTAGAAATAATAATTTTAACAACAATGCTTATAGGAACAATTTTGCTAGTAACAATTATAGGCCGTATCCTTCTACCAATGGTAATGGTTATGGTAACTCTTATGGTAATTCCTCCAACAACACTAGGGGCACGCCCTCCGATCTTGAGGTAATGCTCAAGGACTTCATCGGTAAGCAAACTGCTTTTAACAAGTCTGTTGAGGAAAAGTTAGGCAAAATTGATATTCTTGCTTCTAAAGTTGATAGCCTTGCTCTTGATGTTGAACTTCTGAAACTAAAAGTGTTGCCTAATGAGGTGAAAGAGAATAATACCTTTGCCACTGCTAATGCTATCCAAGTTAGAATTGATGAAAATGTTAGGATGTTAGCAGAATTACATGCCAGATGGGAAAGAGAAGATGAGATGGCTAGAAAGATGAAGGTGTATACCATTACTACCTCTAATGATGTTGTTCCAAATACTAGCAATCCTCCTACTTTGATTGGTGTAGAGAAAACTCCCACTCCTTGTGTTAAAAAGCCCAAAACAGCAAAAACTTTTTCTCAAAAGAGTGCTAAAATTTTTCGGAGTGTAGGAGATTGATGACCGACAAGTATAGGGGGTGTATCGTAGTACTTTTGATAAATAAGAGTGTCGAACCCAACGAGGAGCAGAAGGTGTTGACAAGTGGTTTTGATCAAGGATTCACTGTAAATACTAGCAAACGGGTTTTAAGGGGTATTTGGTAATGCAAGTAAATAAAGTATGAGTAAATAAAAGACAATAGTAATAATTGCTGCAAGTGGCCCAATCCTTTCTAGAGCAAAGGACAAGCTGGTTGTGTAACTTATGATGACCAAACGTTCTCGAGGACACACATGAGTTTTTGTCAAGTGCTTTCGCTTCATACCGCTAAATAATCTTTACTGGTTTGATAAGTGTTATGGGGGTGAACCTATGCTAGCGCACTACCCTTACTAGGATAAATACACACCTGTGATTATACCCCTTGCAAGCATCCGCAAATACAAGAAAGTAATTAAGATAAATCTAACCACAGCCTTAAACTCTAAGATCCTACGCTCCCTGGTGTAATGGTTTCCCAATGGAGGTTTAGGTTTCTGTCACTCTAGCAACCCCACAATTGGTAGCCAAATACACAATGCATCTCACTAGGCCCATAAATAGTGAAGTATCATGTAGTCGACGTTCACATAACACCACTAGTGAAATAGCACCACAACAAATAAATATCAAACCATTAAATATTACTCAACATAATTCCACTACTAACGACTTGACTTCTCCCATGTCCTCAAGAACTAAACGAACTACTCACAAGACATCATATGGATCATGATCAGAGGTGAAATAATGGTAAATAACAATCTGAACATAAACCTTAAGTCAACGGTTCCACTCAATAGCATCAACCACAAGAGTAATCAACACCGGGAAAGTTTCCCCTAAGAATTTAACAAGATTCAACTCAAGATGTTACAGCGGGATGGCGTGGTGATGGTGGAGATGAAGGTGCTGGTGATGGAGATGATGATGATGATGATCCTGATGAAGTCTGGCGCGATGGTGATGACGATGGCGACGATCTCCCCTCTCTGGGAAGGAATTTCCCTGGCAGATTTCTGCCTGCCGGAGAGCTTTTCTCTCTGTGGTGTTTTCCGCCCCGCAGAGGCGGCGGTGTCTATCTCTGAGCTCCCCCCTGACTTAGGTTTTCGGGGACGATGAAATACGCGAAGGGGCAATGGCAGCAGTGGGCCAGGGGGCTCTCACCACAGGGCGGCGCGGCCAGGGGCTAGGCCGCGCCCCCTGGTGGTGAGGCTGCCCTGTGGCCCCTCTCGCCTCCTCCTTCTGGCTTCTTCAGTCTTCTGATAAAATATAATTTTCTGGTATTTTTCTAGAATTTTCCTGATATTCGAAATATGGTGTCTTGATGGTCCTTTTTCCAGCAGAATCCTGACTCCGGCAGCAAATCCTCCAATGATCATCAAACATATAAAACAGAGGAAATAACATAAGTATCATCTCTAAATGTGAAATATATCAATGAATAACAGTAAATTATGATACAAAATAGTGATGCAAAATGGACGTATCAACCCCCTAAGCTTAGACCTCGCTTGTCCCCAAGCGAAAACTAAACTCGGTAAACATGACCACAGGTTTATGGAGTGAAGTGTCGATAATCAAAATACGGATAAGAAGCATCACATTTACCAAGGCAGGAGTTATAATAGACAGTAACTTCCCTTTATATGATATAGGCTTGCAATAAGTAAAAGGGAATCACAAATAAAGATGCACAAGGTAAACTACAATTGGTAATGGCAAACCTTAGTTCTTGGTCAGAGAACGATGAACAAACTATACTAGCTTTTGACTGGAGCCTTTTTTAAAACCAAGCTAATATAGCAAAAACCATATGCTCAATGAAACAAACTTTTGCATTCATAGAAGCTTTCAAAGATATATTCCTTCAGACAAAAGCATTATACTAACAAAAGAAGTTAGTAAACATGATTAAACTGATCAACATATGGATGAGTGAAACATAACAACTCAAATGCTTGCTTGAGATAGAAGGGAATAGGTTGACTCAACATGAAAGTAAAAGACAGGCCCTTCGCAGAGGGAAGCAGGGATCAACATGTGCTAGAGCTTTTCATTTGTAAAACAGAGGTAAAAATTGTTTTGAGAGGTGGTTGCTTTTGTCAACGACTAGCAGCAGAGTTCTTGATATCTTCCATACTAAACAAGTGAGAGCGGTTCCGAGATGTTTGATTAGTTGGCACATTGGTGCTCTTTTATAGCTTGGCACTCCTCCCTACCTTTCCTTTCTCAAACCATGGCTAACCGATTCCATCGGGTGCCAACCAACTTTCACATACCATGGAGGAGTGCCTTTTTCTTTTCTTTTTGAGATTGTAATGGTCTGACCAGCTCCCTTGTAAAATTAATGACGAGCAGATGAAGCTGCCTAGTCGAGGGGTACTCAATTTAGTATGGAAGATAACAAACCCATCCACTACGTCCTCATGAGCTAAAAACAGTGGCACACAATGAGAAGTGTTTGAAGGTTTTTGAAAGGTGGCACATGAAAATTTACTTGGAATGGCTTGAAATACCATGCATAGGAATTTATAGTGGACTCTTTGGAAGTGACTTGGTTTTTAGGAGTTGGATGCACGAGGAGCATTTCCTCTCAGTACAGGTCTTTGGCTAGCAAGGCTGGGTAGCAAGCATAAGAGTTGCATGAAACAAACAAACATACATATAATAAGAACAATCATGCAAACTTCCGTGAAGGTACAATGATTTTAACTTTGAGAATAATAATGCTTATAAGCCAAACATGAAGGAAAACTGAAGTGATGTAACTACAAGCACTTCTTCTTCTTTTCTACTCAAACCTCAAGGTAATGTTGCTACTGACCAAGCTAAGTTTTCCAAAACCAACTAAATTTACTCATGCTCCCAAAGTGATACCAATACTAATCACCAAGACTAATCATATAAGAAACATTGCAAACTAAAATAAAGTGTGTGGAAAGTAAACGATAAAACTTCTCATTAGTATTTCATTACCGCAACTCACACCAAGGGATACATAGATAACCAACTAAGGAGGATACTTCCACGCTGCAAACTATTCTATAAGATAACTTCTCTATTCATGATATGACTCTACTTGAAAAGTAAATGAGTAAAAGGTAATGATATGATACCGTGGCACGCCCCCAAGCTAGGAACAAGCCAAGGGGATGCCTATACCATGATGAATTACTCCTTCGGCAGTGGTTGTGAGTCTTTATCATCATCGTACTTCCAAGGCAGAGGTCCCCCGTCAAGGAAGGATGTCTTGGTCTCCAATATCCTGAAACTTGTAGCAGCACTCATTTGTTGAAATCTAGCTTCATACTCACAATTTTGGTTCTGCAAGTCGTAGAGTTGTGCTTGTAATTGGTTAGTGGTCTCGTGGAGCGAAAAGATATCCTTCCAGAGTTCTGTAGTCTCCTTCTTGTACTTGGTAACAAGCTCTTGATTAATCCTATGGATGATGTCCACCTCGCGTTCCGCCATCTTCTTGTATTTAAAAACTTCTTGTTCCAGTGCTTCCATCCTAGCTTCGAGACTTCCTTCTCCCTTTGAGACTTGGACATCTTTGATCTGCAACTCCCCATCTTTGAGCAACAACTCCTTCGGATGCATCTTCCGCTCCCTCATATACGGATTAATGATATCCGCAAGAGGGTTCTCCTCGGATGGACCGGAAGAAGACATTGCAACTCCAAAGCTAAGAACAATCCCCTGACAGAAACAGCTCGACACAAAACACGACGAGAAAACGATATACAGACCTCGGGGACTCCGGGGGGTTATATAGGCGAAAATTATACATCAAGACGAAATCACAGGAGGAAACCGGGACGGAAACGAGCTCCGGGGTGGACTCACCACAGGGCGGCGCGGCCTGGGGTGGGCCCACGCCCCCTGGTGGTGAGGAGCCACCGGACTCCGTCTCCTGCATGTTTTCGTCTCGCGATTTTTCATATTTAGCAAAAACAATAAAAAATATTAATGGAAAAGTTTTTTGCGAACCTTTTCTGACTAGAACTATTACCTATTCGAAAATAAACTCTGCAGGTTCCTGCAAATTGTCCTGGATGAATTCTTCCGGAGAAACTGTTTCAATTACATCAACATCTTCATTATAAGAATCTCCAGCAATATAAAGTTTGAGTCTTTGCCCATTCACCACTTGTGTAGTGTCATCTTTCAACGAAGCAATCTTTATTGCACCTGAGCGGTACACTTCCACAATAACATATGGTCCTTCCCATTTAGAGAGTAATTTCCCTGCAAAAAATCTGAGACGAGACCTATACAATAGAACTTTCTCACCAACATGAAACTCTCTTTTAAGAATTCTCTTATCATGCCATTGCTTGACTTTCTCTTTGAAAAGTCTGGCATTCTCATAGGCTTCATTTCTCCACTCATCTAGAGAACTCAAATCTAACAACCTTTTCTTACCGGCTATTTTAAAATCTCTATTAAGCCCTTTCACTGCCCAAAAAGCTTTGTGTTCTAATTCTAAGGGCAAGTGACACACTTTTCCGTAAACCATCTTGTAAGGAGACATGCCCATGGGGTTCTTATAAGCAGTTCTATAAGCCCATAAAGCATCATTTAACTTGCTAGCCCAGTTTTTCCTAGATCTATTGACAGTCTTCTGCAAGATAGACTTGATCTCTCTATTTGAAAGCTCTACCTGCCCACTAGTTTGGGGATGATAAGCTGAAGCAATTCTATGGTTAACGTCATATCTAGCAAGAGTTTTTCTAAAACCACCGTGAATAAAATGAGAACCTCCGTCAGTCATAAGATATCTAGGCACACCAAACCTAGGAAAAATAACTTCTTTAAGCATTTTTAATGAGGTCTCACCATCGGCACTCTTCGTAGGTATGGCTTCTACCCACTTGGTAACATAATCAATAGCAACAAGTATGTGAGTATACCCTTTTGAAGGAGGAAAAGGACCCATAAAGTCAAATCCCCAACAATCAAATGGTTCAGTAACAAGAGTGTAACTCATAGGCATTTCATTACGTCTAGAAATATTACCAACTCTTTGACATTCATCGCAAGATAAAACATACCTTCTAGCATCTTTAAAGAGGGTTGGCCAATAAAAACCTGATTGTAGAACCTTTTGTGCGGTTCTATCTCCAGCATGATGTCCTCCATAAGCGCTTCCATGGCATTTCCTCAATATTTCTTGTTGCTCATATTCTGGTATGCATCTTTGCATAATACCATCAACTCCTTCTTTATATAAATGTGGGTCATCCCAAAAGTAATGCCTCAAATCGTAAAAGAATTTTCTTCTTTGCTGAGCTATAAAGGTTGGAGGCAAATACTTGGAAACAATAAAGTTAGCATAATCAACATACCAAGGAAGGTCTCGCGAAGTTACATTTATTGAAGCCAACTGTTCATTTGGAAAACTATCATTAATAGGAATAGGGTCAAAAGAAATGTTTTCCAATCTAGACAAGTTGTCAGCCACAGGATTTTCAGCACCTTTCATATCTACAATATGCAAATCAAACTCTTGTAAAAGCAACACCCATCTAATAAGTCTAGGCTTAGCGTCCTTCTTCGTCATAAGATATCTAATAGCAGCGTGACCAGTATGAATAGTAACTTTAGAATCAACAATGTAAGGTCTAAACTTATCACATGCAAAAACAGCAGCAAGAAACTCTTTCTCAGTGGTAGCATAATTCTTCTGAGCAGCATCAAGAGTCTTAGTAGCATAATGAATAACATTCAACTTATTATCTACGCGCTGTCCAAGAACAACACAAACAGCAAAATCACTAGCATCACACATAATTTCAAATGGTAAATTCCAATCAGGTGGTTGAACAATAGGAGCAGTAGTTAAAGCCTTCTTAAGAGTTTCAAAAGCTTCCTTACAATCATCATCAAAGACAAATAGTACATCTTTTTGAAGAAGATTAGTAAGAGGCTTTGAAATCTTAGAGAAATCTTTAATAAACCTCCTATAGAAACCAGCATGACCAAGAATACTACGAATACCTTTGCTCTATCAACTTCAATACCTCTTTTAGAAATTTTATGTCCAAGGACAATTTCTTCATTTACCATAAAGTGGCATTTCTCCCAATTAAGAACAAGATTAGTTTCTTCACACCTTTGCAAAACTTTATCAAGATTGTGCAAACAATTATCAAAAGAAGTTCCATAGATGGAGAAATCGTCCATGAAAACCTCCACAATTTCTTCACAAAAACCATGAAAAATAGCAGACATGCATCTTTGAAAAGTAGCAGGAGCATTGCATAAACCAAACGGCATACGTCTATAAGCATAAGTTCCATAAGGACAAGTAAAAGTGGTTTTCTCCTGATCTTCCCCTTTAGTAGCAATCTGAGAGAAACCGGAATAACCATCAAGAAAACAAAAGTGCGTCTTCTTAGACAACCTCTCTAGCATTTGATCTATAAACGGTAAAGGATAATGATCTTTCTTGGTAACTTTGTTTAACTTTCTAAAATCAATGCACATTCTATAACCAACTACTACCCTTTGAGGAATAAGCTCATTATTCTCATTAGGCACAACAGTCATACCTCCTTTCTTAGGAACACAATGAACAGGACTAACCCATCTACTATCAGCAATAGGATAAATAATACCAGCATCAAGGAGCTTCAATACCTCATTTCTTACCACGTCCTTCATCTTGGGAATTAAGCGGAATTGATGTTCGAGAACTGGCTTTGCATCTTCCTCCATATTAATAGCATGCTGACATAAAGTGGGAGAAATCCCTTTTAAATCATCGAGAGTATATCCCATAGCTCCTCGATGTTTCCTCAATATCTCCAATAACCTTTCTTCTTCCTTTCCTGAAAGTTTAGAACTAATAATAACAGGATATATTTTCTTATCATCTATATAAGCATATTTAAGATCATCAGGTAAAGGTTTTAATTCAAAAACAGGATCTTCCTTAGGTGGCAAAGTGGTACCAAGATCCTCCACAGGTAAATTGTGCTTGATCAACGGTTGTTGACAAAGAAAAATATCGTCAATCTCTTCTCTTTCCTTCCTGAAAACATCACTTTCATGGTCCTCCATGAATTGCTGCAGAGTATTATTAGGAGCAAGAGCAATAGAAGCAAGCTGTTCAACTCGAAAATTTTCATCAGGCAAGAAGTCTTAGCAAACTTGGAAAAATTAAACTCATAAGACTCTCCATTAAACTTAGTGAAAATTTTCTCCTTCTTACAGTCTATCACAGCACCACAAGTATTAAAAAAGGGTCTACCAAAAATAATAGGACAAGTTTTACTAGCCTCCTTCCAAGTACTAGGAAATCAGTGGGATATTTGGTCTTACCGCAAAGAACTTCCACATCGCGAACAATACCCAGAGGCCAAACAGTCTCTCTGTTAGCAAGCTGAACAACCACATCAATATCTTCAAGTTGACAAGCGCCAATCTCATGCATAATTTCTCTGTAAAGCTCTAAAGGAATGGCACTTGAACTAGCACCAATGTTGCATAAACCATAATAGAAATGATCGCCAATCCTGACAGAAATAACAGGAACACTTGCTTTCCTATGCCTTTTAGGATGTGAGATTATGTTAGAAGCATCTTCACAAAAGAGAATATATTCATCCCCTACATCTTTAGTAACAAGGTCCTTCAATATAGCCACAGGACACTTAATAGTAATTTGATCATCAGGCTCTACAGCTTTCTTAGTACTTTTATTAGACACACTTACCAAAGTAGAATACTCTTTTACCTTAGCGGGGAAAGGTGTCTTCTCAAAATAAGGTTCAGGCACAATGCTATCAACAGTACAAACTTCAGTAGCTGCGGCAGGAATATGACTAATAGAATCTTTATAAGGCGCATGATATTTGTTCCAATCTTTCTTTGGAATATCAAGATAAGAGGCAAAAGCCTTAAGACAATTAGCAAGTATTTGAGAATCAAGACCATAAGCAATGCTAACACTATGAAAGTCATTGGTTCCCATAAAAGTTTTAATGCATTCATAATCATAATTTATACCTGACTTCCTACCTTTGTCGTTTTCCCATCCTTCAGCATTTTCTTGGATACGGTCAAGGAGATTCCACTTAGCATCCTCCTTCATATGAGTAAATGATCCAAAACAGGAAGCATCCAAATAATCCTTATCATGAAGAGCAAGCCTTGCATAAAAATTATCAATAACAATATTATTGGGGAGCTCATGAATGGGACATTTGAGCATTAGTAACTTCAATCTCCCCCACGCTTGGGCAATACTTTCTCCATCATGAGGCCAAAAGTTATATATTCGATTACGATCTTTATGAATTTCACTTGGAGGATAAAACTTGGAATAAAAGAGAGGCACAATTTCCTCCCATGCAATAGATGGACCATCTTTAAGCAGCCGATACCACTCCTCAGCTCTGCCTTTCAATGATAAATAGAATAGCTTCCTCTTGACCTGGCTCAGTGAAATACATGCACACTTGAACAACTCGCATAATTCATCTATAAAAAGTAAGTGATCACCCGGATGGACAGTTCCATCTCCTGAATAGCAGTTATCCATAACACGTTTAACAATTTTCATAGGTATTTTAAAAGGATCTAATTGAGTAGGTGGTGGTGGTGGTGGTTCATCCACATGTGCAGCAGTGGTAGAAGTGTCCATAGCAAAATAAAATAAAAGTAAAAGACAAAAATAAAAACAATACTCACAGCGACGGTTACCTTTACCAAATCCACTCTTCAATAGCACTTCACTCCCCGGCAACGGCGCCAGAAAATAGTCTTGATGACCCACAAGTATAGGGGGTGTATAGTAGTACTTTCGATAAATAAGAGTGTCGAACCCAACGAGGAGCAGAAGGTGTTGACAAGTGGTTTTGATCAAGGATTCACTGTAAATACTAGCAAACGGGTTTTTAGGGGTATTTGGTAATGCAAGTAAATAAAGTATGAGTAAATAAAAGACAATAGTAATAATTGCTGCAAGTGGCCCAATCCTTTCTAGAGCAAAGGACAAGCCGGTTGTGTAACTTATGATGACCAAACATTCTCGAGGACACACGGGAGTTTCTGTCAAGTGCTTTCGCTTCATACCGCTAAATAATCTTTACTGGTTTGATAAGTGTTATGGGGGTGAACCTATGCTAGCGCACTACCCTTACTAGGATAAATACACACTTGTGATTATACCCTTGCAAGCATCCGCAAATACAAGAAAGTAATTAAGATAAATCTTACCACAGCCTTAAACTCTAAGATCCTACGCTCCCTGGTGTAATGGTTTCCCAACAGAGGTTTAGGTTTCTGTCACTCCAGCAACCCCACAATTGGTAGCCAAATACACAATGCATCTCACTAGGCCCATAAATGGTGAAGTATCATGTAGTCGACATTCACATGACACCACTAGTGAAATAGCACCACAACAAATAAATATCAAACTATTAAATATTACTCAACATAATTCCACTACTAACGACTTGACTTCTCCCATGTCCTCAAGAACTAAACGAACTACTCACAAGACATCATATGGATCATGATCAGAGGTGAAATAATGGTAAATAACAATCTGAACATAAACCTTAACTCAACGGTTCCACTCAATAGAATCAACCACAAGAGTAATCAACACTGGGAAAGTTTCCCCTAAGAATTTAACAAGATTCAACTCAAGATGTTACAGCGGGATGGCATGGTGATGGTGGAGATGAAGGTGCTGGTGATGGAGATGATGATGATGATCCCGATGAAGTCCGACGCGATGGCGATGATGATGGCGACGATCTCCCCTCTCCGGGAAGGAATTTCCCCGGTAGATTTCTGCCTGTCGAAGAGCTTTTCTCTCTCTGGTGTTTTCCGCCCCGCAGAGGCGGCGGTGTCTATCTCTGAGCTCCCCCCTTGACTTAGGTTTTCGGGGACGATGAAATACGCGAAGGGGCGATGGCAGAAGTGGGCCAGGGGGCTCTCACCACAGGGCGGCGCGTCCAGGGGCTGGGCCACGCCCCCTGGTGGTGAGGCTGCCCTGTGGCCCCTCTCGCCTCCTCCTTCTGGCTTCTTCAGTCTTCTGATAAAATATAATTTTCTGATATTTTTCTGGAATTTTCCTGATCTTCGAAATATGTTGTCTTGATGGTCCTTTTTCTAGCAGAATCCTGACTCCGGCAGCAAATCCTCCAATGATCATCAAACATGTAAAAACAGAGGAAATAATATAAGTATCATCTCTAAATGTGAAATATATCAATGAATAACAGTAAATTATGATACAAAATAGTGATGCAAAATGGACATATCAGAGATGATAGCTCTATTTCTTTTAATGATTTTGATGTTGATGGCTGCAATATATCTGATGTTATTTTGTTCTTGCAAAAGCTTGCTTTGACTCCTAATGCTAGTCCTATAAATGTTGCTTTTACTAAGCATATTACCAATGCTCTCATGAAAATTAGAGATGAAAAGTTGAAGCAAAAAGCTTCTATTCCCAAGAAGTTAGAAAATGGTTGGGAACCCATCATTGATATGCATGTTAATGGTTTTGATTACCATGATTTATGTGATCTAGGTGCTAGTATTTCTATTATGCCTAGAAAAATTTATGACATGCTTGATTTACCACCGCTTGAAAAGTGTTATTATGATGTTCCTATTGCTGATGTTGCTAAGAAGAAACCTTTGGGAAGGATTAATGATGTTCTTATTATGGTTAACAATAACCTTGTTCTCGTTGATTTTCTTGTTATGGATGTTGAATGTAATGCTTCATGTCCTATTATTTTGGGAAGACCCTTTCTTTGAACTGTAGGTGCCATCATTGATATGAGGGAAGGCACCATCAAATATTAATTCCCACTCAAGAAAGGAATGAAACACTTCCCTAGAAATAGGAAGAAATTAGTTTTTGACCCTATTCTTAGAGCAAATTATGAACTTGATGCTTCATCGCTTGATATTACTTGATTCGCACTTTCTACGCCTAGCTCAAAGGCGTTAAAGAAAAGCACTCTTGGGAGATAACCCATTGTTTTACTTTCAGTTCTTTTTCTTTTATATGAGTCTTGGAGGTTATTACTACTGTAATAACCGCTCCTCATGCTTTTTATTTTGTTGTTGTGCCAAGAGAAACCTCTAATTTGAGTGAGGTAAGATTTGGGAATATTGCTGTCCTGAAACAGATTTCGGTGCTGCACCGTAAAAATTCGTGAAAATTCTCAGAATATCTTTTGGACCTAAGATTTCTTGTGCATATGCCCCAGGTTATATCCAAACTTTCATTATTTATACACTTTTTTATTTGAGCAACAAAAAACCCACGAAAAAATCGACCTTTGTCAGCTGTTCTGTTTTGACAGATTTCTGCCACTATTTGTGTTTGCCTCTCGATCGCTTTTCTTTTTTAGTTCTTTTGATCACGGAACTTGTGGGGAAGTTGCTACAGTAGAATATGCTTTATATGTGGTGGTTTTGAGTTAAAATCTGAAGCAAAAAGGGGTTGATTCATTATTATGCTTACACTAATGTTGCTAATAGAATTGTGTTGAGTTTTGTATGAAGGAAGTTTTCAAGTGTAGGGATTGGAGAATGATGAGATGAGTTGAAAAATGGACAAAAGATCAAGCTTAGGGATTTCCATGCACCCCAAGAAATATCCAAGAGGTACAAGCATCAAAGCTTGGGGATGCCCCCGAGGCACCCCTTCTTCATCGGCAAAAATCAGGTCACCTTTCAACATACTATATTTTTATTGCTTTATGCACTATGCATTTTTCTTGGAGCATCTTGTCTTTAATTTTCAGTTTTGTTTAGTTTTGTTTGCTGCAATAAATGGTTGGACCCCAATAAATTTCTTTTGGAGAAGTTACCTTGCTTTTCATTTGCCAAGAACACTCCGTTTTTCACTCTTATCGTTCAACGAGTGTTCTCTTTTTCTAGAACTGTGTTTAGCTTTCATTTTTCACCTTGATTTTTGTTCAGATCTTGTTATATCTTTATATCAAGGTGTATTTTGACCTCTGGTCCATGTTGGTTTTCATCAAAATAGTTGCTTCAAAAAGGTTCGAATGGTGTTGGAAAGAGAAAAAAATTTATGCAAAAAAGTGGTACAAAAAGGAGCTTGTTTAGACTGCAGCTTAGACTTTTGCATGTCGTGCTTGATGTCGTTTTGATAGTATGCTTAGTGATTTTTGCTGTAGCATGACTGATACGTCTCCAACGTATCTATAATTTTTGATGCTCCATGGTTGTTTTTACACCATTTGCCTAGTGTTTCGTTACACTTCGTGGCGTTTTTATGCGATTTCCAGAACTAACCTATTAACAAGATGCCACAGTGCCAGTTCCCTGTTTTCTGCTGTTTTTGTGTTTCAGAGTGATACACAGGAAATATTCTCAGAATTGGACGAAACAAAAGCCAGAAGTCTTATTTTTTCCGGGAGCATCCAGACATCCGAAGAGAGGAAGGAGAGGGGCCACAGGCCTCCCTCACACAGGGCTGGCGCGGCCCAGGCCCTGGCCGCGCCGCCCCTATGTGAGGAGGCCCTGGCAGCCCTCTGACATCGCCCCTTCGCCTATATAAAGCCTCGGGACGGAAAACCCTAGAGGAGTCGGCAATTTTCCAGAAACAGTTCCGTAGTTCCGCCGCCGCCACCGACGAATTTCGGGGGACAGAAGTCTCTGTTCCGGCACCCTACCGGGACGGGGAAGTGCCCCCGGAGCCATCTCCATCGGTCTCCATCGCCGTATCCACCGTCTCCATCGACCTCACCGCCATCTCCATCAACCTTGCTGTCTCCTATGATGAGGAGGGAGTAGTTCATCTCCGGGGCTGAGGGCTCTACCGGTAGCTATGTGGTTCACCTCTCTCTCCCATGATGTGATCTTTATGTGATCGTGAGCTTTGTATCATGTTGAACAAGTAGATGTTATTATTCAGATATTATGCTACTCCTATGCTTAATTATTATAGTATACTCTAGTGATGTTATTAAAGTAATATATTCCTCCTGCCATGGTGTAACGGTGACAGTGAGTGCATCGTGGTGGTACTTGGTTTAGGCTATGATCGTGATCTCTTGTGGATTATGAGAGTAATTATTGCTATGATAGTATTGAAGTGATTTATTCCTCCTTTCATGGTGTAATGTTGACAGTGTGTGCACCGTGTTAGTACTTGGTCTAAGTTGCAATGATGTCTATCTTGAGTTGTGATCTGATTTGGATGTCTCTATGAGTGGTGTTTGTCAAGTACTTGATGAACTTTAAGGGGTGCTTCCGTAGCCACTACACAATGATTAGTGTTATTCAATAGGAGAGCAATTCAGAGTACCATAGTGGAGAGAAGTTGTTTATTTGTTCAATCATGTTATATTGTTGGGAGTGTGTCCACTAGTGAAAGTATGATCCCTAGGCCTTGTTTCCAAGCTTTGCACACCGTTTACTTGCTATTTTGTTACTTGTTTGCTCGCAGCGATATTTATTTCACATCACGTTTTCTACTTATAATCATCTATACCACTTGTATTTCACTATCTCTTCGCCGAACTAGTGCACCTATACATCTGACAAGTGTATTGGGTGTGTTGGGGACACAAGAGACTTTCTGTATCGTAATTGCAGGGTTGCTTGAGAGGGATAGCTTTGACCTCTAACCTCCCTGAGTTCGATAAACCTTGGGTGATCCACTTAAGGGAAACTTGCTGCTGTTCTACAAACCTCTGCACTTGGAGGCACAACAAGTGTCTACAGGAATAGAAGTGCGTAGACATCAAGCTCTTTTCTGGCGCCGTTGCCGGAGAGGTAAGGTAAAAGGTACTCGCATCCTCCTGTGTGAGTGCTCGGAGTTATTTCCTTTAGATTCTGCAATTACATCTTTTTGTTTCTTGTTTTTATTTTCACTAGTTAGGCTTAATGGAAAATAAAGAGTTCTGTAGTCTTTTTCCTGAGTTTAGATATGAAGTGTTTGAAGAGAAAATTGAAAAACCTTTGGAGCTTAATTTGCATGCTAATAGTGTTGTTAGTATGAATGCTTTGAACACCGTTGTTGCTAATGCTATAGAAAAGTCTAAGCTTGGGGAAGCTGGTTTTGTTAAGCATGATATTTTTAGTTCCCCAGCTTTAGTGGAGAAAATTTGCTCTGATGATATTTTATCTCCCATATGTGATGTTCCTTCTTATGATGATATGTTTGAAGAATATGCTTTGCGAAATAGTTGCTCTCTAGCTTGTGATGATACTAAACCTCTAGTTTATGATGGCTATGATGATGAGTATAATATTTTCAGTTCACCTACTATTGAGGATAAAATTAGTTATGATTACAATATGCCTCCTATTTATGATGATTATGGTGATGAGAATAATTATTCTATTGAATCTGTTCCTACTACTATTGTTCCTGTGGTGAGTATTAATTCTTTTATGCATGTGGCTCATGATAGAGATGCTTTATGTGATAGTTATATTGTTAGTTCTATTCATGATGCTACTGAAAGTTATTATGAGAGAGGGAAACATGGTTTAATGGATCTCAATAATATTAAGTTTCCCCTCTTTATGTTGCAAATCTTGAAGTGGCACTTGTTTTATCTATCCATGCTTGCTACTATGTGCCTCATTGATTTATTTTCTTACAAGATTCCTATGCATAGGAAGTGGTTCAAATATAAATGTCTTTCACATTTGCTTTTTGATGCTATCTATTGCTTTAAGTTCCTATATGGTGCCTTTGCCTCAAGCTCTTATATGGCGCCCATATGAGCATCTTTGCAAATTACTGCGCCTAGCTCAAAGGCGTTAAAGAAAAGCACTCTTGGGAGATAACCCAATATTTTCTTTTCAGTACTTTTTCTTTTATTTGAGTCTTGGAAGTCATTACTACTGTAATGACCACTCCTTATCCTTTTTATTTCGTTGTTGTGCCAAGAGAAGCCTCTAATTTGAGCGAGGTAAGATTTGGGGATGTTGCTGTCCTGAAATAGTTTTTGGTGCTGCACCGTAAAAATTCGTATAAATTCTCTGTATATCTTTTGGACCTGCGATTTCTTGTGCATATTCCCCAGGTTATATCCAAACTTTCATTAGTTGAACACTTTTTGATTTGAGCAACAGAAAACCCCTCAAAAATTCGACCTTTGTCAGCTGTTCAGTTTTGACAGATTTCTGCCAATATTTGTGTTTGCCGCTTTATCGCTTTCTTTTGAGTTCTTTTGATCATGGAACTTTTGGGGAAGTTGCTACAGTAGTATATACTTAATATGTGGTGGTTTTGGGTTGAAACCTGCAGCAAAAAGAGGTTGATTATATGTTATGCTACACTAATGTTGCAAATAGATTTGTGTTTAGTTTTGTATGAAGGAAGTTTTCAAGTGTAGGGATTGGAGAATGATGAGATGAGTTGAAGAATGGACAAAAGCTCAAGCTTGGGGATGCCCATGCATCACCCCAATAAATATCCAAGAAGTACAAGCGTCAAAGCTTGTGGATGCCCCCGAGGCACCCCTTCTTCATCGGCAAAAATCAGGTCACCTTTTAAAACACTATATTTTTATTGCTTCATGCACTATGCGTTTTTCTTGGAGCGTCAGTTGTTTTAGTTTTCAGTATTAGTTTAGTTTAGTTTGCTGCAATAAATGGTTAGATCACATCATGTGTTTGGAGAGAGACATGTTCCGTTTTTCATTTGCCAAGAACACTCTATTTTTCACTCTTATCGTTTCAATGAGTGTTCTCTTTTTCTGCTACTGCGTTTAGCTTACATTTTTCGCCTTGATTTGTGTTCAGATCTTGTTATATCTTTTCATCAAGGTGTCTTTTTGCCTCTGGTGTTTATTAGTTTTCATCAAAAGAGGTGTTTAAAAAAAGTTTGAATGGTGTTGGAAAAGAGGAAAAGCTTTGTGCAAAATAGTGGTACAAGAAGGAGCTTGGGTAGACTAAGGCTTAGGCTTTTTCATGTCATGCTTGATGTCTTTTTGATAGTATGCTTAGTGGTTTTGCTGTAGCATGACTTGTCTCAAATAACTGAGATTGCTTAATGAGCCTTTGAAAAAATCATGCGTTGTTTTTATTATATGGAAGCATTTATTTGGTTTTCTCCTTTGATGCTTTATTTGGGTTGACTTGGCGCATGCTCACACATGTTAGACTCTTACAAAGTCGCCAATAGCCTCTATGATCATTTAGTTTTTGACTTTTGATGCCATCTTATGCTTCTTTTAATGTCGCTTTGTCGCTCTGCATGATTATGGCCGTTATTGCTCTCTTAGTTGGTCGCTCCCAGTCTTTTGCTAGCCCTCATTTTGTACTGAGTATGAACTCTACTCGTGCATCCAACTCCCAAAAAACCAAGTTTGCCATTGTGTCCACTATAAACTCCTATGCATGGTATTTGTAAGCCATTCTAAGTAAATTTTCATGAACTACCTTTCAAAAAACCTTCAAAATACTTCTCATTTTGTGACACTGTTTTCAGCTCATGGGGACGTAGTGGTCGGATTTGCTATCTTCCATATTGCTTATTCCAAAAAGAAAAAAAAGAAAAAAAAGAAAAAAAAGGCACTCCTCCATGGAATGTGAATGTTGGTGGGCACCCGATGGAATCGGTTAGCCATGGTTTGAGAAAGAAAAAAAGGTGGGGAGGAGTGCCAAGCTTTATAAAAGAGCACAAAAGTGCCAATCTCTCTCTCTCAAAAAGTTGCTTCATTTTTGTATGGAAGATAATAAGAACCCCATTGCTAGTCGTTGACAAAGACAACCACCTCTCAAAACCAATTTTTTATCTCTCTGTTTTACAAATGAAAAGCTCTAGCACATGTTTAATCACTGCTTCCCTCTGCTAAGGGCCTTTCGTCTACTTTTATGTTGAGTCACCACCTTCTATCTTTATGCACCATTAAGAGAGCATAGTTGTCATTCTTAGTGTAATATGCATTGTCCCAAAGTTCATTGATTGATTCATATTGTTGGTTTCACTTGTTCTTAAATTATTTGTATCTAGTCGCCCTCTTAAACTTGAAGGTGTCCTATGCATTTATGTTTTGCTCTCTTTGAAGGACAAGCTGAAAACCATTTGTATGTTTTCCTTATGATTTGAACACACGTTTGACTTTCATTGTTTCATTTTCATGATCTTTTGTTTGTGTTCATTTGCATGTTTACAACATGGTTGCTAAGTTCTTATTGTCAAATATTATATCTTTCATACTCATGTTTTAAGTTCTTATGATCCCAGCTCACAATGCTTACATATATGATCAAGATTGTGATGGTGCATGTCACCTCAAAAATTATTCTTTGTTATCACTTACCTACTCGAGGACGAGCAGGAGTTAAGCTTGGGGATGCTGATACGTCTCCAACGTATCTATAATTTTTGATGCTCCATGCTTGTTTTTACACCATTTGCCTATTATTTCGTTACACTTAGTGGCACTTTTATGCATTTTCCGGAACTAACCTATTAACAAGATGCCACAGTGCCAGTTCCCTGTTTTCTGCTATTTTTGTGTTTCAGAGTGATACACAGGAAATATTCTCAGAATTGGACGAAACAAAAGCCAGAAGTCTTATTTTTCCCGGGAGCATCCAGACATCCGAAGAGAGGAAGGAGAGGGGCCACAGGCCTCCCTCACACAGGGCTGGCGCGGCCCAGGCCCTGGCCGCGCCGCCCCTGTGTGAGGAGGCCCTGGCAGCCCTCTGACATCGCCCCTTCGCCTATATAAAGCCTCAGGACGGAAAACCCTAGAGGAGTCGGCAATTTTCCAGAAACAGTTCCGTAGTTCCGCCGCCGCCACCGACGAATTTCGGGGGACAGAAGTCTCTGTTCTGGCACCCTGCCGGGACGGGGAAGTGCCCCCGGAGCCATCTCCATCGGTCTCCATCGCCGTCTCCACCATCTCCATCGACCTCACCGCCATCTCCATCAACCTTGTTGTCACCTATGATGAGGAGAGAGTAGTTCATCTCCGGGGCTGAGGGCTCTACCGGTAGCTATGTGGTTCACCTCTCTCTCCCATGATGTGATCTTTATGTGATCGTGAGCTTTGTATCATGTTGAACAAGTAGATGTTATTATTCAGATATTATGCTACTCCTATGCTTAATTATTATAGTGTACTCTAGTGATGTTATTAAAGTAATCTATTCCTCCTGCCATGCTGTAACGGTGACAGTGCGTGCATCGTGGTGGTACTTGGTTTAGGCTATGATCGTGATCTCTTGTGGATTATGAGAGTAATTATTGCTATGATAGTATTGAAGTGATTTATTCCTCCTTTCATGGTGTAATGTTGACAGTGTGTGCACCGTGTTAGTACTTGGTCTAAGTTGCAATGATGTCTATCTTGAGTTGTGATCTGATTTGGATGTCTCTATGAGTGGTGTTTGTCAAGTACTTGATGAACTTTAAGGGGTGCTTCCGTAGCCACTACGCAATGATTAGTGTTATTCAATAGGAGAGCAATTCAGAGTACCATAGTGGAGAGAAGTTGTTTATTTGTTCAATCATGTTATATTGTTGGGAGTGTGTCCACTAGTGAAAGTATGATCCCTAGGCCTTGTTTCCAAGCTTTGCACACCGTTTACTTGCTATTTTGTTACTTGTTTGCTCGCAGCGATATTTATTTCACATCACGTTTGCTACTTATAATCATCTATACCACTTGTATTTCACTATCTCTTCGCCGAACTAGTGCACCTATACATCTGACAAGTGTATTGGGTGTGTTGGGGACACAAGAGACTTTCTGTATCGTAATTGCAGGGTTGCTTGAGAGGGATAGCTTTGACCTCTAACCTCCCTGAGTTCGATAAACCTTGGGTGATCCACTTAAGGGAAACTTGCTGCTGTTCTACAAACCTCTGCACTTGGAGGCCCAACAAGTGTCTACAGGAATAGAAGTGCGTAGACATCAATGACTTGTCTCAAATGACTGAGATTGCTTAATGAGCCTTTGAAAAAAATCATGCGTTGTTTTTATTATTTGGAAGCATTAATTTGGTTTTCTCCTTGATGCTTTATTTGGGTTGACTTGCGCATGCTTACAACTTGTTTGACTCATACAAAGTCGCCATAAGCCTCTATGATCATTTAGTTTTTGACTTTTGATGCCATCTTATGCTTCTCTTAATGATGTTTTGTCGCTATGCATGATTATGGCCGTTATTGCTCTCTTAGTTGGTCGCTCCCAGTCTTTTGCTAGCCCTTATTTTGTACTGAGTATGAGCTCTACTCGTGCATCCAACTACTAAAAACCAAGTTATTCCAATGTGTCCACTATAAATTCCTATGCATGGTATTTGTAAGCTATTCCAAGTAAATTTTCATGTGCTACCTTTCAAAAAACCCTTCAAAATACTTCTCGCTTTGTGACACTGTTTTCAGCTCATGGGGACGTAGTGGTCGGATTTGCTATCTTCCATATTGTTTATTCCAAAAAGAAAAGAAAAAAGGCACTCCTCCATGGTATGTGAATGTTGGTGGGCACCCGATGGAATCGGTTAGCCATGGTTTGAGAAAGGAAAGAGGTGGGGAGGAGTGCCAAGCTTTATAAAAGAGCATAAAAGTGCCAATCTCCCTCTCAAAAACTTGCTTCATTTTTTGTATGGAAGATAGTAAGAACCCCATTGCCAGTCGTTGACAAAAACAACCACCTCTCAAAACCCAATTTCTATCTCTCTGTTTTACAAATGAAAAGCTCTAGCACATGTTTAATCACTGCTTCCCTCTGCGAAGGGCCTTTCTTTTACTTTTATGTTGAGTCACCACCTTCTATCTTTATGCACCGTCTAAGAGAGCATAGTTGTCATTCTGAGTTTAATGTGCATAGTCCCAAAGTTTATCATTGATTGATTCATGATTTTGGTTTCACTTGTTCTTAAATTATTTGTATCTAGTCGCCCTCTTAAACTTGAAGGTGTCCTATGCATTTATGTTTTGCTCTCTCATGAAGGACAAGCTGAAAACCATTTGCTATGTTTTTCCATATGATTTGAACACACGTTTGACTTTCATTGTTTCATTTTCATGATATTTTATTTGTGTTCTTTTTCATGTTATAACATGGTTGCTAACTTTCTTCTATCAAGATTATATCTTTCATGCCCATGTTTTAAGTTCTTTTAATCCCAACACTCAATGCTTTACATAGATGATCAAGATTGTGTTGGTTCATGTCACCTCAAAAATTATTCTTTTGTTATCACTTACCTACTCGAGGACGAGCAGGAGTTAAGCTTGGGTATGCTGATACGTCTCAAACGTATGATGCTCCATGCTTGTTCTTACACCATTTGCTTAGTGTTTTGTTACACTTCGTGGCACTTTTATGCATTTTCCAGAATTAACCTATTAACAGGATGCCACAGTGCCAGTTTCCTGTTTTCTGCTATTTTTGTGTTTCAAAAAAGTTACACAGGAAATATTCTCGGAATTGGACGAAACAAAAGCCAAAAATCCAGATATTTAACGAAGCTTCGAGAAGTCCGAAGAGGAGACGGAGGGGGGCCACGGGGTGGCCACACCACCAGGGGGCGCGGCCTACCCCTAGCCCGCGCCGCCCTATGGTGAGGGCCCCCTAGCCCACCTCTGGTGCCGCCCCTTCGCCTATAAAGACCCCCCGACGGGAAAAACCTAAGGACCCGATCAATTTTCCAGAAACACATCGCGATCCGCCGTCATCGTTGACCCGAGATCGGGAGGGTCCAGAAGCTCTTCCCGGCACCCTGCCGGAGAGGGGAATCGCC
Source organism: Dactylis glomerata (assembly GCA_007115705.1). Lineage (NCBI taxonomy): Eukaryota > Viridiplantae > Streptophyta > Magnoliopsida > Poales > Poaceae > Dactylis > Dactylis glomerata. The sequence continues at coordinate 1,451,658 of QXEO01001291.1, forward strand.
ACCGGAGGTCTTCTTCATCGCCATGCTTGCCTCCGGCGCGATGAGTGAGTAGTCTACCTTGGACTACGGGTACATAGCAGTAGCTAGATGGTTGTCTTCTCCACCATATGCTTCATGTTTAGATCTCGTGAGCTGCCTTACATGATCGAGATCATCTTTGTGTAATTCTACATGTTGTGTTTGTTGGGATCTGATGAATATTGGTGTTATGTTAAGTTGATGTGCTGAATATTATCTTATGTTATCTCTATGTTGTTTATGATCTTGCATGCTCTCTATTGTTACTAGCTTTCTTGGCCAAGTAGATACTAGTGACTCCAAGAGGGGGTATTTATGCTCGATAGTTGGGTTCATGCCTCTATTTAATCTGGGGGAGTGACAGAAACCTCTAAGGTTGTAGATATGTTGTTGCCACTAGGAAGAAAACAACATTCTTGTGTCCAATGACATTCGTCTTGTTTACATTACACACTTTGCTTAATGCAGTTATCTGTTGTTCGTAACTTAATACTTTTGGGGTCCTCGGATGATTCCCCGCAAGTGGATTATTAGTCATAAATGCAGTTGAATGGCGGTCTATGTATTTTGTTGTAATGCCTAGAGTAAATCTCATATTGATCCTCATGACATATGCATGTTATTTTTATTCTATCAATTGCCCAACTGTAATTTGTTTACCCAGCATATTGTTATTTATCTTATGGAGAGACACCACTATTGAACTGTGGACCCCGGTCCAATTTCCTTTACATTGTTACACCGTTTTACTATTACTCACACTGTTTACTTTCTCGCATACTACTATTGTTTTCCACTCGATACGCTCATACCTTTGTTTACAGCAAACCGGTGAGATTGACAACCTCATCGTAAGTTGGGAGCAAAGTACTTGGTTGTGTTGTGTGCAGGTTCCGCGTTGCTACTAGTTGAAGACGCACCAACAAGTGTCGTAAACGGCGCCCTTGCTGGAGTGTCACGAAGCTAGCAAGCATCACCTTCTTAAGTTTGGCTTTTTCCTACTGGATCGATAAACCTCGGTTTCTTACTGAGGGAAAACTTGCTATTGTGCTCATCATACCTTCGTCTTGGTTTTCCCAACTGGGTGGTCATCCTGCCCGCATCAGGCGCCCACCCTCTGACGCTGCCCTTTCGCCTATAAAATCCCCTCGACGGGAAAAACCTAATGGATGGATTGCTTTTCCTCAAAACATACTGCAAGCCGCCGCCGTCGTCGAAACGAGATCGGGAGGATCCAGGAGCTCTTCCCGGCACCCTGCCGGAGAGCGGAATCCCTGCCGGAGGCCTTCTCCACCACCATGGTCGCCTCCGGAGTGATGTGTGAGTAGTCTACCTTGGACTACGGGTCCATAGCAGTAGCTAGATGGTTGTCTCCTCCACCATGTGTTTCATGTTTAGATCTTGTGAGCTGCCCTACAGGATCAAGATCACCTTTATGTAATTTTACATGTTGTGTTTGTTGGGATCTGATGAGTATTGGTACTATGTTAAGTTGATGTGCTGAATCATATATCTTATGTTATCTCTATGTTGTTTATGATCTTGCATGCTCTCCGTTGCTAGTAGATATCTTGGCCGAGTAGATACTAGTGACTCTAAGAGGGAGTATTTATGCTCGATAGTTGGGTTCATGCCTCTAGTAATCTGGGGGAGTGACAAAAATCTCTAAGGTTGTAGATGTGCTGTTGCCACTAGGGAGAAAACAACATTCTTGTGTCCAAGGACATTTGCTTGGTTTACTTTACGCACTTTGCTTAATGCAGTTATCCGTTGTTCGCAACTTAATACTCAAGGGGTACTCGGACGACTCCCCGCAAGTGGATTATTAGTCATAGATGCAGTTGGATTACGTTCTATGTATTTTGTCATATTGTCCAGAGTGAATCTCATAGTGATCCTCATGACATATGTACATTATCTTTATTCTATCAATTGCCCAACTGTAATTTGTTTACCCAGCATGTTGTTATTTATCTTATGGAGAGACACCACGAGTGAACTGTGGACCCCAGTCCAATTTCCTTTACATTGCTATACCGTTTTACTTTTACTTGTACTGTTTACTTTCTTGCATACTATTACCCTTTTACCACTCGATACACTCAATCCTTTGTTTACAACAAATCGGTGAGATTGACAACCTCATCGTAAGTTGGGAGCAAAGTTCTTGATTGTGTTGTGTGCAGGTTTCACGTTGCTGCTAGGTGAGGACACACCAGCAATATTTCTGGTGCCATTGTCCGGAGTGTCACGAAGCTAGAAAGCATCACCTTCTGAAGTTTGGCTTTCTCCTACTGGTTCGATAAACCCTTGTTTCACAACTGAGGGAAAACTTGTTGCTGTGCTCATCATACCTTCCTCTTGGGGTTCCCAACGGGCTGTTACTTACAAGCCATCACTAAGTATAATACTAAAAACCCCAACATTCTTTAATGTCATGACATCCAGCCTTCCACTTTATGGAAGGGTGTGATGTGGGCTTCTAGAGTTGTCTCTGTAGGTTATAAGTGGAAAGTAGGTGATGGTAGAAGTATCAAGTTTTGGGAAGACATTTGGTTTGGTAATTCCCCTTTAGCTACCCAATTTTGGGACATTTACATAGTTTCTAATCAGCAAACTCGGACCATTAGGGATTTGTGGGATGGGGAGCAGATTAGAGGTACTTTTAGGAGGATCTTTTCTGATGAAATGATGGTAAGTTGGCTTGAACTCATAGAAATTGCCAAGACCATTTCATATTCTGATGAGAATGATCAGCTCATCTGGCAATATGAGACAAATGGGATTTACTCTTCTAGTTCCATGTATGCTATGGTTAACTTTAGGGGAATCCAACCCATTTATCTGCCTTCTGTATGGAAACTAAAAATTCCACCTAGAATCCAGGTATTTATGCGGGTTTTTTTTTCCAAAATAAGATTATGACTAGGGACAATCTTAGGACCAGAGGCATGGTGAAACCTCTTGAATGTGAAATGTGCAAGGAACTTGAAACTGTCAAACATATTATGTTTGAATGTGTAGTAGCTAGACTACTTTGGACAATTGTGGAAAAAGTTTTTGATTGTAGTATTAATAACTTTGAATCAATTGCTTCTAAGTGGTTATGTAATAAGAAGTTTCTACATTTCAACCTAGTCACTTCTGCAGCCCTTTGGGGTTTGTGGATTAATAGAAATAATCTTGTCTTTAACAAGACTTCTTGGATTAATATTAAACAGGTCTGGCGCCTGGTGCTGTCATTTGTAAAAGAATGGAAAGTACCTTTCAAGGAGCTGGAAGGGGGAAAAAACGGCCAGTTCTTGGACTGCCTGCTTGTGATGCTAAAAAATCCGCAACCACTACCCAGTCCCTGACGTGTGGTGACTTCGGCTGGACAGCGACCTGGAGAACTCTTGCTTCCTCAATGGTGCATGGCGGCCGAGCCTCGCTGGAGTTCCTCAAAGCCCACCCGGAGGAAGGAGACGCGATCCATGTGGTCATCTAATGCTGAGGAAGAAAGCCACTGTCAAGCAAAAGGAAGTGTGGTGCTAGGAGCGGAATCGAGAGAATAGCTCTATAGTTCAGTGTCTGTTGGTTCCAGTAATCTGGCCAGCAGAAGCTCCAGTTTGAAAACTTTGTTGTTATTTTACTTTCGGTGAACCTTTTACTGTTTTCGTTAGTTGTTGTATCCGAAACTGGTGGTTTCTTTTCTATGGAATGGAACCGGGGCATGAGCCCTTTTCGTCTAAAAAATTGAATTTTATATGAAGCATCAACGGTTACCCAAAAAAATAGTCTATATAGGTTTACAAATCAAATATTCGTGACACAGTAAACAAATCATAGAAAAATAATTGCACGTCAAAAAAATCATGATTCCTTATAATGTATGAAACCCTACTTTTGAACATCAATTGTCCATATGAAATATTGAACAAATATACAACTAATGAACTCAAGATTATATGAATTTTCTGTACACAAAACTTACGTATGGACAGTTTATGTTCAAAAATACCCTACAAAATATTTACATAAAAGTCATAAAAATTGTATGTATAATTATTTTCCTAAGATTTGTTTAGTTTTTAATGAGTTTTATTTTAAAATATAAGCACAAAAAGTTTTTTAAGTAAATATTGATCCTATATACATAGAATGGAGCCTATTAAATTTTAGAGTGCAACCTACAAAAACATATTTTTTGGATGAATAATTAATTTTATATGTTTTTTAGCCTTTTAAATTTTTGTACATTAACATGAGCATTGTGATTAGATGGCTAAGTGATGAAAAGTGCAACAGAATAGACCAACACTTGATGGAAACTGCAAATATTCTATCCAAATGGTGGCTCGTGCAATGCAAGGAGAAGGAACTGGTGGATGCTGCAATTTTTCCTCTTCTCTTCAGCACACTGGCCTATCCCAATCCCTAGAACAACGGTAGAAATATGCAAGATCCAAGAAAAATTGTTCATGATCATGATCATCATCTTCATCTTCTTCTCGTTCACTTATTCTTTTGACCATATACATAATTACTGGACGCAAGTTGCTATACACAACATATATCCATCCATATGATATACCACTACTCGCCCTTCTTCCTCGCCACGGTGCCACTATTAGTCTACAGACGACACTGCATTGCCAGCGAGATGGCCGACAAGCTCATCGGGAACTCGGCCTCGCGTCTGTATGTCCATCGTCCCCGTTCGGCCGTTCCCGGCCAAAAGCTTCAATCGCCGTACGCCCGTATTCCCGGATGGGAGACACCGCCCCACAGAATCCCGCCAGATCACCACCCATGAACAATTCTACTCAATCTACCTTAGTAAACAGAAAGCGATCATCTGTTAGCTCAGCTCCACTCCACCGTCCCCTGGCTTGGCCACGGTGCCGTGCTCCAGAGCGCCGGCCACGGTGTCTCTTGCGCGCGTCAATCGAGCGGGTAGCATGTGTCATCGCCGCCGGTGTTCCAGAGGAAATGCGCGTAGGCAGCGGCGTAGTGCGCGTTGCCGGGGTCGGCCGCGATGGCCTCCTGGTACGTCTCCTCCGCCGCCGCGACGTCGTCCCGCGCCTTCCACAGGAACGTCGCGTACCGGCTCAGCGCCTCCGCGTCCGTCGGCTCCGCCTTCACCGCCCTCTCGAAGTAGTGTTCCGCCCTGCGATCAACACATATACATACGATCACTCACCGATGATAAAAAGTGAACGAAAGCTGCGGTGTCGATTTCGTCGAACAGTTGGTGGGCATACCGCTTGTGATCGTTCCGCGTGAGGTAGAGGAACTGGGCGAAGTTGGCGAGGATGAGCGAGTTGCCGGGCTCCTCGGACACGGCCAGCTCGTACCACCGCTCCGTCCGCGCGTGCTCGGCCAAGTCCTCCGTCTCGATCTCCGCCACGACGGGCGCGACGAGGTTCCCCAGCACTTCCGGATCAGTCAGATCCTCGGCGCGCGCGCTGGCCTGCAGGCGCGAAGCCTCCGCGACCATCCTTTCCCAGACGGCCTGCTCGCTCTCGGCGACAGCGTCGGGCACAACTGCCCCCGCCAGCGGCGCCAGCTGCTGCGGCGCGACGCGGCTCAGGCTGTAGCGCGAGTCGTCCCACCAGTCGTCGCCGGGAGCGCCCGCGACGGGCCGCGCATCGCCGCCGCCCCCGCTGCCCCCGCCGACCGAGGCCGTCCGGCCAATGGAAAACGTCTTGACCGAAGCCGCGTCAAACCGCGGGTTGGACGACGGCTCGGCGTCGACCACCGAGGCAGCCGCGGCGGCGGCGGGCGGGGCAGGCGGGACGGCGGCGGCGAGGCTGTGGCTCATGGAGTGGACGGTGAAGTTGGCGAGGAGGAGCATGAGGGAGAGCATGAGCGCCGGGGTGCCGGCGAAGATGTGCTGGAAGAGCCAGACGAAGGAGTCGTGCATCTCGGCGTGGGCGCGCGCGAGGACGGCCTGCATGTCGCCGCCGCCGCAGAGCGCGGCGCCTTCCTGAATCTGCTGCAGCGCGAAGCTCTGCAGCTCGCGCACGATGAGCACCATGGAGGAGAAGGCGCGCCCCACCGACTCGCCGGCGGAGCCCAGGCCCAGCAGCCCCTCGTCCCACCGCGACTGCAGGGGCGCCGCCTGCTGCTGCTTCTTCCGCTTGAGCATTCGGAGAGAGAGGGGCAGCCCGGCGCTGTTCGCGCTCCGCTCAAGGCTCGGCGGCCACCCGCATCCCGCCGTCCGCACCCCGGCCGACGCCGCGAGCTCCTCGATCCTCCGAAGGAACTCCGTGTCCCCGCCGCCCATGCCATCGATGCTAGCGCTCAGCGCGCACCTCGCGGGCTGCGCCTCGGTTCCGCGCCGGCGCGAGAGGAGACCGCCGCCCGAATTGGCGGGCGCCCAGGATCTCGCGAGCCTGGCGCCGCCGCCGAGGAATGGGGACCGGGAGGACGTCGAGGGCGCCGAGGAGGCGGAGGAGCGCGCGCACGGCGAAGGGACGGCGGCGGCGACCTGGAAGCCCATGCCCCTGCGAGCGGCGAGAACCCCTGGCCTCTGGTTGGCCCCCGAGATCAGAACGGCGACCGCGCGAGAGAGGTGTGGAAGAAGGCGGCTCGCTAAATACGAGCGAAGGAAGGGAACGCGTCGGGGGCTTTAAACCGGAGGGGCGTGCGCGTCTTGGCGTCTTGGCCGCGGCCCCCCGTGACGTGAAGCGGTCTACTAGTGGTGTGTGCGATCGTGACACTGTGGAGTGGAGTGTAGTGTAAAGATTTTAAATTTATTTCTTACTGATAACAAAATATCTTGGATCTTTCCGGTGGAAAATGTGACCCCTCAGTCTTTTGTAAATTTTTACTACATCTGTTTCAAATTAATTGTTGTTATTTTGGTCAAATTTTGTCTGGTTACAAGTGAACCTACACACTGATATGTGTAGAGATACACACGCGTGTATATAGACCTGTTTTAGTATGTAGATTCGCTCGTTAAAAAAACTATGATAGTAATTATCTTAGAACGGCGCACTCCACTAGCCACTAGGTCATCTATTAGTTAACAAAATTGTGATCTCTTTATCTTTTACTTTGACAAGTTGGCGATGCTTGACCGTTGCGTATGAAACATAATCTTGCACGTACGTGGCATTTTTGCTCTATGGTGCATATGCATCCTTTATTTCAAATGCAGTTTAAACATATTTTGAATTTTTCAAAAATTGAAAAAATATGTTACATGAATTTCTTCACAACCTATACATGAACCAAGTTGTTTCATGAAAAACTGACTTTTCATGTGGGATAAATAAAAAAGAAAAATTTGGTGCTAAAATAAGGGTTCACATGTGACATGATTTTGTCTTTTTACACAGAACACTAAAATTATCGGTTTACCAAGAAATTTTGTCGTGCACACATAGAATGTCGGGATGTACTCATGAAATTTTTGTTCAATTTTTTTCAGATTTGAAAATGTGTTTTTTGGTTAAAGGGGGCATATGCACCCTAGATCAAATATGCATTTCCCATTTTGCACCGATATATAAGATCATGCTACGGACAATAATCAATTCCAATGCAAATGAATAAAGTTGACTTTACTCGAGCATGTGAAAAATAGTTTTTTGAATAACCTGAGGTTTCTTTCATATATAGAGAAATAATTTTACTGTTACACTACGTGTCAACGATAGCAACCCAAATCAGTATCCCTGATAAGCCATTATCATCGAATTCACGTGATCAGGTGACTCCAAAGTGGTAGATCGAATTCATGTGATTAGCAAGTGGGTTGGAGAAAAGTGACGAGCTACAGCGTCCAGGTGCATCAAAACCATCCATAAGCTAACCTAACCTTTTTTTCTAATAGCAGCCTTGCACACAACTACTCGAGCTAATAAAGAAAAAACAGCTCGTGCTAAGCACAGTCCAACCCGAAAAGGCCGCGGGCGCAATGTGCACGCACCCTGAAAAAACAGCTCGAGACTTGACGGAGTGACCGCCCGTGGGCCCCACCGCAGAAAGTAGCGAGAGTGACGTCGTTTTCTTCGTCCACGCGGGAAACAGTGAGAAGAAAAATATCGAGTGGAACGGACGGCTGTGGCATCGCCGGAGAGCGAAGGGCAAACCTGGGTTTTGGTAGGGATCGGCCCGGACAAACGGCCAGTGGGCCGCCAGTGCTCCCGGGGCATCGGACGGCCGAGAGAGCGGAGTGGGGCTATCGCTAGCTGTGAAGGGAGCTGTGATGGCCTGGCCTGATCGCCTGATGGAGCCGTGTCAGTCACGTGCGTCGCGCGTGCGCGTTTGGGCATGGGAAAGAAGGAGGGCGCAAAACGCCAAACGGGGGGCCGCGGTGGTTCCAGTGAGAGGACGAGCTGGAACCTGTTCAGTGTTCACTGGGAAAGTGGAATTGGGAGGGTGAAGCTGGAGTTGGTGTCCCCGTTCCTTCGTCGAGGCGGCGGGTTTTCGTCCGGGTGGAAATTATCTGTCTTGGCATCACAAATATCGTGTGGTTTGTGCAGAGTGTTTAAAAAAAACGCTCTGCATAAACTACAGGATATTTTGTAATCCTTAATAAGATTAAGGTTGAAGTTCGCTTGTAGGTTATTGCGGATGCTAAGAAGTTGGGAAGCATAATTTCAGGAGAGTAGGCATTTTGTTTCTCGTAAACTCTCTTCTTAATTAATTAAAATAGGCATAGCTTTTGCATTTGTTTCAAAAATAATCGCAGCTGCACACCGTTACTCGCACCAGAACGGGTTTGTTTTATCTTTTTTTTTTCCTGCAAAAGAAAGCATTCACCGGGTTATGGCAAATTAAGCAAGAAGGTCTACATCTTGTAGCCTCGTAAAGTGTGACGGTCTTAGAATTGATTGATGCAAACAACATGTTTCTTGACTAATCATCCATACTTGACGGTTTGGTCAATGAAAATAAAAAGAAACACCCAATGCCATCTAGGATGGACCTATGTCACGACACTATCGCCATAAACCTATCAGAGAATCTTTGTCATGGGATCCCAAAACGAAAACTACACATGTCCTTCAATACGAACCAATGGGAGAAGAAATGGGACGCGGCAAGTTTCTGACCACTTTCGTCGTTGTTGCAACCATCGCCCAAAACCGCCAACATTTCTTCACATAACACTTTTGACAACCTCTAACAAAACCTTCAACATTGAGATTAGGCTTCACTTTTGCGCCCCGGCCTTTGTTGTAGGCCCATGCGGGCTCGATCCGGCCCAACAACTATGTTTCAAGGGCCACTAGCCACGTGTGAGCCCGCTGGATCTGAAAGCCCCTGTCCGCTGCCAAAAAGTACCCCGACCATGTGCACCAATCCAATCATGAAGGGCTAGATCCGACAACCGTCGTCTATCGAAATTCGAACCCGCACACCTTGACAGCGGGCACCACCTATTGTTGCAGCCATGGTCGGGATTGACACTGTTAGTTGTCCCAACCTTCAAGATCCACCACGCCAATTGCGCCTATGAGAGGGCCTCCACCTCTCTTTGGAAAGGGGTGATACCCGCAAGAGTGTAGGGATAGTTGAAATCTTCTATGAAAAGTATTACCAAAATTTATAGTTCGATTCAGGGGAGCAACGAGAATACCACTAAGAATTTAGCGATTGAGACGTCACTCTCTAGCACACATGTGTATCAATATACTCAAGAACAAGTGGTGAATGTAGCAGTTGAATCAAAGCAAGTAAGTAGTAGCAGCATGTTTTCAGTTTTCACTAGAAAAGTTTCAACAGTAACTTTAATTGATTAAAAGCATAGGCATGAGATGATCAACGGGACATTGCATGGATGAGAGCAATCATGGTATGTAAATATAAATGCCACAATTATTAGCTCTAGCTCCGTGGTATTTAGGACATGTGATCCTAATTTAGTTGTAGGCACTAACAAAGAAAATTTGCACAACATCTATAGTCCTACCCGCCCATTTTACCAGCGCCAACTTGAAAGTACAGGTAATTAAGGTTTACTTTTTCAAGTATCCTAGAAAAATGAATTGACACTCTATGAACACATATCTCCTCAAATTACAGCATCTTCCCCTTATTTTCTCAGGGTATCACAATAGGTATTCACAGGTTCAGCACTATACAGGTGATACACTATGCAAATGAATCTCAAACTCATATATATGATAAGTTTTTCCCATATATAAAGAGCTCCGGCACCACCTATCGGGAGCTCTAAGGGATTCCTGAGCAGCTATCTGCAATCAATTCTGATGATAAAGCAATCCCCTGAAGCTGTTCCAACAAAAGGTAAGACAACAGTAGTCTACCATGATACTGTTGGACAGAAAAAGAAAGGAAAGGACAAGATAGACGCTCCACAATGTCCATGGAGAAAACTGCTGGCGCGTGGGTGACCGCACCAGAAGATTAATTATGCGTGGTGAATGACCAGCCAGTTGGGAACCCCAAGAGGAAGGTATGATGAGTATAGCAGCTAGTTTTCCCTCAGTTAAGAAACCAAGGTTTAATCGTTCTTGGAGAGGAGAGACAAACGACTGAAGGTGATGCTTGCTAGCTTGCGACAGCTTCGGACAATTTATATATGGCGCCTCGTCCAAGCTTTGCTTGCTAGCTGCAACGCGGAACCTGCACACAACACAACCAAGTACTTTATTCCCAACTTGCGATGAGGTTGTCAATCTCACAGGTTTGCTTGAAACAAAGGTTATGAGTGTATCGAGTGGAAAACAATAGAGTATGCGAGTAAAGTAAACAGTGCGAGTAAAGTAAACAGGTGATAGCAATATGATGGAAATAGGACCGGGGTCCACAGTTCACTAGTGGTGTCTCTCCATAAGATAAATAACACATGCTGGGTAAACAAATTACAGTTGGGCAATTGATAGAATAAAGATAAACGTGATATGTCAAGAAGATCACTATGAGATTTACTCTGGGCATTACAACAAGATACATAGACCGCCATCCAACTGCATCTATGACTAATAATCCACTTGTGGCGAATCAATCCGAGAACTCCACAAGTATTAAGTTGCGAACAACAGATAATTGCATTAAGCAAAGTGTGTAATGTAAACAAAGCATATGCCCTTGACCATATGAATGTTGTTTTCTCCCTAGTAGCAACAGCACATCTACAACCTTAGAGGTTTCTGTCACTCCCCCAGGTTAAATAGAGGCATGAACCCACTATCGAGCATAAATACCCCCTCTTGGAGTCACTAGCAACTACTCGGCCAAGATAGCTACTAACAACGGAGAGCATGCAAGATCATAAACAACATAGAGATAACAAAAGATAATATTCAGTACAGCAACTCAATCATAAACACCAATATTCATCGGATCCCAACAAACCAAACATGTAGAATTACATAACGGTGATCTCAATCATGTAGGGCAGCTCATGAGATCTAAACATGAAGCACATGGTGGAGAAGACAACCATCTAGCTACTGCTATGGACCCATAGTCCAAGGTAGACTACTCACTCATCGCTCCGGAGGCAAGCATGGCGATGAAGAAGACCTCCGGTGGCGATTCCCCCCTCTGGCAGGGTGCCGGGAAGAGCTTCTGGACCCTCCCGATCTTCGGGTCGACGGCGGCGGCGGATCGCGATGTGTTCTGGAAAAGTGATCGGGTACTTAGGTATTTTCCGTCGGGGGGTCTTTATAGGCAAAGGGGCGATGTCAGAGGAGGGGCCAGGTGCCCTCACGCCAGGGTGGCGCGGCCCAGGCCCTGGCTGCGCCAGCCCTGCGTGTGGGGCCCTGGTGGCCCCCTCCTACTCTCCTTCGGATCTCCGGAAGCGTCCGGGTAAAATAAGACTTCAGGAACTTGTTTCGTCCAATTCCGAGAATATTTCCTGTGTATCACTTCTGAAACACAAAAACAGCAGAAAACAGGGAACTGGCACTGTGGCAACTCGTTAATAGGTTAGTTCCGGAAAATGCATAAAAGTGCCACGAAGTGTAACGAAACATTAGGCAAATGGTGTAAAAACAAGCATGGAGCATCAAAAATTATAGATACATTGGAGACGTATCAAGCATCCCCAATCTTAACTCCTGCTCGTCCTCGAGTAGGTAAGTGATAACAAAAGAATAATTTTTGAGGTGACATGCACCTACATAATCTTGATCATATATGTAAGCATTTGTGAGCTGGGATCAAAAGAACTTAAAACATGGGCATGAAAGATATAATCTTGACAATAAGAACTTAGCAACCATGTTGTAAACATGCAAATGAACACAAACAAAAGATCATGAAAATGAAACAATGAAAGTCAAACGTGTGTTCAAATCATAAGGAAAAACATACAAATGGTTTTCAGCTTGTCCTTCATGGAGAGCAAAACATAAATGCATAGGACACCTTCAAGTTTAAGAGGGCGACTAGATACAAATAATTTAAGAACAAGTGAAACCAACAATATGAATCAATCAATGAAAACTTTGGGACAATGCATATTACACTAAGAATGACAACAATGCTCTCTTATGGTGCATAAAGAAAGAAGGTGGTGACTCAACATAAAAGTAGAAGAAAGGCCCTTCGCAGAGGGAAGCAGTGATTGCAAGTTTTATAACCTTCAAAAATTATGGTACTTACCGGCTTTGAGCTCTCATTGCCCCCATCATAAGCATCTTGAATGGTTAAAGTTAATGCGAGAACAATTATGATGCATATGCTTGACAAATCATAAGTTGAAAACCTCGTGCCCCGTGAATACGAGTACCCAAACCTCATGCTACTTTACTTAGAGTCCCAAGCAAGGCTCTTGTCATTGTAAATATATGCATATCATTGAGAACCGCCAATGGGGTACCTCCGTGCCCGATGACATGGAACAAGCCCACACCAAAATGACAGGACAAGCAGACAATGAACACCTCGACATCTCTTTTATTTGCAATTTGTTTAGCTTTTTATTGTGAGATGCGTCGTCGAATGTTCACCATGGATATGCTGCAAATTTCCACCATGAATTATGCATGGCTTAGATTAGCGGACCCGGCGTTTCCCTAACACATATACAAACTCCATGATCCCCACAAGATTCCCAATTCATTTCACACCGCGGGCATCCATAAACAAAAGATCACGATATCAACTCAAATAAGAAGTGCAATGTTGAAAGCTTGCCCATGACTGCATGGCTGGGCTAGTCTCCAACTTACAACTTGCAAGCATAACAACTCAACATAAGAGACCACAATGTCAAATTTTTAAGAACAGGAAAAAGTAAAGTGTGCCTTCCGGTTCGTGAGAGCTTTACCGACCGAATTTCGCATAACACTAGTAAGAGTTTAATTTGAAGAGAAAATAAAAGCAAGTCAAATTTACTTGGAATAGCAAATTGCTAGTAGGTATGTATGGTGGACACTTTGGAAAACTTTGGCTTTTAGGAGTTGGATGCACGAGTAGAGCTCATACTCAGTACAAGGAGAGGGCTAGCAAAAGACTGGGAGCGACCAACTAAGAGAGCAATAATGGCCATAATCATGCAAAGCCATAAAGCGACATTAAAAGAAGCATAAGATGGCATCAAAAGTCAAAAACTAAATGATCATAGAGGCTATTGGCGACTTTGTTAGAGTCTAACATGTCTGAGCATGCGCCAAGTCAACCCCAAATAAAGCATCAAGGAGAAAACCAAAATAATGCTTCCAAATAATTAAAACAACACATGATTTTTTCAAAGGCTCATTAAGCAATCTCAGTTATTTGAGACAAGTCATGCTACAGCAAAACCACTAAGCATACTATCAAAAAGACATCAAGCATGACATGAAAAAGCCTAAGCCGTAGTCTACACAAGCTCCTTCTTATACCACTATTTTGCACAAAGCTTTTTCTCTTTTCCAACACCATTTGAAATTTTTAAAGACACCTCTTTTGATGAAAACCAATAAAGATCAGAGGCAAAAATACACCTTGATGAAAAGATATAAGAATATCTGAACGCAAATCAAGGCAAAAACGAAAACCAAAAGCAGTAGCGGAAAAAGAAGAACACCCGGTGAAATTGTAAGAATGAAAACGGAGTGTTCTTTGCAAATGAAAACGAGTACATCTCCTCCAAAGGAAATTTGTTGGGGTCCAACCATTTATTGCAGCAAACAAACAAACTAAACTAACTAAGAAAACTAAAACAACTGACGCTCCAAGAAAAACACATAGTGCATGAAGCAATAAAAATATAGTGTTTTGAAAGGTGACCTGATTTTTGCCGATGAAGAAGGGGTGCCTCGGGGGCATCCCCAAGCTTTGACGCTTGTACTTCTTGGATATTTATTGGGGTGATGCATGGGCATCCCCAAGCTTGAGCTTTTGTCCATTCTTCAACTCATCTCATCATTCTCCAATCCCTACACTTGAAAACTTCCTTCATACAAAACTAAACACAAATCTATTAGCAACATTAGTGCAAGCATAACATATAATCAACCTCTTTTTGCTTCAGGTTTCAACTCAAAACCACCACATATATAGAAAATACTACTGTAGCAACTTCTCAAAAAGTTCCATGATCAAAAGAACTCAAAAGAAAGCGATAAAGTGGCAAACACAAATATTGGCAGAAATCTGTCAAAACTGAACAGCTGACAAAGGTCGAATTTTTGAGGGGTTTTCTGTTGCTCAAATCAAAAAGTGTTCTACTAATGAAAGTTTGGATATAACCTCGGGCATATGCACAAGAAATCGCAGGTCCAAAAGATATACATAGAATTTATACGAATTTTTACGGTGCAGCACCGAAAACAGTTTCAGGACAGCAACATCCCCAAATCTTTACCTCACTCGAATTAGAGGCTTCTCTTGGCACAAAAACAAAATAAACAAGATAAGGAGCGGTCATTACAGTAGTAATGACTTCCAAGACTCAAATAAAATAAAAAGTACTGAAAAGAAACATTAGGTTATCTCCCAAGAGTGCTTTTCTTTAACGCCTTTGAGCTAGGCGCAGAAAATTGCGAATCAAGTAACATCAAGTGATGAAGCATCAAGCTCATAATTTTCTCTAATAATAGAGTCAAAAAGTAATTTCTTTATTTTCCTAGGGAAGTGTTCCATACCTTTCTTTAGTGGGAATTGATATTTGATAGTGCCTTCCCTCATATCAATGATAGCATCTACAGTTCGAAGAAAGGGTCTTCCCAAAATAATAGGACATGAAGCATGGCATTCAACGTCCATAACAAGAAAATCAACGGGAACAAGGTTATTGTTAACCACAATAAGAACATCATTAATCCTTCCCAAAGGTTTCTTCTTAGCAACATCAGCAATAGGGACATCAAAATAACATTTTTCAAGCGGTGGTAAATCAAGCATGTCATAAATCTTTCTAGGCATGATAGAAATACTAGCACCTAGATCACAAAAAGCATGGCAATCAAAACCATTAACATGCATATCAATGATGGGTTCCCAACCATCTTCTAACTTCTTGGGAACAGAAGCTTTTTGCTTCAACTTTTCATCCCTAATTTTTATGAGAGCATTGGTAATATGCTTAGTAAAAGCAATATTTAAAGAACTAGCATTGGGAGTCAAAGCAAGCTTTTGCAAGAACAAAATTACTTCAGATATATTGCAGCCATCAACATCAAAATCATTAAAAGAAGTAGAGCTATCATCTCCCACACTCCGAAAAATTTCAGCACTCTTTTGAGAAAAAGTTTTGGCAGTTTTAGGCTCTTTAACACAAGGAGTGGGAGTTTTCTCTACACCAATCAAAGTAAGAGGATTGCTAGCATTAGGAGCAACATCATTAGAGGTAGTAATGGTACATACCTTCATCTCTCTAGCCATCTTATCTTCTCTTTCCCACCTGGCATGCAATTCCGCTAACAATCTAATATTTTCATCAATTCCAACTTGAATAGCATTAGCGGTAGCAAAAACATTGTTCTCTTTCACATCATTAGGCAACACTTTTAATTTCAGAATTTAAACATAATGAGCAAGGCTATCAACTTTAGAAGCAAGAATATCAATTTTGCCTAACTTTTCCTCAACGGACTTGTTAAAAGCAGTTTGCTTACCGATGAAGTCCTTGAGCATTGTCTCAAGCTCGGAGGGCGCGGCCCTAGTGTTGCTGTAGGAATTACCATAAGAATTACCATAACCATTACCATTGGTAGAAGGATATGGCCTATAATTGTTACTAGAAATTTTTTTCCTATAAGCATTGTTGTTAAAATTATTGTTTCTAATGAAATTCACATCAACATGCTCTTCTTGAGCAACCAAAGAGGCTAAAGGAACATTATTAGGATCAACATGAGTCCTATCATTAGCAAGCATAGCCATAATGGTATCAATCTTATCATTCAAGGAAGAGGTTTCCTCAACAGAATTTACCTTCTTACCTTGTGGAGCTCTCTCGGTGTGCCATTCAGAATAATTTACCATCATGTTGTCGAGTAGCTTTGTTGCGGCGCCCAAGGTAAGGGACATAAAAGTGCCTCCAGCAGCTGAATCAAGTAGGTTCCTTGAAGAAAAATTCAGTCCTACATAAAAAGTTTGGACAATCATCCAAGTAGTCAGTCCATGAGTGGGGCAATTCTTTATCATAGATTTCATTCTTTTCCAAGCTTGAGCAACATGTTCATTATCAAACTGAGTAAACTTCATAATATTGCTACGCAAGGATATAATCTTAGCAGGAGGATAGTATCTACCAATAAAAGCATCCTTACACTTAGCCCATGAATCAATACTATTCTTAGTCAAAGACAGCAACCAATCTTTAGCTTTTCCTCTCAAAGAAAAAGGAAACAACTTGAGCTTAATAATATCACTTTCTACATCCTTATATTTCTGCATCTCACATAGCTCAACAAAATTGTTGAGATGAGCTGCAGCATCTTCAGTACTAGCACCAGAGAATTGCTCTTTCATAACAAGGTTTAACAAAGCAGGCTTAATCTCATAAAAGTTTGCAGCAGGAGCAGGTGGTGCAATAGGAGTGCAGATAAAATCACTATTGTTCGTGCTAGTAAAGTCACACAACTTGGTGTTTTCGGGATTGGCCATTTCAGCAAAACGAAAGTAAATAAGTAAAAACAACTACCAAGGATTCTATTTTTTTTGGATTTTTGATATAAAACGATGCAGGTAAAATAAATAAAGTAAAGCAAAGCAATAACAAAGTAAATGATGTGTGTGTGAAAACTCCCCTCACAAAAGTCTTCTACTTCCTCCCCGGCAACGGCGCCAAAAAATTAGCTGCTGGCGCGTGGGTGACGGCACCAGAAGATTCCTTGTGCGTGGTGAATGACCAGCCAGTTGGGAACCCCAAGAGGAAGTTATGATGAGTATAGCAGCTAGTTTTCCCTCAGTTAAGAAACCAAGGTTTAATCGTTCTTGGAGAGGAGAGACAAACGACTGAAGGTGATGCTTGCTAGCTTGCGACAGCTTCGGACAATTTATATATGGCGCCTCGTCCAAGCTTTGCTTGCTAGCTGCAACGCGGAACCTGCACACAACACAACCAAGTACTTTGTTCCCAACTTGCGATGAGGTTGTCAATCTCACCGGTTTGCTTGAAACAAAGGTTATGAGCGTATCGAGTGGAAAACAATAGAGTATGTGCTACCGGTTGATGGCGCCAGAAAATAAGCTGATGGCGTGTGGTTGACGTGGGAGCAGAATGTCCTTGTGCGTGGTGAATAACCGGCCCGTTGGGAACCCCAAGAGGAAGGTATGATGAGTGTAGCGGCTAGTTTTCCCTCAGTTAGGATACCAAGGTTTATCGATCAGGAGAGGAGAGACAGCGACGACTGAAGGTGATGCGGAACCTGCACACACACAAACAAGTACTTTGTTCCCAACTTGCGATGAGGTTGTCAATCTCACCGGTTTGCTTGAAACAAAGATTATAAGCGTATCGAGTGGAAAACAATATAGTATGCGAGTAAAGTAAACAGTGCGAGTAAAGTAAACAGGTGATAGCAATATGATGGAAATAGGACCGGGGTCCACAGTTCACTAGTGGTGTCTCTCCATAGATAAAATAACGCATGCTGGGTAAACAAATTACAGTTGGGCAATTGATAGAATAAAGATAACGTGATATGTCAAGAAAATCACTATGAGATTTACTCTGGGCATTACAACAAACTACATAGACCGCCATCCAACTGCATCTATGACTAATAATCCACTCCCAGGGATATCAATCCGAACACCCTAGAAGTGTTAAGTTGCGAACAACAGATAATTGCATTAAGCAAAGTGTGTAATGTAAACAAAGCATATGCCCTTGAGCATATGAATGTTGTTTTCTCCCTAGTAGCAACAGCACAACTACCACCTTAGAGGTTTCTGTCACTCCCCCAGGTGAAATAGAGGCATGAACCCACTATCGAGCATAAATAACCCCTCTTGGAATCACTAGCAACTACTCGGCCAAGATAGCTACTAACAACGGAGAGCATGCAAGATCATAAACAACATAGAGATAACAAAAGATAATATTCAGTACAGCAACTTAATCATAAACACCAATATTCATCGGATCCCAACAAACCAAACATGTAGAATTACATAACGGTGATCTCAATCATGTAGGGCAGCTCATGAGATCTAAACATGAAGCACATGGTGGAGAAGACAACCATCTAGCTACTGCTATGGACCCATAGTCCAAGGTAGACTACTCACTCATCGCTCCGGAGGCAAGCATGGCGATGAAGAAGACCTCTGGTGGCGATTCCCCTCTCCGGCAGGATGCCGGGAAGAGCTTCTGGACCCTCCCGATCTTCGGGTCGACGGTGGCGGCGGATCGCGATGTGTTCTGGAAATCTGATCGGGTACTTAGGTTTTTTCCGTCGGGGGGTCTTTATAGGCGAAGGGGCGATGTCAGAGGAGGGGCCAGGTGGCCTCACACGGTGGTGGCGCGGGCTAGGGGCTGGCCGCGCCACCCCTGTGTGTGGGCCCCTGGTGCCTCGCCTCCTACTCTCCTTCGGATCTCTAGAAGCTTCCGGGTAAAATAAGACTTTAGGAACTTGTTTCGTCCAATTCCGAGAATATTTCCTGTGTATCACTCTGAAACACAAAAACAGCAGAAAACAGGAAACTGGCACTGTGGCAACTTGTTAATAGGTTAGTTCCGGAAAATGCATAAAAGTGCCACTAAGTGTAACGAAACAATAGGCAAATGGTGTAAAAACAAGCATGGAGCATCAAAAATTATAGATACGTTTGAGACGTATCAAGCATCCCCAAGCTTAACTCCTGCTCGTCCTCGAGTAGGTAAGTGATAACAAAAGAATAATTTTTGAGGTGACATGCACCTACACAATCTTGATCATATATGTAAGCATTTGTGAGCTGGGATCATAAGAACTTAAAACATGGGCATGAAGATATAATCATGACAATAAGAACTTAGCAACCATGTTGTAAACATGCAAATGAACACAAACAAAAGATCATGAAAATAAAACAATGAAAGTCAAACGTGTGTTCAAATCATAAGGAAAAAACATACAAATGGCTTTCAGCTTGTCCTTCAAAGAGAGCAAAACATAAATGCATAGGACACCTTCAAGTTTAAGAGGGCGACTAGATACAAATAATTTAAGAACAACTGAAACCAACAATATGAGTCAATCAATGAACTTTGGGACAATGCATATCACACTAAGAATGACAACTATGCTCTCTTAATGGTGCATAAAGAAAGAAGGTGGTGACTCAACATAAAAGTAAAAGAAAGGCCCTTCGCAGAGGGAAGCAGTGATTGCAACTTTTATAACCTTCAAAAATTATGGTACTTACCGACTTTGAGCTCTCATTGCCCCCATCATAAGCATCTTGAATGGTTAAAGTTAATGCGAGAACAATTATGATGCATATGCTTGACAAATCATAAGTTGAAAACCTCGTGCCCCGTGAATACGAGTACCCAAACCTCATGCTACTTTACTTAGAGTCCCAAGCAAGGCTCTTGTCATTGTAAGTATATGCATATCATTGAGAACCGCCAATGGGGTACCTCCGTGCCCGATGACATGGAACAAGCCCACACCAAAATGACAGGACAAGCAGACAATGAACACCTCGACATCTCTTTTATTTGCCATTTGTTTAGCTTTTTATTGTGAGATGCGTCGTCGAATGTTCACCATGGGTATGCTGCAAATTTCCACCATGAATTATGCATGGCTTAGATTGGCGGCCCGGCGTTTCCCTAACACATATACAAACTCCATGATCCCCACAAGATTCCCAATTCATTTCACACCGCGGGCATCCATAAACAAAAGATCACGATATCAACTCAAATAAGAAGTGCAATGTTGAAAGCTTGCCCATGAAAGCATGGCTGGGCTAGTCTCCAACTTACAACTTGCAAGCATAACAACTCAACATAAGAGGCCATAATGTCAAATTTTTAAGAACAGGAAAAAGTAAAGTGTGCCTTCCGGTTTGTGAGAGCTTTACTGACCGAATTTCGCATAACACTGGTAAGAGTTTAATTTGAAGAGAAAATAAAAGCAAGTCAAATTTACTTGGAATAGCAAATTGCTAGTAGGTATGTATGGTGGACACTTTGGAAAACTTTGGCTTTTAGGAGTTGGATGCACGAGTAGAGCTCATACTCAGTACAAGGCGAGGGCTAGCAAAAGACTGGGAGCGACCAACTAAGAGAGCAATAATGGCCATAATCATGCAAAGCGACAAAGCGACGTTAAAAGAAGCATACGATGGCATCAAAAGTCAAAAACTAAATGATCATGAAGGCTATTGGCGACTTTGTAAGAGTCTAACATGTGTGAGCATGCGCCAAGTCAACCCAAATAAAGCATCAAGGAGAAAACCAAAATAATGCTTCCATACAATAAAAACAACGCATGATATTTTCAAAGGCTCATTAAGCAATCTCAGTTATTTGAGACAAGTCATGCTACAACAAAACCACTAAGCATACTATCAAAAAGACATCAAGCATGACATGAAAAAGCCTAAGCCGCAGTCTACACAAGCTCCTTCTTGTACCACTATTTTGCACAAAGCTTTTTCTCTTTTCCAACACCATCTGAAATTTTTATAAACACCTCTTTTGATGAAAACCAATAAAGATCAGAGGCAAAAATACACCTTGATGAAAAGATATGACAAGATCTGAACGCAAATCAAGGCGAAAACGAAAACCAAAAGCAGTAGCAGAAAAATAAGAACACCCGGCGAAATTGTAAGAATGAAAATCGAAGTGTTCTTTCCAAATGAAAATGAGTACATCTCCTCCAAAGGAAATTTGTTGGGGTCCAACCATTTATTGCAGTAAACAAACAAACTAAACCAACTAAGAAAACTAAAACAACTGACGCTCCAAGAAAAACACATAGTGCATGAAGCAATAAAAATATAGTGTTTTGAAAGGTGACCTGATTTTTGCCGATGAAGAAGGGGTGCCTCGGGGGCATCCCCAAGCTTTGACGCTTGTACTTCTTGGATATTTCTTGGGGTGATGCGTGGGCATCCGCAAGCTTGAGCTTTTGTCCATTCTTCTACTCATCTCATCATTCTCCAATCCCTACACTTGAAAACTTCCTTCATACAAAACTAAACACAAATCTATTAGCAACATTAGTGCAAGCATAACATATAATCAATCCTCTTTTAGCTTCAGGTTTCAACTCAAAACACCACATATATAGCAAATACTACTGTAGCAACCTCCCAAAAAGTTCCGTGATCAAAAGAACTCAAAAGAAAGCGATAAAGTGGCAAACACAAATATTGGCAGAAATCTGTCAAAACTGAACAGCTGACAAAGGTCGAATTTTTGAGGAATTTTTTGTTGCTCAAATCAAAAAGTGTTCAACTAACAAAAGTTTGGATATAACCTGGGGCATATGCACAAGAAATCGCAGGTCCAAAAGATAAACAGAGAATTTTCACGAATTTTTACGGTGCAGCACCGAAAACAGTTTCAGGACAGCAACATCTCCAAATCTTTACCTCACTCAAATTAGAGGCTTCTCTTGGCACAAAAACGAAATAAACAAGATAAGGAGCGGTCATTACAGTAGTAATGACTTCCAAGACTCAAATAAAAGAAAAAGTACTGAAAAGAAAACATTGGGTTATCTCCCAAGAGTGCTTTTCTTTAACGCCTTTGAGCTAGGCGCAGAAAATTGCGAATCAAGTAATATCAAGTGATGAGGCACTAGGTTCAGCACGTGCCTTACGTCTCCCTTTCTTACCTTTGCTCTTGACTCTAGGAAAGACATGGTTATTGCAAGGTGGAGAGGTAAATGTTATATTGCCTTTTCCCACATCGATGACGGCGCCCAGGAGCTTCAGAATGGATCTTCCAAGTGTGATTTGTCCTTTTCCTACACATTCAATAACAAGATAATCAGTAGATATCATTCTTCCTAGGACTTTTGTAAAAACTCCTTTAGCTATTCCAAGGGGAAATATAGTGGCATTGTTAGTAAGAGAAATTTCTTCTCCTCCCTCAAAAAGCTTCCAAATGCTCAAAGATTCATAAACATCCTTTGGCATGAGACAAAATTCAGACATAATATCACAACGAGCATGAAAAGTTTCACCACTAATGGTGATTTTTATCGTAGGATGCCAACTCGAAGGTTCAGTATTTGTTGGCACATAATCAAAATACTGGAGCAAAGTATTGTAGCAAGAATTCAAACTAGCAGCGCGAGTCTCAAGAGTATTAAGTCTATTAAAAATGCTCACAAGGGAGGAATCAAAATAGGTTGGCATGCTATAAATTGTAATCAACTTTTTTATAATATTGAAGGCTTGATCTCCATCACAATGAAGGAAATCTCCTCCTGCAGTAGCATCCAAAGCATATCTATAACGAAGAGAAAGTCCAAAGTAAAAGCTACTAAGAAGCAAACTCAAAGTCATTTTAGGTTCAGTTTTTTCATGCCAATCATAAATTCTAGACCAAGCTTCTTTAAAGCTTTCCTCATCTTTCTGCTTAAAAGTAAAAATCATGTCCTCGGGCGACATAGTAGTAGCAACTGAACTAGACATAATAAACTAAAAGTAAAGAAATAGCAACTACCAAGGATTCTAATTTTTTTTGGGTTTTTGATAAAAAGCAATGCAAGTAAAATAAATAAAGTAAAGCAAAACAATAAAACAAAGTAAAGGATGTGTGTGCGAAAAACTCCCCTCGCAGAAGTCTTCTCTTCCTCCCCGGCAACGGCGCCAGAAAAGTAGCTGCTACCGGTTGATGGCGCCAGAAAATAAGTTGATGGCGTGTGGTTGACGTGGGAGCAGAATGTCCTTGTGCGTGGTGAATAACCAGCCCGTTGGGAACCCCAAGAGGAAGGTATGATGAGTGTAGCGGCTAGTTTTCCCTCAGTTAAGATACCAAGGTTTATCGATCAGGAGAGGAGAGACAGCGACGACTGAAGGTGATGCGGAACCTGCACATACACAAACAAGTACTTTGTTCCCAACTTGCGATGGGGTTGTCAATCTCACCGTTTGCTTGAAACAAAGATTATAAGCGTATCGAGTGGAAAACAATATAATATGCGAGTAAAGTAAACAGTGCGAGTAAAGTAAACAGGTGATAGCAATATGATGGAAATAGGACCGGGGTCCACAGTTCACTAGTGGTGTCTCTCCATAGATAAAATAACGCATGCTGGGTAAACAAATTACAGTTGGGCAATTGATAGAATAAAGATAACGTGATATGTCAAGAAGATCACTATGAGATTTACTCTGGCATTACAACAAAATACATAGACCGCCATCCAACTGCATCTATGACTAATAATCCACTCCCGGGGATATCAATCCGAACACCCTAGAAGTATTAAGTTGCGAACAACAGATAATTGCATTAAGCAAAGTGTGTAATGTAAACAAAGCATATGCGCTTGAGCATATGAATGTTGTTTTCTCCCTATTAGCAACAGCACAACTACCACCTTAGAGGTTTCTGTCACTCCCCCAGGTGAAATAGAGGCATGAACCCACTATCGAGCATAAATACCCCCTCTTGGAATCACTAGCAACTACTCGGCCAAGATAGCTACTAACAACGGAGAGCATGCAAGATCATAAACAACATAGAGATAACAAAAGATAATATTCAGTACAGCAACTTAATCATAAACACCAATATTCATCGGATCCCAACAAACCAAACATGTAGAATTACATAACGGTGATCTCAATCATGTAGGGCAGCTCATGAGATCTAAACATGAAGCACATGGTGGAGAAGACAACCATCTAGCTACTGCTATGGACCCATAGTCCAAGGTAGACTACTCACTCATCGCTCCGGAGGCAAGCATGGCGATGAAGAAGACCTCCGGTGGTGATTCCCCTCTCCGGCAGGATGCCGGGAAGAGCTTCTGGACCCTCCCGATCTTCGGGTCGATGGTGGCGGCGAATCGCGATGTGTTCTGGAAATCTGATCGGGTACTTAGGTTTTTTCCATCGGGGGGTCTTTATAGGCGAAGGGGCGGTCAGAGGAGGGGCCAGGTGGCCTCACACGGTGGTGGCGCGGGCCAGGGGCTGGCCGTGCCACCCCTGTGTGTGGGCCCCTGGTGCCTCGCCTCCTACTCTCCTTCAGATCTCTGGAAGCTTCCGGGTAAAATAAGACTTCAGGAACTTGTTTCGTCCAATTTCGAGAATATTTCCTGTGTATCACTTTGAAACACAAAAACAGCAGAAAACAGGAAACTGACACTGTGGCAACTTGTTAATAGGTTAGTTCCGGAAAATGCATAAAAGTGCCTCTAAGTGTAACGAAACAATAGGCAAATGGTGTAAAAACAAGCATGGAGCATAAAAAAATATAGATACGTTTGAGACGTATCAGTATGCGAGTAAAGTAAACAGTGCGAGTAAAGTAAACAGGTGATAGCAATATGATGGAAATAGGACCGGGGTTCACAGTTCACTAGTGGTGTCTCTCCATAAGATAAATAACACATGCTGGGTAAACAAATTACAGTTGGGCAATTGATAGAATAAAGATAAACGTGATATGTCAAGAAGATCACTATGAGATTTACTCTGGGCATTACAACAAGATACATAGACCGCCATCCAACTGCATCTATGACTAATAATCCACTTGTGGCGAATCAATCCGAGAACTCCACAAGTATTAAGTTGCGAACAATAAATAATTGCATTAAGCAAAGTGTGTAATGTAAACAAAGCATATGCCCTTGAGCATATGAATGTTGTTTTCTCCCTAGTAGCAATAGCACATCTACAACCTTAGAGGTTTCTGTCACTCCCCCAGGTTAAATAGAGGCATGAACCCACTATCGAGCATAAATACCCCCTCTTGGAGTCACTAGCAACTACTCGGCCAAGATAGCTACTAACAACGGAGAGCATGCAAGATCATAAACAACATAGAGATAACAAAAGATAATATTCAGTACAACAACTCAATCATAAACACCAATATTCATCGGATCCCAATAAACCAAACATGTAGAATTACATAACGGTGATCTCAATCATGTAGGGCAGCTCATGAGATCTAAACATGAAGCACATGGTGAAGAAGACAACCATCTAGCTACTGCTATGGACCCATAGTCCAAGGTAGACTACTCACTCATCGCTCCGGAGGCAAGCATGGCGATGAAGAAGACCTCCGGTGGCGATTCCCCTCTCCGGCAGGGTGCCGGGAAGAGCTTCTGGACCCTCCCGATCTTCGGGTCGACGACGGCGGTGGATCGCGATGTGTTCTGCAAAAGTGATCGGGTACTTAGGTTTTTTCCGTCGGGGGGTCTTTATAGGCGAAGGGGCGATGTCAGAGGAGGGGCCAGGTGCCCTCACGCCAGGGTGGCGTGGCCCAGGCCCTGGCCACGCCAGCCCTGCATGTGGGGCCCTGGTGGCCCCCCTCCTACTCTCCTTCGGATCTCTGGAAGCTTCCGGGTAAAACAAGACTCCAGGAACTTGTTTCGTCCAATTCCGAGAATATTTCCTGTGTATCACTTCTGAAACACAAAAACAGCAGAAAACAGGGAACTGGCACTGTGGCAACTCGTTAATAGGTTAGTTTCAGAAAATGCATAAAAGTGTCACGAAGTGTAACGAAACATTAGGCAAATGGTGTAAAAATAAGCATGGAGCACCAAAAATTATAGATACGTTGGAGACGTATCAAAAACCACCCGAGGGATTGACGAAGCTGAATGTCGACGGTTCTTTCTGTGCGGCATCGGCGTCCGGTGGTACAGGTGCATGTTACGCGACAAGGAAGGCACCGTCATCTTCTCAACTTGTTGTCACCTGCAACCTTGTCTAAACCCACTCGAAGCTGAGCTCGAAGCATGCCGTGATGGTCTTGCTTTGGCCCTTGACTGGTCCACTCTACCTTGCATGGTGGAAATGGATTGCCCCGAGGCCGTGAAGATGATCCGTTCGGGTGAGCTTGACCGCTCACCATTCACAGGCTTAGTCCAGGAGATCAAGCACCTATTGGCATCAAGAAGTGATATGATAATTGACACTATTGATCATGAGCAAAATCGTGTAAGCCATGTTTTGGCAAACTTAGGTCGTAATAGTTCTGGCACCCTTCTCTGGCCGGGGTCAGGTCCTGTGAATGTAACGGCTCTATGCCGAGACGACTGTAATCTGTTTGACTGATCAATATATCTCCCATCCGCAAAAAAAAAGCTCTGCCAAAGGACGCGATGAGAAGACGCTTGAGGCCTGGTGGTGCGACCTACCTTGGTGGGCCTCCCATTTTTAGCTCGTTAAATCCCCTGGGGCTCTACTTTATCTCACTAAATTCGTATGCAAATTATCTAACCAGCCGTGTTCATCTAGCTCCATTTAGAGTTACGTAGCTCCCTGAAAGTCAGAAATACTAATATAATGTTTTTGTGCCCTCTAGAGTTTGAAACAAAATAATGGTGATCTTTTGGGAAATCCCAAAAGGTAATAGAACTCAAGGTAATAACTCATAATAAGATGTAAATGTGTTGGAATATAATACTAATAAATTAAAATGAACATAGATAAATTTCACATGTATCAAGAGGCACGCCACTGAGCTCATAGCCAACAATATCGATGACGATGAGGAACGGAGAGAAGCCCCCAACCACATTAGGGAGCTACGTGTGGGCCTGCAATCTGGGAAAAGTCATACAAACTTTTTTCCTTCAAGCAGCACCCCCACATACTCGTTCTTCACGGAGCCTATCCACTGATTATCCTTTGACATAGTTGACGAGAGATTGTCATGTCGCGGTAAATTTATCTACTCCATCCAATTCATATTACCTTTTGTAAATACAGATATATCTAAACAGTCGGGGAAGTACTACTTCCTTGTGCTATAATAAATATCGGATGATTTAATACAACTTAGTACTACATACTAAATTTTTAGAAAATCAGGGATTCATCCCAGTTCCATTTCAAACGAAACGAAACCGCACCGTCACAGAGATTCAACAGCTTAACAACATAAGTCTGCTACCTAAAGAAACTAGAGTAGAATAAGTTCTGCAAAAGGTAGAGCGACACCCGACAGGGATGGTCCAGAACAAAACCAAAACGCCCAGCTAAACAGGTAGAAACTATCCTATTACAAAATTAGCGATACTTTTTATAAAACGGAGGAAATGTGATAAATCCGTAATCAGAGCTCTCTGAAACCACCGTGAAAATCCAAGAATCCATGACCTGATGCATTAACTCATAGGTTTCAGCCTTCCACACACGCAGTCCGTAGCGAATACGAGCTGCAAAAATTGCACTTACCCTGTAAACACCCAACATATGCTCGGTATAGGACGCCTTTCGCGTACGTGACAGTCCGATGTCATCGAGCTACGTGTCGACACGAATTATATCTAGGCTGCTAGGTGCTCATATCAGCTGAGCTAGCCTGTTTGAGTTTGCGCACTGTAGCTGTCCAACAAAGTGAAAATGGAGGCGAGCGAACAATGAGTGACGGAGGCCAGCATTCAACCACCACTGTTCTTCCGTCCGTTCTGGGAATTTTTTTTTTTGTACAAGCGGGGGTCGGGGTCTAGAAGGACCCCGAGTTGTTTCCATTAAACGGTGATATGTACATAATTAAGTGCAGCCTTTTTTCCAAACTAGCCCTAGGAAATCTCCTATCTACGAAAAAGGCCTTACTTTTTACAGAAACCACCCTAGAACTAAAAGATAACTTGCAATCAAGTCCTGGGGCTTCTCCATCACCCTTCGTCGGCGTCCTCCAGGCGATGCCGCCGAGGAACAGGGGCAAACTGCCTAGGGGCCCCCTTCCGACAACTAGCGGCCACCACGGTCCCTCAGATCGCCGCGGGGAACGCATCACTTCGCGACGATTTGGGTTCGGGCACCCGTGATGGTGCTGGATCAAGGCCTCCGATGAGGAGGTTGAAGACAAGCCGCTTCGATGGCAGATTGCGGTGGCGCAACGGCCATCCACATGGATGAGCTCGGGAAAAGATCTCCCCCGACCTTCTCTTCTTTTGCAGTGAAGCAACAGCAAAACGCCCCTTATCAGACCGCCATGGCCGGAAGGAAGAGGACGCCACTGCAGCACACCACAGCTCCTGAGAAGGAGAGGCTGCTTATTGAAGAAGGCTTCATCGACTCCACCCTCCAAGCCGCACCACCACCTCGATGGCGTAGCAGAAGATAACATCGACGAGCACCCAGCGCTGCAGCAGAGCACCAGCGTGCATGACCTCCAGAGGGAGAAGCTAAGAAGAAGAAATCCTAAAACTACAGAGAGCCAGACCCCCCTCCCACCCGCCACCGGCCACCATGGCCGCCGGCGACGAGAGGGAGAGAGGCCGGCGGTGAGATCTGGAAGAAGGTTCAAGGAGAGGACCACTTGGGTCAAGTCGCCACAGGGGCAAGTCTCTTTCCGTTGTTCTGGGAAGAATTGTCG
Source organism: Dactylis glomerata (assembly GCA_007115705.1). NCBI lineage: Eukaryota > Viridiplantae > Streptophyta > Magnoliopsida > Poales > Poaceae > Dactylis > Dactylis glomerata. The sequence continues at coordinate 1,480,549 of QXEO01001291.1, forward strand.
TAGGCGATGAGGCCCAGATATAGGACGCAATCAGTGTGCCACACCTAAAAAGCATTTCACATGCGGTACGAACGTGTGTAATTGCGACACGCGGAGAATTGTACTCCCAGCAGGACTACTAGTACGTGAAAAGATTATTTTTTTCCCTGCTCGCGAAGCTACAAGCACCGTCCACCGGATTTTTATCCTCCCAGACGGTCCGTGCAGAAAAAATCTGAGATATAGAGGGGAATCATTCGGCCGTTCACACACTGTCCGTGGACAAGTATCAGCTGCCCCAGAGATATTTCTACGCGCGAGGCAAAAATGCCCTTCGCTTCCGGAGTTCTCACCTCGGCTAGTGGCAATTATCATCTGTACTCCGTTCAGTCAAATTCCAATTTCCTTCAGAAGCGAGATGCAGCACACTGCACAAATGGGCCGTGCTGAACTGAAGTGAGCACCGTCGAAATGCTGATATAGGTCATGTGCGCCAACGATCCGGCGACACCCGTCCATATCCCCTGCCCCGCGCTCCCGACGTGCTCAGCCAGATCACGGGATTTCTACAGCCGGTGCGGCTGAGAGACGGATAACTTTATGATCTTCTAGCGTTGCACTTTGTTAGGCATTTTTATATGGCTGGTTCATGTGGAGACTTTGTGTGATCCGTGATCTGTAATAATTTGTAATACTATTTTGAGACTGAGTTTTAATAAATATCGTATGCATCAATTGCAAAGGCCGGGGTCACCCCATTTCGGAAAAAAGATCGATGCAAGAACGCACGCATGCGACAGCCCTAGCTCCCCACGCAATTTCCCAGATTCTACCCTATACGCAGCGATCGAGCTCGGTCGGAGCAGGAGCATCGGTGGATAATCACCATAGCCGTAACATCTCCGCGCTATCCCTTCCTCCTCCTTGCGAGTCCGCCGTGGCCACAGAGCCACAGGGATCGCTCGACAGCTCCGCCGCCGAGTTGGCGTTACCCGCGAAAAGCCCACTGCGGTCGCCGTCGCCGTTCCCTTTTTGGTCAGCAGGAGAGCTACCTTCTCCGGGACCGGGAGGTTTGCTGCTGTTCTTCGCTCCAATCTGCAGCACGCCGTTTCCTCCAAGATATCTGCGCTTAATTAATGAGCACGCCGTATCAACGTAACCATCGCTGAATCATGTATAGCACTATAACAGCTGTAGCTAATTTGGTTTGAACGAACTGGAACTCAAACCAAATTCCGTGGCGAATTGCTGGCCGGGAAGGGCGAGATTTCAGGTAGTATCTCTCTTGCTACACGCACGTATAGCGCTAGTGTTCCACGTTATCCGGGAGCGCTAGGTTTCAGAGACCAAGGGAGTGAAAAAATATCGCGCGAGTAGATGGCGATTTTCCACGTCGATCGCCCGGTTTACTTACCTGCTAGCTGATCTGCCGCGTCAGCGTGAGTACGTCAATCCTGCTTGTGTGGCGCTGGCTCTGGCAAATATCGCAATGGAGGCGTGATTCATATCTTCCCAAATTTGGACTACGTCGTGCAAAAGATCGAGAAACGGAAAATCTACCACGCGCAGCTTGTGCCGAAAGTTCTTTCAATGTCTTGTCTTTCTAGTAAGCTTGGCCCTTTAATTATATATTTCTGGCATACTTAAGACTACTTTTAGATCTGTGGGATACTGGGAGGTTATCTCTCTCTAAAGTGAGCGGAAATCATAATGATGTTTCCTAGGATATTACAAGTATAGAGATATAGTTGTGGGCAAATGTCGCAATATTTGTGTTTTGCTCAGAAATCTTTGCAAACAACCAACTGACATGAAAGCATACATCTCTAAATTTTTGACATATTTCATGATACACTTCAATGTTTTTTCTGGCATGCAGGAGCATATACTCTTGGGAGCCGAACTCCATTCCTGCATAATCCTAGTAGAAGTTCTTTGTTGAGGTAAGTTAACACTTGACAAAGCAAAGTGTACTATAAAATATAAAACTAAATCCTCATGAATAGTCAGTGGGAGCATCGAAATTGTCTCTTTTACATAGGCCACATTTTTTTTCCAAAAGTTTGTGTACGAACATGGAATCTCCAGATGTACATGCGATTTTATGAAACTTTTGTAACATTTTGAAATGCGTTCTTAGACTATGCAAGTGTTGCTTGAAATACCTCGAGTGAATCTTATTTCTTAAGTAATTTTTTTTTAAAATATCTTGGTTACATCTGTTGCAACAGCTTTCGCTAGCTTGGTACTCTCTGTTGATATTTACCCTGCGTTTTGGGTTTAGTCAAAGTCAAACTTTATAAAATTTGATAAAATATATTGAAAAAAGGAACAACATCTAGAATATAATATTAGCATCATTAGAATTGTCATAAAATGTATTTTCATATTATATAAGTTTGGTAAATCAATGTTAATACTTTTCGCTACATATTTAGTCAAACTTAATTTTTTTTAACTTTAACTAATGCCAAAACGGAGGGTAATAAAAAAGGAGGAAGTATATATTTTGGGCCAGCCAAGTTACCCATTCAAGCCTTAGAGCATCTCTAGCAGAAGCTCTATTTTGGTGCTGTAAAAGCACTTTACAGCGCGCTCGATCCATGTTTCACGTGTGAGTCCATGTTTATCTCCAATAGAAGCTCAAAATTTCGGGGCTATAAAAATGGATACTTGTTGGTGCGCGCGATTTGTGCCGCGCGGTCTTTTCTGCATGGTACATATAACGCCCGAGATAGCATTTTTATCCCATGCTCTTTCTTACAGCGCCAGTTACAACATCTATTGAAGCATCAATTTAGACCTTCTCTGCGCTAAACGAGCTATTTTTTTTAACGCATACGCGTTATACAACGACTGTTGGAGATGGTGTTAGGCTAAGAAGAGCACGAGCGTATAGGAGCTCCTAGTTCCCACACAATAGCGTGCCCTATTGTGTTTACGCCCGCGTCTGCTTTTTTATGGGCCAGGCTCATGTACAGGGTCACCTTTTCTTGCATGTTTCTCGCACGCTCATGTCCTATGTTTCTTCCTTGTTTATGGAGCACGAGAAAAGTGAATAGTTTCTAAATTCAAAACATTTCTAAAATTCGTATTTGAACAAAATTGTAAAATAAAAAAATCTAATCTGAACAAATTTAGAATATGAATAAATTTCAAAATTCAAACAAATTTTGGATGTGAACAAATTTTGTATTTAAACAAAATGTGAATTTGAACAAAAAACAAATTTGAACAAACTTTGAAATTGAGCTAATTTCGAAATGAAGAAATATTTAATTTGGATAAATTTTGTATTGGAATAATTTTCAAATATAAAAATGTAAATCTTAACAAAATTTGAACATGAACAAAAAAATTGAAAACTAGAAAATAATGTTTTTTAAATCCGAACAAAATCTATATAAAAACTTGAACCACAAAAACCGTAAGACCAACAAAAACCATCTAGACATTAAAACCAAGGAAAAACCATGTGAAAAAAAAACAAAAAAGCTCCTAATAGGCTGCGGCCCAAATCAGCATCCTAGCGTGCACTATTAGCGCACGCTGATGGACGGTAAATAGAAAACGCCCGAGCATACCCTATAGATTAAAGGCTTGTGTTAAAAAAATATTGAAAGAATCTGTTTGTTACAGGAGAAAACAGAGAGGTCTAGGCCTAGTAGCAAAACCAGATTTTGAGGTGTCCATGACAGTTGACAAGCTGGGCCATCAGCAGGCTGCAACTTGCAAAAGGCAAGCACGATGGCCTCACCGTACGATTAAATCTAGCCCAGAACATATGTTGGTTTGAACCTAAATTCACCCACGTGTAGGGATCTCAACGGATTGGACCTGAGCAGACTGCTATTTCACATCCTTTATTATATTTTTGTGGCGGTTTCAGAACGGAGGGAGATGAGGAGATTCGAGGAAATACCACTTGTCAACACATCATACGAACTAGAATTCTCTATTTTGTTGCACGTAAACTAGATTCAATAATAGTATTCTATAACCTATGTTAAGATTTGAGAAAAGTTATAAAACATACTCTCTAAAATCATGTAGCAGCATATCTAAACATAATAAAATGAACTCAACCACAAACAAATATATCATAGCTCATTAAAGTCACATAAATATATTTGTGGGGAACATGTCGTACATTATTTCTTTGTTAGATCTAGTAGAACAGTAAATGTAGATAAGCATTTTCTAGCCCCAAAATAAATTTACAAATATCCATTTACAAAATACTATTTCTATTCACAATGCATCTTCCACTAATATAACATCATTAATGTTAATTAACATCTCTTAAGTTATAGTTACATGGCTACTCTTAAGATGTGTGAAAAAATTGTGAAGTTGTTAAGGCTTTTTATTAATGAAAAATTATATACATTTGGCGGTACAATAAATTTGAAAGTAAAAAAGATAAGTATAATAGAAAATTTGATATCTCAAACCATTCAGACTAAATAAAACATGTATATAGTTATTACAACCTGACAAGTTGTTGCAACAAAGGGTACACCAAAATCAACATGAGCTATTGATTCTGCATCTCCACGGTGAGGAATCAATTGCATGGTGGCTCGCGATTGGCAAAGACGACTAGTCTAATCAGCTTCGGCAAAGACGACCCGTCTAATCTATTTTCGGCAAAAACAACAAGTTTGTTAACCAGGCGGGACCAGCTGGGGAGGAACATGTTGGCTTTGCCCAAGATGATTTTTTCAAAACTATTACTCTCTTTGACAACTATTACTTGTTTCTAGTATAGACATATTTAGATACTGAAATGTGTTTAGAGATATCTACATTGATAATCGACTATTATTAAAAAATACTGAAATGTGTCTACACTATCTAGATACTAAAATGTGTCTAGATATATGTATAATTACAGCCCAACCCAAAACTGGTTACCTATTTATATATCCCCTGATGTTGTAGCCCTAGGCACTAGCTCCATCTATTTCGCTAGCACAATTCAAGCAAAACCTTGTCAAGGCACTTTCATGTTTGTGAATCATGTTCATAGGAGGCACCCTCACAATGGTCACTGGATGAGCCAACCGAAATTTTTGACGTTGTCGCGATTGCGGTTTTTCCTGCCGACGGACCCGAAGATATCGGATCTGAGAAAGTTGAAGCTCCCGATCGTCAGATCCATATCCTGATCTATGTTTGCAAAGACCAGAGCTAGGGTGAGTGGGTGGGGTTGAAAATCTACGGTTTCAAAGGTGACCTGGTTTTCGTCGATCTTCGAGTTGCTCTTTGATGAAGGCAAAAAAGCCATCGAATTTATGATTCCAAGGCCCAAAGTTCCCACGGTCGGCGCCAATTGACGAGGATTTAAGTCGGTAATGTCCTAGATTAAAAACTTAAGATAGGGAGAAAATGTCGTCGGATGAACTCGAAGGTAAAGATTCAGACAAACAAGGCGAAACTTAATGTATGTTTGAGACAAAGCTTAATATTTTGGCTAAATCTCGATGTCCTCCTGACCTGCCTCTCCTGGCCCCTATTTATAGGCGGCTGGTCTCAAAGAACCGGTCGGGTTCTATACAAACTCGCCGTATATGGCGGTTTACATATTAGTTTCCATATTCGAATACAATACACTTTGACTTCTATTTTGGTGGGCGGGCGGGTGCATTGTCGAGGAGGAGTATTGTCTCTGTTGTCTCAAAAAAAAAACGATCGGGTGGGCCTCGGCCTAGCAACGAACTCCCTGGGCGGCGACACGTTCCGCAGCTACCAGGTTGGCATACACGACCTCCCGAAAGATCGGGAGTGTGGAAGACAATGTTAGCTTAATCTTGAATTAATTAGTATAAGCTAGGTACTAGTTTGAGTCCATCACGTAGGAGTACTACTTTACGCTGAGTCATCAGCTTGTTTTAGGAAAGTCTAAGTACTAGTTTAAGAGTCCTAATCTAGTTTGGTACTTGTACCGTGTGCAAGCGGCAGTACTAGTTAGGATCGGTCCGTGTCGTATTAGGTTTAGGTCTAAGTCGGTTTAGTAGTCTCTGGACGTGAGTGTATATATATATACAAGCACCAGCGATGAGTATTGTACTGAGAGCTGTAACACCGGAGATTAAGAAAATAAAAAATAAAAAAAAGTTTAGAGCAGCGATACGCACTTTGACAATAAAAGTAGCATTTGCATATGTTTATCTAGCTTCATGTAATTAATCTAGGGAAAAGATACATTGATGCGCCGCACATCATCCTCTCTCATGCGGCGGCAAATTTTTTGTGCTTTTCCCCTATAGGAGAGATGACATGCATGCATGCAGGAATCTTACACCTCAGGCTGACATCATGGCATTAATTGCTAAATTCGAAAATTCAAAATGATTTATCTCCCAAACCGTTAATTTGATTAGTGATCCGTTTTCACCGCCAAGTTCGTCTCGACGAGGGCTTCAAAACTAGATCCTATGTTGTTATATTTTGACCAATTTTTTCGGTGTGTCAATTACCAGATTACGTTACCACAGTTGCCCGATTAGTACTGAACAATTATCATAATAATTGTGCAGAGTTATAGATAACGTTCTATATTATATTTTGGACATCGAAATGATCTACACTATTAGAGTGCGCCTTAAAATATATCCCAACATCTAATATATGATATCGCTTAACAAAAGGTAGTATCATACACGCTGCATTGATATAGAAAGACATACATGAAACTAACAAACATGTTTTTAATCCGACAACTAAGTAGGGCATAATCAGGTAAGTATTGGATAACAATATGCCCACTACTTGAAACTTGAAACCACATACAATGATGTGACAACAATCTTGCAAATATCAACAATCAAGTTTTTTTAATCTGGTAACTAAGTAGTGATAATCCGGTAAGTATGTGATAGTAATCTGGTAACTGCTGACAGAAAAAAAAAGTTCTCAAAATATATCGACATGGGATTTAGTTTCGAAGATCTCATCGCGAATAAGCTAGTGGTGAAAATGGATTATCGATCGGATCAACAGTTTGAGAGATAAAACTTTTTAAAAATTCAAATTTAAAGAAATCTTTGATGACATCAGCCCACATAATTTGATAGTTGCATGCAAGAAGAGCCGCCGCACAGCCTTGCTCCCGTGCGGCGCCGCCGGGTAGCAGAGTCCATTAATCTATGGACAAATTCCAACAGACAGTGTGAAGGGCTAGGGCCAGGAGCTGGTGGGCTGGGCCACTAATACACATACATAATTATTTTCTAACAATATATGTGGGCGGGCTATGGCTCAGTTTAGCCTTAGCAAAGTTCCGCCTCTGCTGACATGCTCTAATACACATACATGCTCTAATTCCTTATCAACATGGGTTTACTACTATTCGACCGTATGAGCTCCATTTTCACCCCTAGATCCAAGGCAGTAGCTAGCATGACGATCAAGTACTGCTACAGCTTAGAAAAAGTTGAAGCGCATTCTATCGTAGATGTATTGCATAGAGGCTAGATCAAGACACGAAGCCAACAATTTTAGAGATGAACTGCGCTAACAGTTTGGTAGCTTATTTGGTCGGTGGAATATATTAGTGTTGCTTCCGTTTGTCTGGTGGTGGTGAAGAGGGTCACCAAGGTAGCTTGACATCATAGGGGGAAGAGGTGAAGATAAGCAACTCAAGCTTTAGACCAGGTCATGGGCATATGGGCATCGTGAGGCAAACGGAGGCACACAATATAGCAAAAGTTGCATCGTCTCTTGAAGTGGTAGGGTCTATTAATTTGATTTAAAGGATTTGCATAGCAATTTTGGAAGCTTTAAATCTTCAGAAATATTTCCTATGTTGGTTGTTTGATCTGTAGCACTGGATCATATAGTATTTTTTTCTAATGAATTCTTTGTACTAGATTTCATAGGTAATCTAACATCCACCGAAAACTATTTTTCGGAATTTTTGTTTTCCATGTGATAAAATCAAACAAATATTGGTGTATGCAAAGTTCTGTAGGATTGGAGTGGGCATGGCATTGCAATCCTTTGTTTTTCTTATTTTTGTGTTTCACCTACACTAAGAATCAAATAAGCCTATAAAAATGTATCGTTTATGTATCCTTGGTGTCATTGCAACATATAATTGGCAAGCGGTTCTCTATCTGGCCTGCATCCCGAAGTTAGACTGCCCAGAGCCGGCGTGATCATTCCAGCAAGTTACTCAGCTTGATTGTGCGGTATTCATTGAGAAATTAGAGCCTATTGAGACGTTCATGATATCACATCTCTTACTACCAGCAATCCTAGAGATAGAGAGTACTCTCTTCTACTAGAAGATTCAGCTATCTTTGCCCTGAAACTTTGTCGGATGAAAACTAGAGATCACTCCCCTCCCTCTACAAAAAGAATGCCTCTAAGAAAGGGGAATATTACAGTGAAGGAAAACTCATTCCTGTGCTTGGTGCGATTAGCTGAGTAGATCACTTGATAAGCAGTAAAGTGCATCACTACAATTGGGGACCTTCTTCACGTGCATCTTCCAACCTTGCCTTTGTATTGAACTTTCATCAGGACCATCTTCTCTTTGTATTAAATCTTGCCAGCCAGCCACAGATCTGTTCCGGTTTCTGAACGAGTAAATAGCACCTGTGGTCATTGAACTTGTAACGTACGTGCATTTAAGTCACTGAACTTGCAAAATAGACTAACCGGTCACTAAACTTGCATTCTTTGTGCACGCGAGGTCACAAACTGGTCAACTTAATGGTTTTTTACCAAAACCAGTCAATTGCGGGCCACGTGCATCTTTTGAGCGATCAACAGCTGACACATGGCGATGTGATTTTTTCAAAAAACACATGTATATTTTTTTCCTTACATGTGGGCCCTGCATGTCAATGGTAGATGAAAGAATTAAAATTATTACAATTAGGGATTCGAACCCTTGACCAAGACCTACAAGCACGCAGCCAAAGCCACCGACGCACAAATATAGATGAAAACATTCTCTTATATAGTACACTTTCGATTTGAGCATAGTTTTAAGTTTGAAAAAAATTCGAAATTTATTTAAGGGAATATATATACATCCTCCGTATAAGCGCTGGTAGTTTCGAAAAAAAATCGTATTATTTTGGGCTATAGAAAAAAGACAAATTTTTGGCATTATATAGGACCAAAATACGTATTTTTTGTCAGTAATTTATCTTTTTTATCTTCCAAAGTACATGGTATTTTGAAGAAAAATTTCTTTCGTACGTTCCTAACATATATATCTAGCTTAATACTTTTTTGCTAAAAAATTTAGACCCGAAAATAAACTTTTTGAAAATTTCGGAAAACAAGCTCAGACGTTTTGTATAATACATAAGTTGTCCCCTAATTTCAGACATACAAGTATCTGTGCCGTGGTGGCTGTACCATTTATGCCTGCGGCTGCAGATTGTGAGTTCGAGTTCCAACCTGTGCTATGAAAATTTTATTCGTGCTTCCATCACTGACAAGTAGGGTCAACATGTATGGAAGTATTTAGGGCTCATGTATCAGATAAAAAATATATGAGTTTTTTTTAAAAAAATATGGTGCCACATGTCAGCTGTTGATTGCTTAGAACATACACACATCCGGCGGCTGACTGGTTTTGGTAAAAAAAAACCGTTAAGTTGGTCGGTTTGTGACCATGCGTGCACCAAGAATACAAGTTCGGTGACTGGTTAGTCTGTTTTGCAAGTTCAGTGACTTAGGTGCACATACGTTACAAGTTCAGTGACCACCCGTGCTATTTACTCTTTCTGAACCACACGAGTGACTCTACCCATTCAAAGCTTGCGGTACTCTCGATATCACAGCTGCCCTCACTAGAACATTTTCAGGTCATTTGGATTTACTGTGACGTTACAGTTCGTATCCATGGGATTACTAGACTTGGATCAAATCTACAAACATATGCCACATCAATGTTCATACAAATGATTCATTGATCTAACAATTAACATTGCAGCTAGCTGTGCAGCAATCGCAGCTGAGCTAGCACACCATAATCAGAGCGACAGAACACAGTCGAAAGTTGCTGGTTTGCAATTTAATGAGTTAACGGCCCGGACACTATGCATGTCTGCTGAAATCATTGAGGGTCAGTAACCCGAAGCACAAGGCATCTCGATCATATATTCCCTGCGCTTGCCTGGCAGTCTTCTTCCTTCTCATCCCACTGGCCACCATCGATTCAAAGCATCCACGTCCACAATTCCATTTCGATTCACGGATGAGAAGCAGCATGGTGGCTCAAAGGTTCAAGCCGATCGAGCAGTGCGCGACGGAAGGCCGGTCGCAGCAGACGGTGGCCGCCGACCTGGACGGCACGCTGCTCCTGTCCCGAAGCGCGTTCCCCTACTACCTCCTCATCGCGCTGGAGGCCGGCAGCCTCCTCCGCGCGCTGGCCCTCCTCGTGTCCGTGCCATTCGTGTACCTCACCTACATCTCTGTCTCGGAGTCACTGGCCGTGCGCACGTTCGTGTACATCGCCGTCGCCGGCCTGAGGGTGAGGGACATCGAGGCGGTGGCCCGGTCGGTGCTCCCCAGGTTCTACGCCGGCGACGTGCATCCAGAGGGGTGGCGGGTATTTGGGTCCTTCGGCAGGAGGTATATCATCACGGCGAGCCCCCGGGTGATGGTGGAGCCGTTCGCCAGGGCGTTCCTCGGGGCCGACAAGGTCATTGGGACGGAGCTTGAGGTCGACAGGTCCGGGAAGGCGACGGGCTTCGTTACAAAGCCCGGCGTGCTCGTCCGCGAGCACAAGAGGCAGGTGGTGATGAGGGAGTTCGGCGACGCGCTGCCGGACGTCGGCATGGGGGACAGAGAGAGTGACTTCGACTTCATGTCCATCTGCAAGGTATGCTCAAGCGCTCAACCTCTCCATATTCCGTCAACCTGCGTGCCGCACCTGTAGCCTGTAGCGTTCTTTCGATATGCATCGCCGTGAGGCGTGAGCTAAGAAGCTATTTGACGTACCGAGTGATAACATGTAGTAGGCTCCAGCGGGTCCACGCAAAGGTCCATGCGAGGGTTTACGTTACGTGGCGTATTGGGAGGCGTCCTGCGCTCAAGCAATCCACTTGGTGGATCTTCTGTGGCTAAGCTCTTAAGGGCATATGGCCTATGTGTTTAGATCTGGCCACAGATAATCATAAGAGTGAGCGCCGCCCACCTATGCCAAACAATCCATTGCTTGGATCTTCTTGGATCTTCTCTGATCATGGCTTAAGGCCATGTGCCTCATATGGTCGATCATGCGAGTGGATTACTTGATCTATATGGCTGCCACACAAGACAGGACAGGATGCGTCGCGCGTCGGCACGCAAATTTTGTCTTGCCCTTGACGCAAATTTTATCCTACCCTCGATACAAACGGACCACGACGGACCGTTTGTGTCACCGGTTTGCGTTGGCCCGAGATGCCCTTACTGACTCATAAGTGTGGAGTACTAGCCCCAAGATCGCGTCCCGAAAACAACTTGGGATTCCAGGTTAAAAACAAGCTAAAGGACGAGTAACATTTTAACAAAGGGATTTGCTAGCTGAGAATTAGCTTAGGCCGCAGTTAACTCGTGGCCCGTTGGATTATTGGTCGCATCAAGATTTGTGTTCAGGCGGATTGTAGTTTGTCTTTGCTGTTAGTGGTTGGGCTGTTGTGCTGTTTGGACTACTTTTTTTTTGTCCTGCTGGTGTGTGTCCATTAGGCCTAAAGCCTTTCTCTATTTTGTGTGTTCCTTGTTGTTTTCGTAACGAGCTGAGTTGTGTTTTTGTCCTTGTAGGCTTTTTATGTGCTTTTTTTATTGTAGGTTTTTCGTTTTGTGTGGACCTTAGCACGGTTGTAACTGAGATTTTTTTTCAGTTGCAAGTGGAATTGCAACTGTGATTCTTTCCAATTGCGTGTGGAATTTAAATTGAGATTTTCTAGTTGTAAATTGAACTGCAACTAAGTTTTTTCCAATTACAAGTGGGTTTATACGTGAGATTTTCTAGTTGTAAGTGGGCTTGCAACTAGGATTTATCATGATTATAAATAAGATTGTAACTAAGATTTTTTCAGTTGCAAATGTAGTTATTACTGGGATTTTTTAGTTGCATGTGAGGTTGCATGGTGTTATTTTACCGAACATTGGAGGAAGAAATTTGGGGTTCCTTTTGACGCTGTAAGCAACAAAGTCAAGGGAAAATATATCAATGCATGGATGTACTTTGCATCATAGTACTTTCTTTAAAACTGTCAGTACATCATTATTTTAAATTATCAATATGATATATGGGAAACAAAATGAGCCTACGGACCCACTGGGCCAACAGACCAAGCCAAATCAAAACAAGCCGGAATAGCAGCATTCACCTGGGAAATAACAACGCTTGTACACCAAGTCAACCTATCTATGGGATTAAACATGATCGTTCAAAATCAACCCATATGATGCTAGCCGACTGAGAATTAGCTTAGGCTGGTTATAATGGGAAGTATCATATAGTAGTATCATGTATATGATACTTGTATATGATACTAATTTCATAATAGGGTTTGGCTATGTGTCAGTCGCCTGAGAAATTCTTATTTCTCAGTCACTCAGAAAAGTGCAACCGTAGTTTGAAGAAAAGTGCAACTACAACGAGTTGCACTTTTCTAACAGAAAAGTGCAATTGCACTTTTTTATGAGAAAAAGTGCAACTGATGCATATTTTTTAGGGTGGCTGAGAAATAAGAATTTCTCAGGCGCCTGTTACTTCGCAAATCCGTTCATAATACATGGTATCATAAACTAGTATCATATATTTATCATATTTATTATTTTGTACTTCTCAATATAAATGTGTGTACAAGATTTACTTCAGTTTAATGTTTCTCGTAATATGCGCTATAATATAGTATCTACCTATGATATTCTAATCTTCTCTTTCTTCATTAATTAACAGCCACATCAGCATTTGTGTGGGCCTAATTTGCATAATACGAGCTATGATACTAGCACTATGGCTAGCCTTAATTCTTAATCGGGTGATCATTAAAGGGACCCTTTGGTACAATATTATGCAAATTTATGATTAACAGCTTAAGTGCCAATGAGTGAGGGAGAGGAGATTCGAGGATATAACACTTGCCAACACATCAGACAAACTAGATTTCAGTATTCCATTTCACCTAAGCTTGATTAATAATAGTACTCCATAACCTTTGTGGAGATATTTTATAAGACACTATAAGTCATCTAGCAGCATATATATCTAAACATAATAAAATGAACACAGCGATAGATAAATATACCATAACTCATCAAAGTCATACAAATATATTTGTTGGGAACATTGTATATCTTATTTGTTTGTTAGATCTAGTATAACAATAAATGTACATAAGATTTTCTTGTCCCAAATAAAACTTACAACAAGTAACATCTCCACAATGTATCTTCCACAAATATAACATGTGTACATGTATATTAATATCTACCAACGCACAGTTACATGGTTACTCTTGGAACGTATGTGAAAAACTTTGTGAATTTATTAAGGCATTTATCGACAAAGCATATATACATTCTTTGGTAAAATAAATTTTAGAAGTAAAAAAATTAGTATAAAGCAAACAATATGTTGGACGCAATTAGACAAGTTGCAAATAACTGAAAACCCATGGGACAAAAACATTAGTAAACTAAAAAATTATGTCAACGTTTATCAGAAAGCAAAAACTGCATCCTAATGGTGTATTGATTAAGAAAGATTTTGACACATGGAACCCACATGGAATTAAGTGAAATTTCAAAAGCCTTGGATCCTCCTTTCTGTATCTTATTCCCCTCAACTCGAGGCCGGACTACATCTCCCTGAGTTTAGCTTCTCATGTTAATTGTGGAGTGAGAGAGAATGAAAGATAAGAAACCTGAGGTCCTGTTTGGAGTGAGCTTGCTCAAGTATTATAAGATACATCATTTCAGTATTTTTATAAATTCCCCTTAAAGAATAGTGAATTAAAATGCCACGATTTGACACACTATTCGGATATCATTTTGAAATTCTCAAATCAAACACACATGCTCATTTATTTCCTGAATCATTACACTTAGAAAAAAAGTGTGTGTGTGTGGGGGGGGGGGGGGGGGGGGATGTTACGGTAAACACACGATGTGATTTTTCCGCAATTAGTTATGCTTGCATCCAATTGTGCATGTGTGACATGGATTATGTGTTCTGCATACCAGATGCACATCCTCTTGAACCGCTATGCCATGACACATTTTGGCCTATTTTGACTCGTGGAGCGTGTGTGTGTGCATGCAGGAAGCGTACATCGTGACACGAAGCATGTACTGCGCGGTGCACAAGAACAAGCTGCAGAGCCCTGTCATCCTCCACGATGGCCGCCTCGTCCAGCGGCCGACAGATATCAACGCGCTGCTCACCTTCCTGTGGCTGCCGATCGGCTTCACCCTCGCGCTTCTCCGCGTGCACGTCAACCTGCTCCTCCCTGAGCTCCTCGTCTTCTACGCCTACAAGCTCATGGGCATCAAGCTCGCCGTGCGCGGCAACCCACCGCCGTCGCCCACGAAGCGCTGCCGGGGCGTCCTTTTCGTGTGCAACCACCGCACCGCGCTCGATCAGACCATGGTCGCCGCCGCGCTGGGCCGGAAATTGACATGCGTCCCGCTGTCCGGGGAGCACGACGGGGACGCGGCCCGCATCCGGCGGCTTCTCGAGGAGGGGGACGTCCTCGTTTTCCCCGAGGGCACCACCTGCCGCGAGCCGTTTCTCCTGCGCTTCAGCGCGCTCTTCGCCGAGCTCACGGACCGCATCGTGCCGGTGGCCATCACCACAAGGGAGAGCATGTTCCACGGGTCGACCGTGCGCGGGTTGAAGAGCATGGACCCCTACTTCTTCTTCATGAACCCGCGGCCGACGTATTCGATCACGTTCCTCGAGCAGCTGCCGAGGGAGCTCACCTGCAGCAGTGGCAAGTCGCCGATGGAGGTGGCCAACTACGTCCAGAAAATTCTGGCGGGGGAGCTCGGCTACCAGTGCACGAGCATCACACGCAAGGAGAAGGACGGGGTGGTCACCGGCACCGCCGGCCGCGTGCGGTCCGAGGACGAAGGACTAGGAAAAGACAATAACGCATCCACTGGTTAAGCGAGGGGTACTGCGCCGATACATTTCCATGTGTTAATAATGTCCATCCATCGTATTCCTCTGTGATTTGTGCTCTGCAAATTATTCATTTTATAGGAAAATATAAATTCTGCCCCTTTTAACAGTATGTCCCTCAAATATTGACTCAACTTGGTTTAGATTGAAGACTAATTCAATTTTAATTCTAAACATACAATGCAGACAGGTTTAGTTTCTGTTTTTTTGTGAGACATACCCCCAAAACAAAATAGAGACGCGCACACTCACACCACCACACACGCTCACACAACACATACAATAGATTAATGAAGGTACGCAACTTCAAGATTGACGAAATTACCACATTCTAGATGATCTGTTGAGCCACTAGCGCAATGGGCGGAATCAAGATACGGCTTAAGCTGTAAGTGCTACGAAAAAGTAAAACCGCATATTCATGTGGGTCTCGGTCTTATCTTGGGCCATCCAATATTGCTTTGAGATCCGTGTGCGGGCTTCAAAACATGTTAGATAGCCCCCTCAATCATATCAATTTCAAATCTTCCAGTCCCTACTTTTTTTGCATAATATACCCCATATTTTAATTTAATATGTCATTTTTATGAGGATATGTTTTCTTTTGACTTTCTTGTGCACAGTATAGCCCATATTTTGACATAACATAATCACATTCTGAGAATATGTTTTCTTTTTGCCATCAGCGGAAACATGCTACTCCCTCAGACCCATAATACTCTTCGCTAATACGGATGTATCTAGACACATTTTAGTGATAGATACATCCGTATTTGCAAAGAGTAATGTGGGTCGGAGGGAGTACTAGTAATTTGGATCTGTTTCGGCCATCAAAGGAAATTATGCTACAGCAATTACGATCAATTTGACCATCAATGAAAATATGCTAGCATTTAGTTCAATCTGTTTTGGCAAGAATCCAAAGCACAGCTTAGGCTGTTCATAGTGGGGAGTAACATAGACTAGTATCATGCAAATGTTACTAGTCTATGTTACTATCTTTATAGTGGGGAATAACATATATGTGGTGTCATACAAGACCTTATTTATTAGGTTATAGACTCATAGTGTATTGGGGTGTGTGATGTTACAGTAACATAATATGTTACCACAACACTCTCTTTCCTCACTTAATAGCATGCCATGTCATCAAAATGCATTAGAGTGTGTGATGTTACTAGCTATGTTACTCTCACTATGAATAGTCTTATTAGGATTCCGTTTTGGCAATTAGTATTCCAAAGCACAGCTAATTAGGCCGAATAGCTCCCGAGAAGCAGGTCCTAGCGGAACGCCCGGCAAGCATGGCCGTCGTGTCGTCCAGCTCGCGGTTGTGGTGGCCGTGAACCCGAGCTCCGATGTGCGTTCGCCGGTGCCATGAAAGGTGGAAGAGGCGGAGGACGAGGGTAAGCACCGCTGCCGGAGCTGGTCGGCTGAGGTTCCACCAGAACGGATGCGCGACGAAGAAGGCGTAGCGGGGATCCATCCATGAGAATATCCGGATCCAAACAGGGCGGCAGCGTGGCGGCGCTCCAGTCTTGGGGACGACCAGATCCGTGGTCGAGGACAGGTCCCCGGCCGAAAGTTCATCCAGCCGCCGCCGGATCTGGTTAGACTCGAGCTTGAGGACGGCCGCGTTGGAGATTGGGTCACCGGCTAGAAGCTCATCCGGCGGCCGCCGGATCCGGTGGTATTTGAGCATAGGAAATCTAAGCATCAACATTCCAACATATACCTGGCTCTACTTTTAGGTCAAATTTTCTTTCCATATATAGCAGTATGTAGATTGTAGAAGCACAATAAACATTCAAGTAGGATGTTATTCCGAAAGTACTATGGCATGGACTCCTCTGGAAAACTCGATGTCACATTTTGTCATTTTCAGCTGAATCAAGCTTGAATTTATTTGTGCATGAAGACTCATCTTTTGTAACCATAAGCACTACCTCCTAAAAGAGCAATTGACCATGTCATATCCGGCTAGAACCAAACCCAAACATTTGATACCTTCCCTACTTTGTATTCCACTGAAAAGATGTTGTATCTATTTTGTTTGGTCAATATTATAATGTATTTCCCTCCATTTTAAAATATAAGATGTTATAGCCTTTTTAAAAGACATGTGTCTAGATGCATCTTATTGTATATGTTCACTCATTTTGTTTCGAACCTACACATTAAAGATACTAGGCTCGGTGCTTCTCCAGTGCCTGGAAGAATATACAATGCACTAAGGATAATCAATGTTTTATAGTTGGAGTTTCTCCTTGAATTCTGAATAGGAATATCATAGTGGGAATTATTTCGGTGATTCAAATGGATATCTTTTGGAGTTTTTGTATGATATCTGAACTATTCCTCATGATACATCCATTGTACCATGACATTGCACTTGAGCTAATTTATGTTGCGTCATAGAAAAAATATTAATTCATCTGTTTTATAAGCGTGTCACTAAAATAGATGTATCTAGATATATATTTTAATGTCTGAAACGGAGAGAGTACTCGTTTTGAAAGGAGGAAAATTCTGTGTCCGGCTCGTCCAACTGTCCAAGCCAGTCACACACGTGTGTTTGAAATGGTTATCCCCAAGAGGCGCGAGCAAACAGACAGACAGTTCGCCTCGTTTTCCTGGTGAGATCCCGGTCTATCCCACCAAGCTCACTCGCTAGCTTCTGCTTACTCCCCATGGCGGCAGCGCATGGTGAGGACGTGCCGCTGTACAAGGACGCATCGGCGCCGGTGGAGGCGCGCGTCCGCGACTTGCTGGGCCGGATGACGCTGCGGGAGAAGGCGGCCCAGACCGCCCAGATCGAGCGCACCGTCGTGTCGCCCCGCGCCCTCACGGAGCTCGGCGCCGGCAGCGTGCTAAACGCCGGCGGCAGCGCCCCCAGTGAACGCGCCTCCCCGGCCGACTGGGCCCGCATGGTCGACGACATGCAGCGCCAAGCTCTCGCCTCCCGCCTCGCCGTCCCCATCCTCTACGGCACCGACGCCGTCCACGGCCACAACAACGTCTTCGGCGCCACCGTCTTCCCCCACAACGTCGGGCTCGGAGCCTCCAGGTACCCAATCACCTGACTCTACGATGCGACGACACTCGTTGACCACGGCGACGCACCTGACCGTACTCCCCGTTGACTTCCAGGGACGCAGAGCTTCTGCTTAAGATCGGCGAGGCGACGGCGCTCGAGGTCCGCGCCACAGGCATGCACTGGGCCTTCGCGCCCTGCGTCGCCGTGAGTAAAGTTCAAAACCCTTCCGGATCAACTGGCGGTGTCTGTTTGGGATCTCCTTGATGTGCGTTCGGTCTGGTGTTCGATGTACAGGTTTGTAGGGATCCGAGGTGGGGGAGATGCTACGAGAGCTACAGCGAGGACGCAGAGATCGTGCGCTCGTTGACCACCATTGTCACCGGCCTGCAGGGTCACCCACCAGCAGATCACCCTCACGGTTACCCGTTCCTCTCTTCGGCCAGGTATTCCGGCCCTCAGACTTGTAGTGTGATTTCTGTATACGCCCACAACTCGTTTGTAGAAATGGGTCTGCGTGATTTGCAGGGGCAGTGTGCTTGCTTGTGCCAAGCATTTCGTAGCGGATGGTGGCACTGATAGGGGGATCAATGAGGGGAACGCCATATGCTCGCCAGAAGATTTGGAAAGGATCCACATGAAACCTTACCCTGATTGTATAACTCAAGGGGTGGCGACGGTCATGGCATCCTACTCTCAATGGAACGGGGAGCCATTGCATGCCAGCCACCATCTGCTCACGGATGTTTTAAAGGGCAAGTTAGGCTTCAAGGTAGTAGAGTTTGTGCTGTTCGATTGGTATCTTCATGCAAACTTCGGCTGTGAATAGTGACTCTGATCCGTCAAAAAAAGAATTGTGACTATGAATTGTGAAGATGATAGCACGTGTAAACTGTTGTTTCAGGGTTTTGTGGTGTCAGACTGGGAGGGTATTGACAGGCTCTGCGAGCCTCGAGGATCTGATTATCGCTACTGCATTGCACAATCAGTTAACGCTGGAATGGATATGGTACTAGTTATTACTTAGTCTCAAGATATACTCTACAGCAACCGGTTCTTTTGCATTTGCTGATCAACCTACAGATAATGATACCGCACAGATTTGAGAAATTCTTGGAAGATCTTGTGTTCTTGGTGGAGACAGGGGAGATACCAATATCACGGATTGATGATGCTGTTGAGCGGATTCTAAGGGTTAAGTTCATATCAGGAGTTTTTGAGAATCCATTTTCAGATCCGTCTCTACTAGACAGTGTCGGTTGTAAGGTAGCATACATATTTTCATTTCTATGTTTACACTGTTACCAAGAAGGGTTATATTCGAGCTTACATCTTAACTGTGTCAAATTGCATATCGGTGATCATATAGGATATGCTAAATTGTTCAACTTTCAGGAGCATCGGCTGCTGGCCCGGGAGGCTGTCCGAAAGTCTTTGGTACTTCTGAAAAATGGCAAGAATCCGAAGGAAACGTTCCTTCCACTAGCCAAAAATGCAAAAAGAATACTCGTTGCAGGGACACATGCTGACAATATCGGATATCAGTGCGGTGGGTGGACAATAGCTTGGCATGGAGACAGTGGAAAGATAACTCTAGGTAACAAAAGCTCGGCTTCTCTTTTGCATTACCTTTTAATTTGAGGGAGCACTTACCATTACCTTGGTACAGAAGAAACTGTTTCTCAGCGGGAATTCTAGCTACCAAGTACTCCCTCCATTCCGATTAAATTAACGTGGACGTTGCGGACGTTGCTGCCTTCCATCAACGTTTTTTGCGTCGATTTATACGAAACCGAGGGAGCAGTTTAGTTTCATATATGTTCTATTCTAAACTACCATGATGCATACAGATTTGACACTAGTTCTTCTAAGTTGAATTTAAGATGTTTGCAGTTATCTTTCAAACTATTATGTTGTAGTTGTCTGTTTTTAGACAGAAGGCAATAAGGCATTGCCCTGCTTGTACTGAAAGCCAAAAAAATACAAAAGAATTTACCAGCCTGCATCCAAACAACCACTAAGGGCATGTACATTAGTTCCGACGCAGTCCGTCTACAGTATCCACTCAGCTGTCTATAAGACGCACCATGCGGGATTTTGGCTGACGTGGAAGAGAGATAATATGGAGAGAGAAGAAGGGTGTCTACAATTCTACAGTCGGTCGATAACCCCAAAAATCGCGGGCATGTACATTGGTTTAGACAGGTTGTGTCTATAATAGTACTCCATGTCATATATAGACAACCTTATGGACGGTCTATACAACAGTTTGTCTGTAAGTAGTGTATTTTTAGGTATAACTACTTGTGAGTACAAGTTATAGACATCATCCATACAATAGTAAAATTGTTTTCTGTAAGCTGTCTGTTAGAGTGTAGACAACCTCAATCTCTCTCCTTATTTTCTTTCCTCCACATCACTAAAATCGCCTATAATGACCACTTAAAGACAGCTGGCTCATCACCATTGTACATCAGTACATGCCCTAACGAGATGCCATAATGCAAGCTACCATGAGCAGTTACTAGCCAACAATTACTGAACTAGCAAATGTTGGGGAAAATTAATTTAAGAGAATTTTCCTTCTCGTTTCAAGCCATGCATCACCAATTTTAGTTAGATTTTTTAATTGTGTTCATAAAAAATAGTTTTCATCCGTTACAAGCTGTATAAAATCTGCACTCTGCACAATGTTGTGTTAATAAATGGATATATGTGATATCTAAAGTTCTAAACCAACAGGTACAAGCATATTGGAGGCCATACAAGAATCTGTCGGAGTGGAAACTGAAGTTGTGCATGAGCAAAGCCCAACAGAAGCTATCATTGAAACTGGAGGCTTTTCTTATGCAGTTGTTGTTGTTGGCGAGGTTCCTTATGCTGAATGGTTGGGAGATAGAACTGACCTTAGTATTCCCTTTAATGGTTCTGACCTGATTACTCGTGTTGCTAGTAAAGTCCCTACCCTAGTGATTGTCATATCTGGAAGGCCCTTGGTTATTGAGCCACAAGTACTGGAAAAGATAGATGCTCTAGTTGCTGCCTGGCTACCTGGAAGTGAGGGCATGGGAATTACTGATTGCCTCTTTGGAGATCATGATTTTGTGGGCACATTGCCTGTAACGTGGTTTCGGTCTTCTGATCAATTGCCTATAAATGTTGGAGATGCTAAATATGATCCCTTATTCCCTTTTGGATATGGGTTGAAAATGTTCAGAACTGATGAAGGTTCAGCATAACCTCATCATTAGTTTAGGTAGATATTTGGATCATTACAATAATGTTACATATGCTGTGCCCATTGAATACTGGGTTATGTAAAATAAAACTATATTGGCTTGCAAATTATGGTATAATGTGTAAAAGCCACGATTTCTTATATATTCTTATATTTGAGTTATTCCTTCAATTACATAATCATAAATTTCCTTGAATGGTTAGTTTTGGTTCGCTCGTCCTAAAATTTACCGAAGGAAGCTGCAAACCAAGCATATGAGAATGGGCATATCATTGGCATTTACTGTGTGAGTATATCGTCATAGGAAGTTCAAGGTAATAAGTTGTAGACTGGTCATGAAGTCAATAGGATAATCGATAATAGTCTCATAGAATACAATTCACTAAAAAGGAGTGGTTCAAGAAATAAGATGCTTTCAGCGCAATTTATGATGAGGAAGGCATATTGCAACTTGGTGGAGACTACTTTTTTATATTTATTTGAATATCCAGTTTCTTGCCATAATGCTGGTGGCTATTCTGAATGTATCACATATCCCCTTGACAGTTTTTTAAGCTGGTCTCCAAGATGCAACAGTGAGTAAGCACATCTTTACAGAGGATTCCCAAATACAAGAGCGAAGAAAACGGTGTGGGAGAGGAGGTAACAGGTATGAGTTTGACAGTTTGAGGTATAGGATGAGAATAATAATCAGAAGATATATGCTAATTGTACAGATCAAGGCCGACTACCACTAGGATGCCCTCCTGGACTTCATTTCTTGTTAAGAGGTGTATCTAACCCAATAAGGTAATCACTGGCCCAAACTGGGTCTCTTGTGGGCTTCAAGCAAAGTTCTCTCGAGTTAAGTTAATGCATGGGCATACATTATTGCAAATTGGAGAAACTTAACAGACGGCGCTTGCTGCTGAGAAGCATTATTCCTGGTGTTTCCACTAAATGTGTAATACGTTGTGAAAAGATTTCTTTCCTTTTACGGTTGATTAGGTGTTAGTATTTAGAATTTACTCTACTCATGTGATTTTCCCTTCCCACATTCCTCATTGAATATTTTTAAGGATAATATAGGAATTAAGGTATGTGATGCTCAACTTTTTAGACTCATTAGCTTATATATAAGCCAGATACCCATGAAACTATTAACCTGGTTTTAGAGAATTCAAAGGTAACACTTCAGCATGGAATTGAATATTTTATAATGGCACATCAAGTAACTGTTCTGGTCAAGCCTGTTTCTGAGGGTATCCTAGAGTGACGTTTCTTGGAAAGAGTATTTGAACAGCTATACTTGTATCTCTTTCATGGAATTCAAATGGTAAGCTCTTCCAGTTCAAGATTAGATGTACGATACAATTGGTTTACTCGACCAGATTAGGGATTTATGCACATGTATATTAGCTTCATGTTGGTATTGTAGCTGTTGTGGTAAGTATCTAAGAGAAGTACTTTCCGTGGTAGTACTTCATATTTCAAAACATTGCAGTGTTTCTTTTTGAATAACCTGTATTGTCTTTCTAAAGCTAAATGAACTTGGTATCTGTACTTAAGAGGTATAGAACTTCCAACTTCTATCCTTTTCAAAATCCTACAGGTACGTATCTGTAATCATGTGGAATAGTAATACAAAAGGTCAGCTTGTTTACTTAATTTTGTGTTTGTAAATCAACTGCAGTAGAAATGAAGACCATAGTTAAACTTCCTGTACCAGTTCTTCCCCGAATGACAGGACTTACACAAGCTAGCGTAATAAGTTTCATAAGTAGATTATATAACTGGTTGGGCCTTGATGGATTTTTCTTGACTGAAACTTGTCCCACTAGTAGCAGAACTGATGGTGATATGAAAGAGGTCGAAGCAAGTTGGCTGTGGTCCAAATACTGTTGAAATGGTCCCTGGTTCATCTGTAGCACTGGCTGCACAGTGATGCTGACCGTTGAATCAGATTTACTGGTGAGCATCGCAACTATTTCGCCTAAGGGCAGTTTCTTTAAGCTATCTCCTAAGAATAGTAAGTGAATAGTTTCTATTTGGAGGCTTCAAATTCATAGGGTTATGCTAGAACTCTAATTCATGGCTAGACACACTACATAAAGAAAATGAAAAAAAGGGTGGCAATAGCCTAAAGGCATAGATAGCATGAATGCTGGGGCCGAAAAAATTATATTGATATCTTAGGATACAGAACACATGGTAAACTCAGGAGAATGAGTATGATTTCTTTTGCATTCTGAAGTGAAAGTTCACCGATGCGGGACATGGGGCACTATGATCTGATCTGTGGGTTCAGTCATAATTTTCCTTTAGATGTCTGCAAGAAATGATATAGTATCTATGACATGGCTATCATTTAAAGGGGCCGCTGTAGTTGATAGGCACCATGATACTATATTTAGCGACTTTTTTTTTTAGGTGTCACCGGGAGGAGCAAACGAGCCCCCACCTGAATTTTTTCTATTTATCAAAAAAGAAGGGCAGAAAACGCCCGGGGGAAATTTACAAAAAAGGGGGGGGGGGGGGACCGACCCAACGCAAACGGGGGCAAGCTCAAAGGGTACCACAAAACCCTGAACCAAGAGGCAGAACAAAATCAAGAAGAGAGGAAAAGGGAAAGCCAGACGTCGACGTCCTCCCGCATGGCCTGAGGAAGCCGAGCCCGCCAAAGGACGGCATCGTCGCGGCAAGCTTTCCTGACACGAGAGAGCGACGACGGCAACCCGTTGAAGACAACGTCGTTCCTATGCTTCCAAAGATGCCAGAAACAAAGCCAGCGGAGGGTGGAGGCGGAACGAGGCGGAACGGAGGAAGGCAGCGGGCAACGGTCAGCATCGCCAAGCTGGAGAGCGGGCACCGGAGGGACGCCAAGACTGGACCAAAAGGAGCAGGCAAAGCGGCATCCAAACAGGAGGTGGCTGGCGGTCTCAAGCGGATAGCGGCAGAGAGGGCAGAGGCAATCCGCGGGGGCGAGGATCTTTTTTTTGAGAAGATTGGCACGAACCTGAATGCGCCCGAGCATGCAAAGCCAAGCGAAGAATTTCACACGCGAGGGGGCGTAGCTCTCCCAGACAAATTCCGCGAAGGGGGCCGCCACGCCGCCATACACGCAGAGTTTGTAGAGAGCCGAGAAATGCAGCCCGCCGTCACGCGTCGCGCAACGCGAGAGGGAACGGCGATCGGGAGAGGGGGAGAGCTGAATCCCGTCGACCGCAGCGCAGAGCTCACCGAGCGGACGAGTGGCAGTGGTGGAGAGGCGGGGAGCAAGCGCAAGATCAAGGCCCTGACCGAGCACACGAGCAACAGAGGCATCGGGAGCCAGGCAGTGGGAGAAGAGCTCTGGCATGGCGACGGCAACAGGGCCGAGAGGGAGCCAGGAGTCACGCCAGAAAGCGGTGCGCACCCCGTCGCCGACGCAGACAGTGGAGATGTAGCGGTACAGGGGGAGCAGAAGGCGAAGCCCTGACCAGTGAGGGCCGGCGAGCGAGGAGCAAGAGGAGTCCAGCGACTTGCAACCCACAGGCGAGCACCTTTAACTTCAGTACACATAGGAAATCTGAAGGGTATTCTTACCTGGCTATGATAGGTTTATTTCGTCCACAGGTGAGCACGCTTTATTTTCGATGTCCTCTTGCATGAGTTACTCCTCTTACTTTAGGTTCCGGAATCTGGAACTGGCTGTTTCAGATGGAGGAAAAATTGTAGAATTGCGAGGTATGTCGATCAATTCTGGTAGGGCAGATGCTGTCGATGGTGGGAAACTAAGAAAAAGGCACTTTGTAACTGGCCACGGTATGTGTTGCTTTGTACTCCCTCCGTTTTTAAATATAAGATGTTTTAGGTTTGTGAAGTAAATGTATTTAGACATCTTTTAGTGTGTATATTCGAGTGAACCTACGCATTAAAAGGTGTCCTGATACATTTGCTTTACAAAGTTAAAACATCTTATATTTTGAAACGGAGGGAGTAACTGGCTACTCAGTAACAACAAAGTTTTTGTGTGTTCCCCACATCGGGTGTGGTTGCATGTGCCCATTATTGAGCCCGAGCCATGTTGCATGTGCAGCTCCCCTAGTTTCAACCGGCGGATAGAGTAATCGGATGGTCCCTCTTGCATTTTCCGTTGCACAAACGTCAGTGCTGCATCTGAACATGCGACACGTCCGTGTCGTACGGTCCGCAGAACCGCCACATTTCTTTCTATATGTATACGCGAGAGTGGGTGCTGAAAATGCTGAATTACATGAGCTATATACTCATGCTTCAACTGAACAGGTATGGTTGCAGTTGGAGCTGGAGCTGGAGCGGTCGGCCCCCTACGGTGATGCGTGGCTGGTTACCTGCTGCTGGGACGACCCTGTTGATTCGAACGGCCTTTGATGCAGCGTGGGAGTCACGCACCAATGAAGGTGCACGCAGCGTGGGCGGGCATGAGGGTATGTCTCGCTCTCGCCTCCTGCCATCGTTGCATGCCTGTTCCTATAGAATGTACTTACTAGTTTTGATTTGATTTGATCTGAAGTGTGAAGTACACCAATGTTTGTTACTGATCAAGCAAGAGGATGAGATCGATGGTTCGAGGTACTAGTACCTAGTTCAGGGGAGGGGAGTATTCTGAATATCTGATGGGAAGTGGGAGTTTAAACTAGTCGCGGCCCCCTGCCGGGAAACTACACCTGCCCGCTTACACCAATAATCCATTTGCCAGTTGCCTAATGGACTAATGGTGGTCGGTTTTGGCCCGCATTTGTTTACTGCTTGTGCTTGTGCAACGGGATGTCAAGTGTCAGTTACGCCAAAACCCTGACTGAGCTTTCGCTCGCCCGCTCCGAGTGCGGGGTTAGCTAGACCTACTTATTAGCAGCAGTAGGCTCTTTCTACCGAATCTAACCACGGATACCATGTCCTTTCCCTTCGTTTTGGAAAAGGCAGAACCGGAAGTGGCCGCCTTTTCTACACGCCATAGCGTAGACAGGCGAAAAGATCTGCCCAGGGTGGGTTTTTTTTTTAAGGTAAGCGAACAAAAAAGACGGGCAATAAACATGTGTTTCCGAATTTGATAACATTTTTTTTAAGATCTGCGTTTTTAATTAGTGTGCTAATGCTAGTGTTGCTCGCTGACATGGAGTCTTGACAATAACAGTTTATCGCATATTGCTGTTATTATTCTTTCGAGGTATTGGGAGCAGCAAATTTCTGTGGTCCGGGAGCGGGAAAGGAGGGGGCGGAATCTCGAATCTCTCTCGAGCTCTAGCAGTAGCACCACCGGGTACGTTCAATTATCGTGCCCATTTGCAGGGAGTGACAATAACAGTACTACGTGCAAAGCCGCCGGCGGACGCCGACACGCGATGCGCCGGCCCCTCCCCAAGAAAGGCGAAAGCGCCGCCACTGGCTAGTGTCGACGCGACTCTCTCCCAGCTCCGGCGACCAATGGCAGGCCGGCAACGCCGACCACACTCACCGCCACTAGCGCTAGCGCTCGCGCACCGGCAGTCCTTCGCCGTATTCTATGCCCTACTGCCAGTTCAGTTCCCCGGGGAGAGAGGAAAAGGCAGCAGCCACTTTGCTTGCGTTGGATTGCAATTGCATGCATCTTCCGCGCCTGCCCTGCCCACTTGTGTGTGCCTAGACCACTCGGGGAGCCCCACGCAACTGCAACTTGCCGTCGTGGCTCTTGTCCTAGGGAGTGTAGGATGGAGCCGATGCTAGGCTACAGTGGTACCACTGCCAGCACAAAATGGTGGTGTAATGGAATATTGCAGCAGTGATGTGTTAGTTTGATCTCCACAGGATCGAGTCCAACGACTCGATCTAAACCTTGATTCGCGCCCTGATCGGGGACGTCCAACCGAATATGGTTGGTGGGCCCCTATGGCAGCGCTATATTAACAGAGGTGGGGGCCGGGGCTCGCAGTACGAGGTTCACCGCGACGCTCTCGACCCACCGACACTCCCTACCGATCTAGGGTTAGCGCTCAGCCACGGGAAGCACCGCCGCCACCACATACCCACGACCTCTCCACCACCCATCGCCATGGCCACCGACTCGTCTTCCTCAAGCCAAGGTGCAGGTAGTCTCCTCTCTCATCTCTCTCTCAGATCTCAAGTCCCAGTGCATAAACAGAATATTCACCGAAGTGTTCTAGCCTAGTTCAACATTGGTATCAGAGCATTTGTTTAGGCTCTAGATCTCTTCGGTTTGGATCAAGAAAGAAAATCCCACTCCCCAAAAGAACTCCGAATCAAGGCAGAGAGTAAAGCAAAGAAATCTTACCGGACCTCCGGCAAAGAGCGCCGCCACTGTGGCCGCGCCGTTCCTCTCGACCCTGTGCGCATCGGCATGCCGAGGCACAGGACGAAGAACATGGCAGTGGAGGAGCAAGCCTCCGCCACGGCCGAAAGGACGAAGCCCTTCGGGGGCAAAGTGCTCGCCGTCTTCCACCGCTATGGTGCGTCGACCGGCAAAGGAGAATGGAGGGGACGGCCGCCGCCGTGGTGGTGTTCGCCTTCACCGGCGGGGCGCCGGCCGGAGCCGGACCTGCGGGCTGGCAGCCGCCACGCGCGGAACAGAGAAAGGCAGAGAAGTGAGAAGGGAAAAGAACGAGGAGGGCCTCGTCACCGAGCTGAGCGACGGCCGTCGCCGGCGGCGCGCCGGCTGCGCGGGACTCGAGGTCTCCTCCAGCCGCCGCCGGGCGGAAGCTCCAGAGAGTAAAGAGAGGGGAGTGCTCCGCCTCACCGCCGTGGTGTGCCGCCGTCGCCGGTGTCGGGCCGGCGGCGCGCCGGCCGCCGGGGCTCGGCCTCCTCGAGCCGCCGCATCGGGCGACAGAGACAGTGGGGAACGGGGCGAGACAGAGTGGGCGCTAGGGTTTGACCCGGCTGTGCAGGGCGTTTTGTCCCGCCCGATCAGCCCGCTCGACCGTCGGATCTCATCCGACGGCCAGAGCTGTGCGTCGGCTGGGGGCATGGGCCGTGGGCCGTAAGAGAACGGGCCGCAACCGCGCGCGCCCGATAGTATCTACCGCACAGCGCGCCACGCGCTCAAAGTGGGCCATGGGCCACAGACGGCCACGGGCCGAAAGAGTTTTTCTGTTATTTTATTTACAGATTACAGTTTTTGTTGTTTTTGTTCAGTTTTTTTGAGCAAATTTGATATAGTTTTCTCTATTCAAATTATTCCAACGAAAAATTTGTTTAGAGAATTCAAAAGTTACAGAAACTTTTCTATAAAGTTTAAAGTTTATGAATTTTATTCATGTTTCCGCTGCAAATAGTTAAAAGAAATTGCTTAAATACAATAAAGTGGTATTTAAATTTTTGAAAGATGTGATAAAGTGATTTTAAAAAGTGATTATGTTTCTGTTATTATATAACCAACGTTGTTAATAGCATGAGCATAATTTATTTATTACATATTAAAAGGTGCATTTATCTCTACTTTTGCCCAACGGTGATGTAGTTTTAATTGCACAAACAGTTGTATGTGTTGATTTATACCAACGTTGGATTAATGCATGCAATTGTTTTGTTATCTCACATCTTTGTGAATTTCAGGAGGCTACAGTCTGATGAGTTGCCTCAAAGACGTTCCGACGCTCAGGGGTGACAACTACACTGAGTGGAGGAAGAAAGTTGATCTGGCTTTTGTCTGCGCTGAGGTTGACTGGGTTGTGGACACTCCACAGCCAGTCAAGCCGACAGAGCCAGTCAGAGATGCAAATGATGATGATGCTGCATGGGAGAAAAAGAAAAAGGACTTTGCTCCAGTGGAGCTGGCATATGTGCTAGAGAACCAAAAGTGGGTCAATGCAAACAAAAAGTGCATGGCCTTTATAAAGAATACGATTGAGAACGCCATTGCGGGCTCAATTGCAGAGTGCACTTCCGTTGGGGAGTTTCTGGAAAAGATAAAGAGCCAGTTCACTGGCTCTTCAAAGGTGTATGCTACCCAGCTGCTTAAGCAGTTGGTCACAGAAAAGTACACAGGAGGTGCACATGGCATCAGGGAGCACATCTTGAGGATGAGCAACATGGCTTCTAAACTGAAGCCCATGGATGCTGATCTGGAACTAAAGCCTGCTCTGCTTATTCACCTTGTCATGGCATCATTGCCTAAAGAGTTTGATAACTTTGTTATCAACTACAACATGTCCCCTGATAAATGGGACATAGAAAAGATGATAGCCATGTGTGTTCAAGAGGAGGATAGGCTCAAAGCCTCAAATGGTGGTTCAATCAACTATGTCAAGGACAACAGGAAAAGGAACTACCAGAACTTCCAGAACAGCAACCAAGGTTCTCCCTCCAAGCCATATGGCAAAGGTCCCCAACAGTATCATCAGCCCACTCTCCCAGTGGAAAAAGACCAGTGTCTCCACTGCAAGAAGACTGGGCACTTCAAGAAAGACTGTCCAGAATGGCTCAAGTCCATAATGGCAAGGAAAGGTATAGATACAGTTTCTTTTGTTAATGAATCCCTGTATTCACAGTTTTCGAAATCTACTTGGTGGATTGACTCAGGTGCAACTGTTCATGTTGCTAATTCTTTACAGGGATTCCATTCGACAAGGACTATGAAAAGAAACGAAAGATGCATTGAAGTTGCGAATGGAGTTCAAGCAGACGTGGAAGCTGTTGGCGACATCTCCTTGGAGTTAGCTGATG
This sequence comes from Dactylis glomerata, assembly GCA_007115705.1. Taxonomy (NCBI): domain Eukaryota; kingdom Viridiplantae; phylum Streptophyta; class Magnoliopsida; order Poales; family Poaceae; genus Dactylis; species Dactylis glomerata. The sequence continues at coordinate 1,510,600 of QXEO01001291.1, forward strand.
GTTCTTCGATTCTGCTTAGAGATGTTTTATTTGTTCCTTCACTTCACAGAAACCTAATAAGTGTATCACGTTTGGATAAAGACAGTTATGAGTGTTATTTTGCACACGGCGAGTGTGCCATATGGTTTAAAGATGCTTGTGTGGGTGTTGCTTTACTTCACAACGAGCTTTATTTGTTATCCTTACGTGAAAAAGTGCATTATGTGTGTAATGTGAATGAACAAACTTCCTTGTCGAACAAAGAACAAAAGAAAAGAAAGAGAACTCATGACTCATCGAAGTTATGGCACTGTCGATTAGGCCATATTTCGAGGGGAAGAATCGAAAACCTCGTTAAAAGTGATATTCTTCCTCCGTTAGAGTTCTCCGATATAGAACAATGCATAGATTGCATAAAAGGAAAGTATGTAAAGCAAATTAAAAAGGGTGCAAACCGAAGTACAGCAACACTAGAAATAATCCACACTGATATTTGTGGACCATTTTCTGTGAAAAGTGTGGATGGATATGACTCGTTCATAACGTTCACAGATGATTACTCCCGATATGGTTATATTTATCCAATTAAAGAAAGGTCTGAAGCATTGGATAAATTTAAAATATTCAAAGCAGAAGTTGAAAATCAACATGATAAAAGAATTAAGATAGTCCGGTCCGATCGTGGTGGGGAGTACTACGGTCGGCACACTCCATATGGTCAAGTACCTGGACCTTTTGCAAGGTTCTTACAGGAAAATGGAATAGTCGCCCAGTATTCTATGCCGGGCGAACCTCAGCAAAATGGAGTAGCTGAAAGGCGCAACCGTACCCTTATGGATATGGTGCGCAGTATGATGAGTTATTCCACCCTGCCATTGGGATTATGGATGGAGGCGCTTAAAACCGCCATTCACATTCTCAACAGAGTACCAAGCAAGTCGGTGCCCAAAACACCGTATGAGTTGTGGACAGGGAGAGTTCCCTCCCTACGCCACTTAAGGGTCTGGGGGAGCCCAGCTGAGGCAAAAGTATTTAATCCAAATATTGTAAAGTTAGACCCCAAAACAGTAACTTGCCACTTCATTGGCTATCCTGACAGATCAAAAGGCTATCGTTTCTACTGTTCAGATAAATACACAAAGTTTGTAGAAACGAGACATGCAGTCTTCTTGGAAGACGAACTGATGAGGGGGAGCATGGTAGCTCGGAAAATTGATCTTGAGGAGAAGAGGGTGCATGCACCTAATCCGATGATTCAGGAACCATTTTTCTCGCTACCTGTTGTGCCTGCACCAACAATCCCTGAGGTTGCGGTGCAAGCACCTGTTGTAACTCCACCCGTGACAACAAGGGGTGAAGTTTCGGAACCTGTCCGTCAGGAGCCAACTGAACCCTTCGTTGAGCATGAAAGGGAGCTGCAGCAGCCACCTCTAATAGATGTACCAGAAGTTGAGGTACAAAATGAGCCAGAGAATGAGGCACTTAGAAGGTCCAAAAGAGTCAAGAAATCAGCTATTTCTACTGACTATAAAGTTTATAACACAGAAGCAGTTCATATGGAAGGTGATCCCACCTCATATGAAGAAGCTATGGAAGGCCCCAACTCATCGAAGTGGCTAGAGGCCATGGAAGATGAAATGAGGTCGATGAGTTCCAACAATGTTTGGGACTTAGAGGAAATTCCCAAAGGAGCCAAAACAGTAGGCTGCAAATGGGTCTACAAAACAAAGTATGACTCTAACGGGAACATAGAAAAGTATAAAGCGCGTCTAGTGGCAAAAGGATTTACACAAAGAGAAGGGGTAGATTACAATGAGACATTTTCTCCTGTCTCTTGTAAGGATTCCTTCAGAATTATAATGGCACTAGTTGCACATTTTGATTTAGAGTTGCATCAAATGGATGTAAAGACGGCATTTCTAAATGGAGATTTAGAAGAAAAAGTATACATGAAACAACCCAAGGGTTTTTTTATGGAGGGGAAGGAACACATGGGATGCCGTCTAAAGAAATCCATTTATGGATTAAAGCAAGCCTCTAGACAGTGGTATCTAAAGTTTAATGATACCATCAAAAGATTTGGATTTAAAGAAAACATCGAGGACAACTGCGTTTATGCAAAGTTTAAAAGTGGGAAATATATTTTCCTAATCTTGTATGTGGATGATATCCTGCTTGCTAGCAGTGATATTAGTCTTCTGCGAGAAACAAAGAAGTTTTTATCCTCAAACTTTGATATGAAAGATCTTGGTGAAGCTTCTTATGTTTTGGGCATAGAAATTCACCGAGATAGAAAGAATGGAGTGTTAGGACTATCACAGAAGGCATATTTAGAAAAAGTTCTAATAAAGTATAATATGCATAAGAGTAATGCCACACCTGCTCCGATAGTCAAGGGCGACAGTTTTGGGGAATATCAATGCCCCAAGAATCAATATGAGATCGATCAAATGAAAGCAGTACCATATGCTTCGGCTGTTGGAAGCTTACAGTATGCACAAGTGTGCACTCGCCCTGACTTAGCTTTTATCACCGGGGTACTCGGTAGATATCAGTCAAATCCAGGCATAGAGCACTGGAAGATGGTAAAGAAAGTATTGCGTTATGTGCAAGGCACAAAAGACCTCATGCTAACCTACAGAAGATCTGATTCCATAGAGATAAAAGGGTATTCAGATGCAGACTAGGCGGGAGACAAAGATGATAGAAAGTCCACAACTGGATATGTGATCACTCTCGCAGGAGGGGCTATTTCGTGGAGAAGTTGCAAACAGACAATAGTTGCATCATCCACGATGTATGCCGAATTTATAGCATGTTTTGAGGCCACGAATCAGGTGTTATGGCTAAAGAAATTTATACCCGACTTGAAAGTAGTGGATTGTATTGACAAACCAATAAAGATGTACTGTGACAACCAGCCTGCAGTATTTTATGCTCACAACAACAAGTCGAGTAAAGCTACCAGACCAATAGAAGTAAAGTATTATGTTGTGAAAGACAAAATCCAGGATCAAACTATAAGACTCGAGCATATAAGGACAAAAGATATGCTTGCGGATCCGCTAACGAAAGGCTTACCACCCAATGTGTTCAAGGAACACTTAGCCGGCATGGGTTTAATGGCAAGCCTATGATTCCTGGATCATAAGAGGCCCAAAAGTAACAGAATTTGTTTCGAAACAGAAAAGTGTATAGTGGCTGTCTGATTCTATCGGCAATCGAGCTGAGACGATGAAACATGCTCTATGTACTGATCCGTGATGAAACGAGTAAAGTATAAAGTATAAAGTTAAAAGTAAAGTTGAGATCAAGGGGGAGAATGTTAGTTTGATCTCCACAGGACCGAGTCCGACGACTCGATCCAAACCTTGATTCGCGCCCTGATCGGGGGCGTCCAACCGAATATGGTTGGTGGGCCCCTGTGGCAGCGCTATATTAACAGAGGTGGGGGCCGGGGCTCGCAGTACGAGGTTCACCGCGACGCTCTCGACCCACCGACACTCCCTACCGATCTAGGGTTAGCGCTCAGCCACGGGAAGCACCGCCGCCACCACATACCCACGACCTCTCCACCACCCATCGCCATGGCCACCGGCTCGTCTTCCTCAAGCCAAGGTGCAGGTAGTCTCCTCTCTCATCTCTCTCTCAGATCTCAAGTCCCAGTGCATAGACAGAATATTCACCGAAGTGTTCTAGCCTAGTTCAACATGATGGTGTAGGGCAAGATCAGACGGGTAGCGATTAAGTGCAACAACCACCAGGGTAAAAATAAAATTGCACTCAAAATTATTCTAAAATCCTCAAGTAAGAGACTTCACACGATACGAATCATAGACAAGCAATAGAAAAGAGATTTGTTAGAAATAAAATAGCTTAATTATTAAGCTAATTAGGCAATTAAATAGATTAGCTTAGATCCTAAGCTAAGTAGGCAGTTATTTTGTCCAAATGTTGTGTCCCTCCGAAGAGGCACGAACCTTGTAAACCGCTAGGAATTCCAGGCTTCCAAGCACCAAAAATTTATTACACCAGGCATGCACCCTTGCAACATTTAACCAAGCTTTGGAGAAGCCCCGAGCCTGCCCCGTTCCTCCTCTCCCTTGTGACCACGCCGCCGGCCGCACGCCTCCTCCTCCCGTCCACCCCCGTTCCCCCCTTCCCGCCGCCGCCAGGGATCCCGCCGGGCAAAGCCTGGGCGGCGACGGCGGCGGCGGGGACTTCTCCGTGCGAGGGCGGCGGTGGCGTTGGCTCCAGCTTCGACGGCGCGTGGCCCGGCGGCGAGGCGGCGGCGAGGTGCTGCTCCTCCTGGCGGTGAGCGCGGTCGGCGACGAAGGTGCTGGCTCCGCCTCCTCGCGACGGTGGCGCCCCTGCAGGCGTGGCCATGAGCTCCGGGCCAGCTCGGGCCCAGATGGGCTTGGGCGGGCCTGCATTTCTGGCCTCGGCGGCAGGGAGCGCGATGATGGCGCTTGTCCGTGGCGGCTGTCTGGCACCGAGGTGGTGCCGGCAGCGGCGGGCTAGGCGTCGGTGGCCGTGGTGATGCCGGTGGTGGTCGACGACACCCTTCTCCTACATCGGTGTTCCTCTCCTCTCGGCGGTGGTGGCTCAAGCTGGTAGCTTTCGTCTGCGCCCTCCATCTCTAGTCCAGTTTTGGCATCCTTGTGGTCACGGTGTTTGGCTGGGGCGAAAGCCCTGCTAGGCGGTGGCCAAAGCAGAGCACGGCGACGCCTGCGGGTGCCGTTTCCTTTTTGGAGGCGTGTTCATGGCTTTCATCGTGACTCCCCACCCACCAGATGCCGGGGGAAACCCTAGGTCCGGCGTCCGGACCAGGCAGCGGCGGCACAACGGTGTCGTTATCTTCTTGAAGATGTCGCCTTGGCTATCGAGGGAGGGGCCGATAGGACAATTGGAGTTTGGGGGCAACGATGCGCTGCTGGTGTTGGCCGCAGCCCTGGGCTTGTGCCTCTAGGGCGCAATGTACGGCATGGCGTCACATTTTGCTCGGCGTCTTCTCCGAGTCAGTCAAGATCCTGCCTCCTTCTCGCCGATCTGTAGGCACATGAGGGGAGGTACGTTGGTCTGGGTTGCTTTGGAGTCGAGATCGTGCTATGGTGTGTCTTGCTTTGTTTGTGACGCGGTCCTGAAGCCATGTGCTCCTCTTCTCGCCACTTATGGTAGAATGTTGAGCAAGGCGGGTCGTTTATCATCGGGTTTGTAGAGGGTGCGTCTTTTGCCGCTTGGCATTGTACCGTGGAGTGGCGTTGTATCGTGGAGTGGAGTTGTAGCCTTTTTGGTGTTGTACGTGCCGTCTCGGCATTTCTTCTATATGATTATACACCTCCTAGGGTGTATTCTCGAAAAAATGTAAACCGCTATTGCACGGCACCTGTTCCAGGGGTATAAATACCCCTTATTCATCAATGAAAGCATTAGTTCATTCTCTTAACACTTTTACTCTAAACAAGATTGTCCCTTCTCGACTGGTCGTGGTTTCGTGGAGCTTGGTTCCTCTCCTACAGGGTGTCTCGGGATTCCCGAGTGAAAACCCAAACTTAATTGGAGCTAGTGACAACTAACTTCTTGGGATAATCACCTTCGAGCCTAAAACCCTCATCTGCCGGCGGGTGTTGTAGTCTTTGTGGATCTCCATGCTCTATCGATAGGGGTAGCAGATACCGAGGCAACAACATCGAATTGTGGTTGCGCGCTGAGGCTATGGTCTCGGACTGCGATGCGACAACATGGCATGGCCATGGTGGCGACTTTCTATTGTGTAGGTGGTGAGATTTTTTTTTCAAATGGTGATGACTTTCTGTTGTGTGGGTGGCAAGTTTAATTGGTCTGGTCCGAATGTTGGCGCATCAGACGGGGTCTATCGGCGGTTGTCTTGTGTAGCGTGGGTTGCGAGGCGTTCGGATCGTGCGACGAGATGGCATGTGTGTAGTGCGGGATGTGGTGATAGCAACCCTAATATCTTGTGTGTTCAATGCGGGGTTTCTGTTGTTTTCTGCTCAGCTCTCTCATAAACAGAGCCACTATGTGAGTTACTTCTTATAAGTGCAACTACTTCTAAGTCGAATGAGAATTACAACTTAGTTCTCAGTTTTAGGTGACGTCATCAAATCTCAGCTAACAGTTAGCACAAATCATAACACCAATCTAATAGCCAGGGACATTTTCCCAGTTACTACCCTATTTGCAAATGAAAAATGTCTCAGCTGCAATCTAACTTGCAACTCATAGATGCACAAATCTCAAGGCAAATCTAATGGTATAGGACTCAGATTGAGCACTAAGTTTATTCCGTTTCTTATATACTGGATCAAACTCTCTTTCTTCTTTACTATGAGTCTGCACATAGTCAGATGCAACACCATTAACCAGTGGCGAATCCAAGGCCCGGCTCTCCTTGGGCAAACACTCCATTAATTTTAACTACACATAGTGATTAATCTTGAGTTCTTGTGGGCATTTCTAGCCAAGTCTGCAACTCTTAAACGGTCAGAAGATTCCACGGAGAAGAAGAAATGTAGACAGCGCACACGGAATAGAAGCCCCTCTTTTCATGCTCCTCCTCCCTCTTTCTCGACGGTCAGAAGATTCTTGCTGTTGCTCTCCAGGACGAGGAGATATCGCGGCCACCATGGCTCGACGTGAGCCACCAACGGACGGGGCTCCCAATCCCAAGTGGATCCGCCGGGAATGTCTGTGCCATCCGCGCGAAAACGAAATGGGATCCGGTCCGGGCAGCAGTTGTGCGTGTGGCGCTGTCCCTCCCCTACCGATGGGCGTCCGTCCGTGGACTCGGGGAGAAGGAGGGCCCTGCTTTTGGAACGGAAAAAGAATGGCACGAGAGGAGACGTGTAGAGGGCATTGGGCATGTGATGCTCCCTGTTGTGGTTTGCTCATTGGGTGGACCTCCAACTCATTCCGTGCGACTACTGTGTGCCAGCCACGCCGCCACCGCCAATCCACCGTCAGTTACAACCTCCGCTTCAACTAATTAAACAAAACCAGCAGCGAGCTCTTCTTGTTCCAGCCACCGCTCCTCTCCGATTGGCCAATAGGAATCTCGAGAAGAGATCATGAGCAAGACGAGTGGCTATATTTTAGTTCTGATCTCTGACACGGCTCAAGTCTTAAATAAGTTCCCAATTTGTCGGAAACTCAAAACGACGTAGACGACCGAGCTACATGTAGCTCTTTATTTTTGAATATATGAAATTTGTATTTCAAAGTTTGAGAAAATTCCGAAACAAAATTCTTATGATAGACAATGTTGAATGCTACAAACCGGTACAAATCTCAATATGAAATACTTTATATTCTAGTCTACACAAAAAAGACAAAATCTGATATATTATATAGTGAATAGTACACATTTCAACACTATATAAGTTTGTCAGATTTTGCCATTTTTGTGTAGCCTAAAATATAAAGAATTACATATTGAGATTTGTACCGGTTTGTAGCATTCAACGTTGCCTATCACAAGAATTTTGTTTTAAAAAAATTTAAAACTTTGAAATATAAATTTTATATGTTCAAAAATAAGGAGCTATATGTAGCTCGGTCTACATTAGTCCACACTCCCCAATTTGTGTGCTTCAAACTTGTATAGCGAAATTCTTAGGCAAAAACAATTCGATAAAATGCTATCGCGGTACTTCCATCATTCCTCCTCGAAACAGGCTTTCGCACGCTTTATAAATAAAGCCACAACGGCCGAACCGATATAAAATGGTGAGGGATCTCTCTTACAAAACGGACCAAAGATACACAAAAAACACAAGGGAAACAAAGCACAGACACCTAAACGGACCGAGCAGAACCGAAGCTCCACGACTACGCCCTCAAGAGGGTAACGACGCACCCACGCGGCCACGCCGCCGTTGTCGAGACCGAAATGGTCAAAGGCTTTCGCCCGGAGCCCTACGCGGATAAGGTACCCACAACGACGCCCCCAAGAGGGGTACCACACCCGCAGGCATCGCCACCGTTGGCGTCGAAACGCTGAGCTTTCGCCCGGAAAAACCTTCACGCCACGCACGGTATCTTAGGCCGCCCGTCGTCGTCTAGCCAAGTAACCCAAACACGATCTGGGAGTTGTCAATGCCGAAGCGTTGCCAACACCAAGAATCCCCGCTGCTCGCTCCTCGTCATCCACATGACCAAAGAGCAAGGCCACCACCACCTCCACGTCGCCCGTCGTAAGGCCGCCCGCGCAGTCCACCTTTTGGAGCCGCCGCCCCGACATCCAAGAGCTCGAAACAGAAGCTGATAGACCGTGCAACAAAGATCCACCGGATTGGATGAGAAGGGCCGGCAATGTCGAACGACATGAGGGCATCGCAGTCACTAGGAGGAGATCCATCCTCTACCACCGAATATGGTCGCCGACCGGACACGGCAGTTAGGGCCTGTCAGGCCCCGCATGCCCAACTAGCCCCTACCGTCACGCTGCAGCTTCGTGACCGAAAACACCTCCGACTGGTGCCCCGGCCAGAGGATCGGCCAGGAGATCCGGCGCACCCACCGGCGCAAGCTCCAGGCAAGGTAGGCCCAGATCTGGGCATGGCCCCGTGGAGCCTAGATCGGGCCCACCGAGCCCATCGAGATCCCGCTGCCGAGGAGCGTCAGATCCGCCCGCACAAGGCCACCGTCGTCGTCTTCCGAACGCCATCCCGCCGTCCAAGCCGCTAGCGCCACCGCGTCGTCCGTTGTTGCCTACGCCAAGACCGCATCCTAGGTGCACCGCCACCGGTCGAGAGACCCCCGCATCTCTCTCCTAGCGCGCGGGTAAGGTCATGGCCGCCGCCGCTGGCACAACATGGGCTTTGCCCGGTGGCCAGCGCCGACGGCAGCGGTGGGGGGAGGGGAGAAAGGATGCTGGAGCTAGGTTTCTGGGAGTCGCCCGCCCGTCGCCCGCGGGGAGCGACGAGACGGGCCGAAACCGGCAGAATTCCTATTCTCATCATTCCATATTAGTTATTGGTGATTTAGTATAAAGCTATTGTAAATTAGCGATAACTAATATGAAACGAAGAAAGTAGTATTGAACTACAGACTTGGAGGGACCGGGAGATATACGGACAGTCCTACAATACCGATCTACTTCATGTTTCGCTCCCTCAATGACGACAGGAGATATCACAAGAAAATCATCATCAAGTTCATCATTATTTAAGCAAGGGTCAATGAGAAGGTGACCGGTGCTAATGCCCTCAACTGGAAGATAAAAATGTTACAGGAAGCAAAAAAGAAACACCAGGACAAGGCAGTACTGGTAACCAATCTACATAAAGGAAAATCACAGCGTCTACTCGCTAGCTGGCAGCAGCAGTAGTACTGAACTCCTGTACTAGTGTGCTACTCCCAAGCCTCGGGAGATTAATCAATTGCAAACAGAATATCAATTATTTTCACCGTGGGCGTGGTCTTATGTACACGGCCGGAGACCAAATGCTTGCCGTACCCATCTCCATTGCTGACGACTGCGAGTGCTCGTGCAGGTCTGATGGCTTTCTTCCGTTGCTGAGCAAAGCCCGATGCGTGCGCGCAGAGCTGGGTGCTTCTCCCTCGTGGTGCGCGCCCAAACCAGAGATGCGAGAGCTTTCTCCGTCAAGAGCCTTGGTCAACTGAGAGGCTGGAGCTGGGCGCATTGCATCTGCATCAGAACAGAGTCGTCGAGGCGGCCGCCGTGGTAGCTGGCCTCGAGCTTCACGTTGCCGTATAGGTGGGGCACAAAGTGGTCATGGTGCCCGCCGCCAGCGCCGCCAGGAAGTGGCGGCTTGGCGTCGGCGAGCACGCCGAACTGCTGGTCCGGGGCGGAGGCGTGGGTGAGCACGGAGGGCGGCGACGGCGAGGGGTTGGCGTGTTGGTCGTCGTCGGGGATGTTGACGGTGGTGATGTCGTGGATGCTGGAGCGGCGCTTGTCCTTTCCGCCGGAGTTGAGGCGGATGAAGTACTTCTGCGCGTGGCTGGCCACCTGCGTGGGCGTGCGGCTGGTGACGAAGTTGCGCGAGATGTTCCGCCAGTCCCCTCGCCCGTACTTCTTCAGGCCCATCAGGAACAGCCTGGAGAAACAAATTCAGTCAGTGCCCGAGAACACCAAGGCTGTATCTGTATGTGTGTGTGAATTAATCGGGGCGCGGAGGCTTACTTGTGCTCCTCCTCTGTCCATGGCACGCCCTTCTTGCGCTCCTGGTCTCCGCCGCGCCCGCGCTTGCCGCCGACCATGTAGCAGGAGGAGGAGCGCTTGAAGGCGAGGGCGTCGTCGCCGCCGCCGCCGCCGTCCCAGTCCAGGGTGAACCCGGAGGCCGGGGACCCGCCGCCGGCGTCGTAGCGGGGGAAGGGCACGAGCCCCGCCTCGATGAAGCAGACGTCGTTCTCCAGGTCCTCGTAGTGCGCCCTGACGTCGGCCGCCGACTTCCCGGGCAGGAGCGACGCCACCCGCTGCCACCGGTCGGGCGCGTCCCCGTCGACCCTCGCGAGCGCCTCCTCGAACACCTTGTTCTCCTGCAGCGACCAGGCACCCCCGCCGCCGCCGCCGTCCCGCCTGTCCTGCAGGAACCAGCCGCCGGCCTGGCCGGGGAAGTAGGGCGCCGGCGGCAGCGGCAGCACCTCCATCCACGACTCCTTCATCATCTCTCCCAGCCGACCGACCAAGATTCCGCCTTTCTCTCTCTGCCAGGCGAAGGATGCGATGCGAGGTCGTGGGAGGAGGAGAGAAGAGGGGGAGTGGCAGTGGCAGGGGAGGCGGTATTTATGCGGAGCAGCCGCGGTGGTGGTGGTGGTATACTGGTATCGATTCCGGCAGCAGATGCCAAAGTGGCGAGCGATGATTCGCCCTCCACCGTGGGAGGGACGCGCGCTTAAAGAAAGCAAGTGTTCTGTGATTGGGCCGTGGTGGAGTTTGTGGTCTCTCAACCAAACAAAAGCCTCCTGATCTCCCTCCTCCCTTCTCTCTCCGCTCGAGCTTTCTCTCTCCACCCTCCCTGCAGAAGATGGAGCTGGGGAAGAAGGGAGAGAGAGGCAGCGCCCGTGTGCGTGTGCGCGTGTTGGTCTGGTCTGGTCCAGTCCAGTACAGTCCGGCCAGGCTGGAGAAATGATAACAGGGAACTGGGCGCCTTTCCTGTGCGGGTGCAGGCGACGTCGCCTTTCTTTATTGGCCGTTGCTTGCCGCTTTTCCCAAGGCTGGACTGGACGACCCGTCTCGCCATTTATTATTCCGTCCCGGACCGGTGGCTTTTCTTCTCCGGGAACCCGGTGGTGTCCTCGGCTTGTTCCATTTTGGGTAAGATCGCTGCGCTCAACTACTTCCTTAAAACCGCTGCTAGCTCTTTCGCTCGCTGAGGGGAGAAACAAAATTAATTTTTGTACTGCACTACTACTAATTATTGCTGTTAAAATCTGACGTGGACGAGGTTGCACGTTGAGACCAACGTGAAATTGGCGACTATTTTATTAGGCTCCACAATATGCTCGTTCTCTATTGGGGCTCCCGGCGTGAGCCTAAAAAGCACTCGGTCCTAATAACGTTAGTGGGAGTCGTATTGAGAGCGTCAGCAAAGATGCTCTTAGTTTCTTTTCGTTTTAAAAAACATTTTTTAGAGCTTATAGTTTCGAATCAAACCAAGATTTGTCACGTGTTAACTCATCGTCGGCTAAAAATTAGGCAGCTGACAACTTTGTTTGCTTTTATGATTTTCTGTTTTTACTGGTTTTGTAATGTGGTGCCAAGTGGCCATCGCAAAGAACGGGACACCACCCTCTTGCTATCCAATCCCACTGAAAGCACAAAAAATGACTAGATATTTTCTTCTTGTGCTGGTTTTGTGCTGATTTTCTTAAAACTCACGAATATCACTTTCGATTTTTTCAAAACAAAACCTACTATGAAGCTCGAGCTCCGTTTGAAGTTTCCGGTGTCATTAGCTCATCTTTTGATCGCTCTAGTCAGATGCTTAGATACCAGAGCGGTATTTCACGTGGGGGAGGCCTTTTACACCGAATCCTTTGGTGCGGGCACTGTAGGTACGTGATGCTTGTACAGTGTAACGAAAGGATAGAAAACGAAAGAGAATACAAGGAAACCAATTGGCTCTAGCTATGATATAAAACACCATGCATGTATTCTCTGCGTCCCGTACGAAGCGTAAACATTATGCCCAACAGAAAGAAAAGAAAGCGTGAAAACTATGCAATGTATTCTACCTACTCACAGGACCACACGGCAGTAACTAGAGTAGTATACAAGCCTGTGACTATACAATGTTGCACAAAGACGTCTCCAATGCGTATAACTAAACTTATTCAAAATAGGGTCTCACGAATAGTATACTATGGGCGAAATAAGTATATTGCAATATTAGTTTGTCAGAATTGATCTACATACGACCTTTTCTGTGTACGGCACCACTTATGAACTGTTAGATGGCAAACAATCTAAATACATACGGCTGCATTCAAGGTCGTACATAAATCATACAAAAATCACCGGACGTGTAGCAGCTCTCATAGGTTGTAGTGGGTACTCATTCTGATCTAAAATAATTAAAGTTATAAGTTTGTCCTAATTAAATCCTGAATCACATATCTTAAATTTGACCAAGTTTGTAGAAATATACACCAACATCTATCACACCAATTTAGTTATGTTAGATCTATCATAGAATATACTTCTATGTTATACAGTTATGACATTCTAGATTGATATATTTTCTTATAGTTCGTCAAACCTAGAGATGTTTAACTTAGGACAAATCAAGAACTTTATTTATTTTGAAATAGCGGGTGTATGCACATGGTCCACTTTTGCACCCGGTAGTGATTGCTTGTCGTGTTCGGCAAAAACAACCAATGGTATCGTCGAACCCATCGTCCAAATAGGAGGGTCAAATTAAATGGAGTAAAATGAGATTTTAAACTTGATAGCATGACTCCTGGCCTAAGGCGCCATGCTATCTAACATGATGCCGCAATCCAGGAGGTCTCATACCATCAATCATGATGCCTCAGCCCCCGGCGTCATGCAAAGAGTATATTTTGTGTAAATTTTGCAGGTCTTGTCCATTTTCTGCAAAACTTTTCAAAAAGAGATATTTTTGTCAGTTTTACTACCTAATGAGTTGCACCTCGCTAATAGCTGAATTGGCCGAAGCTCAGCCGCACACGACCTGAATTGTTCCCTGGAAGCTATCAAAATTGTTGTGCCTACGACGGTTCATGTCCGACACTTGTACGATCCTTTATCTGCACCGTGAGGTGCTCCAGCCATCAATACACTCACGGCTTATTGATGCGACCGACATGTATCATATACAAATCGTCCTATGTGTAGCAGAGCTCTGAAGCTATATACTCTTTGTGGCAGGCTTATTTCTTCGAGTGGATCTTTTTGGGTCTCTCGGTGATGGTGGGCACTTTTTCAAGGAAAAATCAAAAACCGTATTCTAAGTTTTATTTAGATATAGTCAATGTGTGTACTACAAGCGCAACATTTGTACACATGATAATACTCTTAAGCTGTAGGCTACGCAAAAATGACAAAAGTGTGGGCACAAGTCACACAAGTACAGTGCACGGTGTACATTTTTCAAAACTTCAAAATTACGTTTGAGTTTGGTTATTGTCGTCGTGTAGTCAAGAACACAATCAATTTGCTTGGAGATTTTTCGTAATTGGCTACACCTGATATTACGATTTTATGAAACATGGAAATCGAAAGCATTTTGCCACCTCTATCCCCTTGCTCTCGCTCTAAAGCGATTTGTGCGTGTCATATAACCACTACAGTGTCCACGCCGAAAGCTTGAGCAGTACTGTGCGTGGCATGCGTAAACTCTCGCTGAGAGCCCGACATGTATTCTCACCTTTCGACTGCCCCCATCTCGATGCGTCCAAGCGCCCATATTCTGCCGCCGACGCTTGTCATGTCCGTAACAAAGGTGCCTGGATCCAGACGACAGACGCAGATTTAATTATCTAAGCATCGGCGTTTACCAACTAAAGACTGCGTTTAGTACCACTAGCGTAGCACCACTTGGTGGTTAGCGACTGGATCAAGCATTTTCGAGCTTGAAAATTAAGAAGACTGATCGGCTGACGTGAAGCGTAGAGCGCGCGTTGCCTCATGGGGGTTTTGGAGCGTCTCTGGTGGGGGCTTTTGCGGTGGATGCATCCGGCGTGCCCATGGGCGCGTACGACGTGACCAACCACCACCCACCTTCGCCGCCTCGCATACGCTTAACAGACTGTCTCCGCTTAATTCAGGCTCGCCGTTTCTCAGTTCGTAGATTTTCATGTGTATGCGGATTTGCGAAATTTTAGAGATGACTCGGTGCTAGCTAGCTGAAAAGTAGTGGAGTGTTGATCATCAACTTTTAAGTTCTGAAACTGCCGCGGGGGTTTCACTTTCACCTGATGTTACCGGGTGGAAAAGAACGGCGGAGAATGGCTCGCACGAGATCAAGGTTCTTCAGTCATCACCGGGGAGAATTTCGCCGGCCGTCCGTCCGGCATGCGGTGATTGCGTCTGTACTACTGCTCCGGTACGTAGTGCCTGTGGGAGGAATCCCGCTTGTGTGATCGATGGTCCTGTGTGGTGGTATGCGGTGTCGACCGCCGATTGAGGGCTAATGCGCGGTAACGCTCGCCGGAATAATTAAAGCGGGCGACCTTGAGGAACAACTCAACTCGCGTAGCTTTCAGATCGGTTCTTGTTCAAAGTCTCGGACGTACTACTTGCTCCAGATCTGCTGCGGCCCAAGAGCATATAGTATATCGCTGCAGTGATGTAATTCAGGGCAGTATAAGTTCTTCTTGCACCCTCCTATATTTTCAAGAAAGAAACATCTCCATCCGCCTATAATCTCGTGATCTACAAGAAGAATGGTGCGTGTGCGTCTCAAGCTAACCGATTATGTTTGACATACTCAACCGACAGTACAAGAAACACGACCCAGATCTGGGCACCGCAACTGGCCGGCGGCACAGAAGATCCGGGCCTCAAATGATGGATCCAGTTTAACCGGCAGTACGTACGGCTCGCGATCTGCTCGTGCTGGTACTTGTGTTGCCACTTGCCAGCCAATGGCGAGGCCCTGCTGACAACTAAGAGAGCCCGTGGCGCCAATCATTAGCCACAAATCATCATCATCATTTGATTAAGGACTCATGTAGACCTAAGCAGCAAATCGCGCGGAGCCACGTACTCTGAGACGCACCAATAGAAATTCGGATCTGGGTAAGCTTCTCCGAGACGCACGGCTTAAACAATCGCCCGTCCGCCCAATCGGACGCCCATGACGGCATGGGAAGCACCTCGCGGAGTTGCAATTTTCTGCGAGAAAACGTTGAACTTGCCCAACGAGAATCCCTCTTGACCACGGCCCATCCTTGTAAGTAGAAAATAGGGGTATTGTATTGTATATTTTATTGCCACTGCACCCTTGCAGTCTTGTCACTTGTCAAGAACGCTTCATAGTTCACACAGTAGTACTACAGTAATGTCGCCAGTTTCGAGTTGTCTGCTCGTTGATGATCTGTGAAATGGTTAGGACACATACAATTATTGGGTCTATTTATAAGCTTACTGCTGGCCATGACAGATGGTTAGGCTCCTCGCAGCGTGCCCAGTGCAGTGACCCAAAAATGTCCTGCGCAGCGCAGTAACCTTTTGCTGCTCGTCTCTTTTTGGCATGGATCCAACAGCAAGGGGTTTGCTCTTTGGGGCAACTGAAAGGATGCCATTGCCAGCAAATATAAACTAGCCCTCCCCGTGGGTTCTGATGCCTCCATCACATGACCTCACACGGAGCCAAAGCAGCGTCTTGGAAGCGCTCGATCGCCAGGGAGAAAGTACGCCCGATGCTGACGAAGAGCTCGCCAAGCAAGGAGGAAGAGAAGATTCCCCCTCTTTTCTATTCGGAGAAAGGAGGAAAATGTGGGGAAAGCGGCCCGGTTTCGACTTCTTGGGAGAAAGAACAAATTTGGGGGAATCTCGGCCGGCGTGCGGTGGTTGGCATCGGCGACTGCTGATGATGCGGTTGGACGTTGCGAGCCCTGCCCTGGTGCAGAGCATCTGAAGCGATCGGGCATGGTGAGAAATCGATGTGACAGATTCGTCTCGACCTCGGAAGCTCATCCCAAGTTGCAAGTTTCGTGTCCAGCCCATAACTAGACTTCACTTACAAGCCCATATGTCTGGACTAGGCCGTTCCAGAACAGACACCCGCCCATATGCATTTGTGGGGAGCTAGTATAGGAGCTCCTTTACCCCGCCTCTTGTGGCCCGGAAGGGAGGAGCCGCACACAACGCTGAGCCACGATCCACCAGGTACTGCCTTCATTTTTCCTTTTTTCTCGTTTTCCTTTAGTTATTTCTTTTCTTTTCCTTTCTTTTTATATGCCTTCAAATTCTAAAAAAAATCAACAATTAAACATTTTTCAAAATAAACATTTTTATAGTTACGAAGAAATGTAAGTTGTAAGCATTATTTTAAAATCTGAACATTTTTTGAATATTCATGAAGATTTTTAAATAATCATGAACAAAATTTCAAATGGATGAACACATTTCAAATGAATGAACAAATTTAAAAAATAATCAGTGTTTAAAAATCGGCCGAGTAGTCAATTACTCGTCCGCTTAAGCGCTGCTCGTGAGATCACCGTGTCGAATAGATCGAATCGTCGCTCTTAGTCGCTGTGGCCGCTTAATCGGTCTGACAACCGATTACTTGTGAATCTCCGATTAACTGGCCAGCCTAGTTCCAGCCCAACAGACGAAATTCGGCCTCTATCCCTAACCCATTCGCCTCCTGCATTTTTTTT
Organism: Dactylis glomerata; assembly: GCA_007115705.1. Classification (NCBI taxonomy): domain Eukaryota; kingdom Viridiplantae; phylum Streptophyta; class Magnoliopsida; order Poales; family Poaceae; genus Dactylis; species Dactylis glomerata. The sequence goes on from QXEO01001291.1 coordinate 1,527,415, forward strand.
CTCCACCCTTGATTAGAGTTGGGCGTTGACTAGGCGATTCACCGCCGCCGCCCCAGATGCTCGTCTCCGGCAGGCGCATCTAGCGCATCCCTCGCCCGCCGGCCGTCCCGAGGGGTGATACGTCTCAAACGTATCTATAATTTTTTATGCTCCATGCTTATTTATGCACTATTTGCTTTGTATTTTGTTACACTTCGTGGTGTTTTTATGCATTTTACAGAACTAACCTATTAACAAGATGCCACAATGCCAGTTCCCTGTTTTCTGTTGTTTTTGTGTTTCAGAAAAGTTACACTGGAAATATTCTCGGAATTGGACGAAACAAAAGCCGAAGTTCCTATTTTTCCTGACACGAGACGGAGTCCAAAGCAGAGACGGAGGGGGGCCAGAGGGCAGCCATGACATAGGGTGGCGCGGGCCACCCCCTGGCCGCACCACTAGGTGGTGTAGGCCACTGGTCCACCCCCTGACATCGCCCTTCCGCCTATATATTCTCCTCGACGAGAAAACCCTAAGGCCCGAACACTTTTTCAGAAAACATACTGCAAGCCGCCGCCGTCATCGACGCGAGATCGGGAGGGTCCAGAAGCTCTTCTCGGCACCCTGCTGGAGAGGGGAATCACCACCGGAGGCCTTCTTCATCACCATGCCTGCCTCCGGAGTGATGTGTGAGTATTCTACTGATACGTCTCAAATGTATCTATAATTTTTGATGCTCCATGCTTGTTTATACACCATTTGCTTTGCGTTTTGTTACACTTCGTAGCGTTTTTACGCATTTTCCAGAACTAACCTATTAACGAGACGCCACAGTGCCAGTTCCATGTTTCTGCTGTTTTTGTGTTTCAGAAAAGCTACAGAGGAAATATTCTCGGAATTGGACGAAACAAAAACAAAAGTTCCTATTTTTCCGAAGCATCATAGAGTCCAAAGCAGAGACGGAGGGGCACCAGAGGGCGGCCGCACCATGTCACGGCGCGGGCCACCCCCTGGCCACGCCGGGCAGTGGTGTGGGCCCCTGGCCCACTCCCTGATGCCACCCTTTCGCCTATATATTCCCCTCGATGGGAAAACCTAAAGTACCCGATCAATTTTCCACGAAACCTACTGTAAGCCGTCGCCGTCGTCGACGCGAGATCGGGAGGGTCCGGAGAGGGGAATCACCGCCAGAGGCCTTCTTCATCACCATGGCTGCCTCCGGAGTGATGTGTGAGTAGTCTACCTTGGACTACGGGTCCATAACAGTAGCTAGATGGTTGTCATCTCCTCTATGTGCTTCATGTTTAGATCTTGTGAGCTGCCTATCATGATCAAGATCATCGTTGTGTAATTCTACATGTTGTGTTTGTTGGGATCCGACGAATATTGGTACTTTGTCAAGTTGAATTGTTGATTTATCATCTTTATGTTATCTCTATGTTGTTTATGATCTTGCATGCTCTCCGTTGCTAGTAGATATCTTGGCCAAGTAGATGCTAGTGACTCTAAGAGGGAGTATTTATGCTCGATAGTGGGTTCATGCTCTAGTAATCTGGGGGAGTGACAGAAACCTCTAAGGTTGTAGATGTGTTGTTGCTACTAGGGAGAAAACAACAATCTTGTGTTCAAGGACATTTGTATTGTTTACATTACATACTTTGCTTAAGGCGATAATTTGTTGCTTGCAACTTAATACCCAATGGTTGCTCGGACGATATCCGGAGGGTGGATTATTAGTCATAGATGCAGTTGGATTACGGTCTATGTATTATGTTGTAATGCCCAAGTGAATCTCATAGTGATCCTCATGACACTTGTACGTTTGCTTTATTCTATCAATTGCCCAACTGTAATTTGTTTATCCAGCATGTTATTTATCTTATGGAGAGACACCACTAGTGAACTGTGGACCCCGGTCCATTCTTTTACATTGCTATTACCGTTTACCCTTTACTTGTTTTATTTACATTCTTGCAAACTACTATCTTTTACCACTCGATACGCTTAATCCTTTGTTTACAGCAAACCGGTGAGATTGACAACCTCACTGTAAGTTGGGACAAAGTACTTGGTTGTGTTGTGTGTAGGTTCCACGTTGCTACTGGTGCAAAGCTACGCCCTGGACGAGGCACCATACAATTTGTCCGGAGCTGTCGCGAAGCTAGCAAGCATCAACCTTCTGAAGTTTGGTTCTTTCTCCTACTGGTTCGATAAACCTTGGTTTCATACTGAGGGAAGACTTGCTGCTGTGCTCATCACACCTTCTCTTGGGGGTTTCCAACTGGGCGGTCATCTACAAACTCCTACATCAAAACCGCACCACCAACGGTCATCTACAAAACTCCTACATCAACACCGCACCACAAACAAGTTTTCTGGCGCTGTTGCCGGGGAGAAAGAAGATTTCTGCAAGGGGTGTCTCTCGCTTCCAATCTTTTACTTTGTTATTGTTTTGCTTTATTTTATTTTTGCTTGCATCTTTTTATCAAAAATACAAAAAATTAGTTCCTTTATAGTTGTTATTTTTACTTGCATGTTTTTAGTCTTGTTAGAATGAGTAATTCTGAAGTTGAGGTTTGTACTTTTAAGCAACAAGGGGAGAGAGTTTGAAAGTTTCTTGGTACCGAATTAGCAATGCTCATCATAGGTGTACAAAGAAGCATTCTACCATGATCCTCCTGAGGAATTTTTATGTTGGTATATCTAGTTGGAATAGGTACGTTCTTGATACTCTTGCAGGAGGTAATTTTCTGGGTACTCCTGCTTTGGAAGCATGCACTTTAATTGAAAGTTTAGTGGGAGTACCACCTATTAATGTTGTTAAAACTGAGATTACTTTGGAGGAAGTTTTAAAAAACTAAGCTCTTTAGAAAAAAGTTTGTCAAATATCCTTGATAACGCTAGCCAGGTTAATGAATCGATAGAAAGTATCGGTAAGAGAATCACTGTTTTAGAGGCTAGTACTACTCATGATAGTCAAAACCTTAGGATTGGTAAACTGGAGGAGTCTATGGAAACTTTAAGTTCAATTTTTTCTTCTCTTAAATTTAAGAAGGATAAAGCTTTTGTTGGAAAGGAGCAAAAAATTATGTATGTTCCCAAGGTATCTGTGCCAAAACCGCAGCAGGTTTTTAAGATTGGTAAGACTTTTAGTTCAACTAAGAGTGACTTGCAGGTTGAATCATCTTCAGAGGCTTCTAAAGTGCCTAGTGTGGTAAGTGGTGCTCTTGAGGAAACAATTGATCTTAATGCTTCATTTGAAAATACTTGATTTCCACTTTCTGCGCCTAGCTCAAAGGCGTTAAAGAAAAGCACTCTTGGGAGATAACCCAATGTTTTCTTTTCAGTATTTTTTTTGTTGAGTCTTGGAAGTTATTACTACTGTAATGACATCTCCTTATCATTTTTATTTCGTGTTTGTGCTAAGAAGAACCTCTAATTTGAGGAAGGTAAGATTTGGGGAAGTTGCTGTCCCGAAACAGATTTCTACGCTGCACCGTAAAAATTCTTGAAAATTCTTAGAATATCTTTTTGATCTGCGATTTCTTGTGCGCATGCCCCAGGTTATTTACAAACTTTTATTAGTTTTCACTTGTCGATTTGAGCAACATAAGATCCTCGAAAAAATCGATCTTTGTTAGCTGTTCTGTTTTGACAGATTCTGCCACTATTTGTGTTTGCCTCTCGATCGCTTTCTTTTTGAGTTCTTTTGATCACGGAACTTTTGAGGAAGTTGCTACAGTAGCTTATGCTTTAATGGATGGTATATTTGAGTTTGAAACTGAACCAAAAGAGTATATTTACTATCATGCTTACACTAATATTGCTAATAGAATTGTGTGAAGTTTTGTATGAAGGAAGTTTTCAAGTGTAGGGAAAGGAGAGTGATGAGATGAGATGAAGTATGGAAAAAAGCTCAAGCTTGGGGATTCCCATGTCACCCTAAGAAATATCCAAGAGGTACAAGCATCAAAGCTTGGGGATGCCCCCGAGGCACCCCTTCTTCATCGGCAAAAATCAGGTCACCTTTCAAGACACTATATTTTTATTGCTTCATGTACTATGCGTTTTTCTTGGAGCGTCTTTACTTTTGCTTTCAGTTTCCTTTTGTTTTGTTTGCTGCAATAAATAGTTGGACCCCAAAAAATTTCTTTTGGAGATGACACACTCCATTTTTCATTGCCAAGAACACTCTAGTTTTCACTCTTATCGTTCAACGAGTGTTCTCTTTTTCTAGAACCGTGTTTAGCTTTCATTTTTCGCCTTGATTTTTGTTCAGATCTTGTTATATATTTGTATCAAGGTGTATTTAGACCACTGGTCTATGTTGGTTTTCATCTCAAAGAGTGGTTTCAAAAAGGTTGAATGGTGTTGGAAAAGAGAAAAAAGTTTCATGCCTATAGTGGTACAAATAGGAGCTTGTTTAGACTGTGGCTTAGACTTTTGCATGTCATGCTTGATGTTATGTTGATAGTATGCTTACTGGTTTTTGCTGTAGCATGACTTGTCTCAAATGAATGAGATTGCTTAATGTGCCTTTGAAATAATCATGCGTTGTTTCTGTTATATGAGAGCATATTATTGTGGTTTTCTCCTTTGATGCTTTATTTGGGTTGACTTGGCGCATGCTTACAACATGTTTGACTCTAACAAGTTGCCATAAGCCTCTATGATCATTTGGTTTTTGACTTGTGATACCACTTTATGCTTTGGTTAATGATGTTCTGTTGATATGCATGATTATGGCCATTATTGCTCTCTTAGTTGGTCGCTCCCAGTCTTTTGCTAGCCTTCATTTTGTACTGAGAGGGAATACTTATCGTGCATCCAACTCCCAAAAACCAAAGTTTTCCAATGTGTCCACCATATCTACCTATTAGCAATTTGCTATTCCAAGCACATTCATCTTGCTTTTATCAATCCTTCAAATTAAACTTTTTGTGTTATGTGAAAATTAGTCAGTAAAGCTCTCACAAACCTGACGACACACTTTACTTTTCTTGCTTTTAATAAATTTGACATTGTGGCTCTCTTATGTTGACGTTATGCTTGAAAGTTGTAAGTTGGAAGTTAGCCTAGGCATGCCGTCATGGGGCAAGCTTTCAACATTGCACTTTCTCTCATTTAGTTGATATCGTGATCTTTTGTTTATGGATACCTGCGATGTGAAATAAGTTGGAAATTTGTGAGCTCATGGAGTTTGTATATGTGTTAGAGAAACGCCTGGGCCAATAATCTAAGCCATGCATCATTCATGGTGGAAATTTATAGCATGCCCATAGTGGACATTCGACGACGCATCTCACAATAAAAAGCTATACCAATGGTAAATAAAAGAGATGCTGACGTGTTCATTGTCTGTTTGTCTTGTCATTTTGATGTGGGCTTGTTCCATGTCATCGGGCAAGAGGTGCCCCGTTGGCGTTCTTGATGATACATGTATGCTTACAATGACAAGAACTTGCATGGGACCTAAGTCGAGTAGCATGAGGTTTGGGTATTCGTACTTCACGGGACACGAGATTTTCAACTTATGATTTGTTAAGCATATGCTTCGTAATTATACTCGCATTAACCTTAACCATTCAAGATGCCTATGATGGGGGCAATGAGAGCTCAAAGCTAGTAAGTATCATAATTTTTGGAGATTTATTAAACTTGCAATCCCTACTTCCCTCTGCGAAGGGCCTTTCTTTTACTTTTATGTTGAGTCTCCACCTTCTACCTTTATGCACTATCTAAGAGAGGATAGGTGTCATTCCGAGTTTAATGTGCATAGTCCCAAAATTTATTTTTGATTGATTCATGATTATAGTTTTGCTTGTTCTTAAATTATTTTTATCTAGTCGCCCTCTTAAACTTGAAGGTGTCCTATGCATTTATGTTTTGCTATTCCATGAAGGACAAGCTGAAAACCACTTTGCTATGTTTTTCTATATGGTTGAAACACACACTTGACTTTCAATGTTTCATTACTCATGATCTTTTGTTTGTATTACTTTTCATGTTATAACATGGTTGCTCAGTTTTATTGTCAAGATTATGTCTTTTATGCCCATGTTTAGAGTACTTTGATCTCAGCACTCAATGCTTTATATCGTTGATCAAGATTGTGATGGTGCATCTCACCTCAAAAATTATTGTTTTGTTATCACTTACCTACTCAAGGACGAGCAGGAGTTAAGCTTGGGGATGCTTGATACGTCTCAAACGTATCTATAATTTTTGATGCTCCATGCTTGTTTATACACCATTTGCTTTGTGTTTTGTTACACTTCGTGGCGTTTTTACATTTTCCAGAACTAACCTATTAACGAGACGCCATAGTGCCAGTTCCCTGTTTCTGCAATTTTTGTGTTTCAGAAAACCTACAAAGGAAATATTCTCAGAATTGGACGAAACAAAAGCCAAAGTTCCTATTTTTCCCGAAGCGTCACGGAGTCCAAAGCAGAGACGGAGGGGCACCAGAGGGCGGCCGAACCATGCCACGGCACGGGCCACCCCCTGGCCGCGCTGGGTAGTGGTGTGGGCCCCTGGCCTACTCCCCGACGCCACCCTTCCGCCAATATATTCCACTCGGCGGGAAAACCTAAAGTACCCGATCAATTTTCCACGAAACCTACTGTAAGCTGCTACCGTCATCGACGCGAGATCGGGAGGGTCCAGAAGCTCTTCCCGGCACCCTGCCGGAGAGGGGAATCACCGCCGGAGGCCTTCTTCATCACCATGGCTACCTTCGGAGTGATGTGTGAGTAGTCTACCTTGGACTAAGGGTCCATAGCAATAGCTAGATGGTTGTCATCTCCTCTATGTGCTTCATGTTTAGATCTTGTGAGCTGCCTATCATGATCAAGATCATCATTATGTAATTCTACATGTTGTGTTTGTTGGGATCCGATGAATATTGGTACTTTTTCAAGTTGAATTGTTGATTTATCATCTTTATGTTATCTCTATGTTGTTTATGATCTTGCATGCTCTCCATTGCTGGTAGATATCTTGGTCGAGTAGATGCTAGTGACTCCAAGAGGGAGTATTTATGCTCGATAGTGGGTTCATGCTCTAGTAATCTGGGAGAGTGATAGAAACCTCTAAGGTTGTAGATGTGTTGTTGCTACTAGGGAGAAAACAACAATCTTATGTTCAAGGACATTTGTATTATTTATATTACACACTTTGCTTAAGGTGATAATCTGTTGCTTCCAACTTAATACCCAATGGTTGCTCGGATGACATCCGGAGGGTGGATTATTAGTCATAGATACAGTTGGATTACGGTCTATGTATTATGTTGTAATACCCAAGTGAATCTCATAGTGATCCTCATGACATTTGTACATTTTCTTTATTCTATCAATTGCCCAACTGTAATTTGTTTACCCAGCATGTTATTTATCGTATGGAGAGACACCACTAGTGAACTGTGGACCCCGGTCCATTCTTTTACATTGCTATTACCATTTACCCTTTACTTGTTTTATTTACATTCTTGCAAAATACTATCTTTTACCACTCGATACGCTTAATCCTTTGTTTACAGCAAACTGGTGAGATTGACAACCTCACTGTAAGTTGGGACAAAGTACTTGGTTGTGTTGTGTGCAGGTTCCACGTTGCTGCTGGTGCAAAGCTACGCCCTGGACGAGGCGCCATACAAATTGTCTGGAGCTGTCGCGAAGCTAGCAAGCATCAACCTTCTGAAGTTTGGTTCTTTCTCCTACTGGTTCGATAAACCTTGGTTTCATACTGAGGGAAGACTTGCTGCTGTGCTCATCACACCTTCTCTTCGGGTTTCCAACTAGGCGGTCATCTACAAAACTCCTACATCAAAACCGCACCACCAGCGGTCATCTACAAAACTCCTACATCAACACCGCATCACCATCTACCTTGGACTACAGGTCCATAGCAGTAGCTAGATGGATGTCTTCTCCTCCATGTGCTTCATGTTTAGATCTTGTGAGCTGCCTATCATGATCAAGATTATCGTTATGTAATTCTACATGTTGTGTTTATTGGGATCCGATAAATATTGAGTACTATGTCAAGTTGCTTTGTGATTTATCATCTCTATGTTGTTTATGATCTTGCGTGCTTTCCGTTGCTTGTAGATATCTTGGCCGAGTAGATGCTAGTGACTCCAAGAGGGGGTATTTATGCTCGATAGTGGGTTCATGTCTCTAGTAATCTAGGGAGCGACAACAACCTCTAAGATTGTAGATGTGTTGTTGCTACTAGGGAGAAAATAACAATCTTGTGTTCAAGGACATTTGCATTGTTTATATTACACACTTTGCTTAAGGCGATAATCTGTTGCTTGCAACTTAATACCCAACGGTTGTTCGGATGATATCCGGCGGGTGGATTATTAGTCAAAGATGCAGTTGGATTACGGTCTATGTATTATGTTGTAATGCCCAAGTGAATCTCATAGTGATCCTCATGACATGTACATGCATTGCTTGTATTCTTTATTCTGTTAATTGCCCAACTGTAATTTGTTTACCCAGCATGTTATTTATCTTTATGAAGAGACACCTCTAGTGAACTGTGGACCCCGGTCCATTCTTTTACATTCATATTACCGTTTATATTTTATAAGCATTATTTACTTTCTCGCAAACAAATATCTTTTACCACGCAATACGTTTAATCCACCCTCACTGCTAGTTGGGGCAAAGTACTTTGGTTGTGTTGTGTGCAGGTTCCATGTTGTTGCTGGTGCAAAGCTACACCCCGGATAAGGCGTCATATATAAATTGTCTGGAGCTGTCGCCAAGCCAGCTAGCATCAACCTTCGGAAGTTGGTTCTTTCTCCTACTGGTTCGATAAACCTTGGTTTTATACTGAGAGAAACTTGCTGCTGTGCTCATCATACCTTCCTCTTGGGATTCCCAACTGAGTGCTTACCACGCACCATCAAGGGGCAGGAGTCCATGCAGAGAAGGAATAAATTTCAAATGAATGAACAAATTTCAAACAAATGAACAAATTTAAAAAATAATGAACCAAAATTTCAAAAAAAAATCATGAACATTTTTTTAAAAGCAAGAACATTTTTGAAATTCATTAACAATTTTCAAAAAAAAAACATGACGATTTTTTGAAATTCATGAAGCAAAATAAATTTATGAACATTTTTATAAAAGACATGAACATTTTTCAAAAATCAAGAATATTTTTACATGAACATTTCTTGAACACATGAATAAATTAGTATCTTTTAAAAAAAACTAAAAAAGAAAATTAAAGAGAAAACAGAAAAGAAAATTCAAAAAGGAAAAAGAAAAGTAACAAAAAAGAAAATGATGCTAACAGGCCGGCCCAATGCGATGCAAGGTGCGCAACGCGAGCTTCCCGCGCCGCAACAGACGGCGTATAGGATTTCGCCATATGTGTGGCATAAGACTAAAATGCAGAATCTTATACCTCGTCCATTGCGTCGCATTGGGCAGGCCCATTTTAGCTTATTTCTCTTTTTTATTTTTATTTTTATTTTGGCAAGCACTAGTGTGGGGATAACGGTCTGAAAGGGAAAACCCTCGTGGTCGATCCTCCCGTAGTGCTCATAGCGGGTGCCCAATAGCTCGGTGTAGTGGAGGTGTATAAGGTGTGAGATAGCGTGATGTAGGACACACATCACGCCATCACCCCAAGTGCGCTCAGTCATCTCAAAGGTGATCTCCTCAGAAGTAGGTGGGGTCTCCTTCCCGTGGACCTGGCCAATGACTAGCCAAGACAGCTCGCGGGTGCCCTCGTCGAAGAGGCAAAATCCTCTTACCTCCGGGCGTGGACGTCCGAGATGGTGAGTCAACTCAACTAAGTCGCGCTCGAAGACAACGACCTCGTCGTGGGTACCAACCTGACGGTGAGCAATGGGGGCGTCCATCTACATAAAATTTTAAGATATATTTAATTAGTGACTTACCCAAGTGTGCAATATTTTAGATAAAGTAAAAAACTTGAATTAAATATGCAAGTAAATTAAATGATTAAAGAGTAAGAGAAGAGATGAGAGCAATATATATTTACCTTTTATATATAAAGTCATCTCTTTTATTTTATTAGGAAAATAGTTTTTGGTCCGGTCTAACGCCCGTGCTAACTAATGTCTCCTAAGGTCAGGATGGCTTTGATACCAACTCTGTGGGGACACCGACTTACCACCCGGGATACCCGTTATGCATATAATTCATGATCCAAGGAAGACCGCCGCGAGTCCACATAACAGAGTTGGCATTCAAAGTACATCATCCATTACATGAAGAGTTCAAATAAGTCTTACATAGGCCACGCAGGGCATGATTAAATTAGCATAGTAGCAGCGGATACAAGGGTAGTGTTGGTGACCCGAGTCGTGCCTACTATCCTACAGGCGACTGACCGGGAGACGGATCCTAGTTCGCATCGGCGTCGTTGAAATCATCTTCGTCCTCCTCATAGTCGTATCCATAGTCTGACCAAGTTAATAGCCAGGGACAAAGCCGTGCGTACATTTTGAATTGTAGTCGCAAACCATCTAAGAGGAAAAAGTTGGATATGCATTTTGGCTGTAGAAAGGGAACGCTTTAGTCTAGTTTTTCTCCTTTCTAAAATATAGTTTCTCTTGTCGATATAACATGTCCTATGACATCTCTATATCTTTATTAAAACATTTTGAAAATATTTTTAGTAAAACTCTCTAGGAAAGAGGGAAACGCTTTTATTTTCCACAAGAACTCATGGTCAATCAAAACGAGTACTGATTGCTATAGATGGCACGGTGATGATGAAGTAAATGACCGGCCAGTTGGGAAACCCCAAGAGGAAGGTATGATGAATATAGCAGCAAATTTTTCCCTCAGTAAGAAACCAAGGTTTATCGATCCAGTAGGAAAAAGCCAAACTCAAGAAGGTGATGCTTGCTAGCCTAGTGACACTCCAACAAGGGCGCCGTTAACGATAACTTGTTAGTGCATCTTCAACTAGTAGCAACGTGGAACCTGCACACAACACAACCAAATACTTTGTTCCCAACTTGCGATGAGGTTGTCAATCTCACCGGTTTGCTTGAAACAAAGGGTATGAGCGTATCGAGTGGAAACTGATAGTAGTATGCAAGTAAAGTAAACAGTGCGAGTAAAGTAAACAGGTGATAGCAATATAATGGAAATAGGACCGGGGTCCACAGTTCACTAGTGGTGTCTCTCCATAAGATAAAATAACACTTGCTGGGTAAACAAATTACAGTTGGGCAATTGATAGAATAAAGACAACGTGCATATGTCGAGAGGATCACTATGAGATTTACTCTGGGCATTACAACAAGATATATAGATCGCCATCCAACTGCATCTATGACTAATAATCCACTTGTGGTGAATCAATCCGAGAACTCCACAAGTATTAAGTTGCGAACAACAGATAACTGCATTAAGCAAAGTGTGTAATGTAAACAAAGCATATGCCCTTGAGCATATGAATGTTGTTTTCTCCCTAGTGGCAACAACACATCTACAACCTTAGAGGTTTCTGTCACTCCCCAGATTAAATAGAGGCATGAACCCAACTATCGAGCATAAATACCCCCTCTTGGAGTCACTAGTATCTACTCGGCCAAGATAGCTACTAACAACGGAGAGCATGCAAGATCATAAACAACATAGAGATAACATAAGATAATATTCAGCACATCAACTCAATCATAACACCAATATTCATCGGATCCCAACAAACACAACATGTAGAATTACATAACGGTGATCTCGATCATGTAAAGCAGCTCACAAGATCTAAACATGAAGCACACGGTGGAGAAGACAACCAACTAGCTACTGCTATGGACCCATAGTCCAAGGTAGACTACTCACTCATCGCACCGGAGGTAAGCATGGCGATGAAGAAGACCTCCGGTGGTGATTCCCCTCTCCGGCAGGGTTCCGGGAAGAGCTTCTGAACCCTCCCGATCTCGGGTCGATGGCGGCAGCGGATCGCGATGTATTCTGGAAAAGTGATCGGGTATTTAGATTTTTCCCGTCGAGGGGTATTTATAGGCGAAGGGGCATCGTCAGAAGTGGACCGAGGCGGCCACACACATAGGGGGCGCGGCCTACCCCTGGGCCATGCCGCCCTGTTGTGTGGGCCCCTCGTGGCCCCACTCCGTCTCCTCTTCGGTTCTCTGGAAGCTTCGGTGAATTTCTAGATGTTTGGCTTTTGTTTTGTCCAATTCCGAGAATATTTCATGTGTAACTTTTCTGAAACACAAAAACTGCAGAAAACAGGGAACTGGCACTGTGGCATCTCGTTAATTGGTTAGTTCCGGAAAATGCATAAAAATACCACTAAGTGTAACGAAACACTAAGCAAATGGTGTAAAAACAAGCATGGAGCATCAAAAATTATAGATACGTTTGAGACGTATCAGCATCCCCAAGCTTAACTCCTGCTCGTCCTCGAGTAGGTAAGTGATAACAAAAGAAATAATTTTTGAGGTGACATGCACCTACACAATCTTGATCATCTATGTAAGCGTTGTGCGCTGGGATCAAAAGAACTTAAAACATGGGCATGAAAGACATAATCTTGATAGAAGAAACTTAGCAACCATGTTATAACATGAAACTGAACACAAATGAAAGATCATGAAGATGAAACAATAAAAGTCAAACCTGTGTTCAAATCATATGGAAAAACATACAAATGGTTTTCAGCTTGTCCTTCATGAGAGAGCAAAACATAAATGCATAGGACACCTTCAAGTTTAAGAGGGCGACTAGATACAAATAATTTAAGAACAAGTGAAACCAACATCATGAATCAATCAATGAAAACTTTGGGACAATGCACATTATACTCAGAATGACAACTATACTCTCTTAGACGGTGCATAAAGATAGAAGGTGGTGACTCAACAAAAAAAGTAAAAGAAAGGCTCTTCGCGGAGGGAAGCAGTGATTGCAAGTTTTATAAACCTTCAAAAATTATGGTACTTACTAGCTTTGAGCTCTCATTGCCCCCATCATAAGCATCTTGAATGGTTAAAGTTAATGCGAATACAATTATGATGCATATGCTTGACAAATCATAAGTTGAAAACCTCGTGTCCCATGAAGTACGAATACCCAAACCTCATGCTACTTTACTTAGAGTCCCAAGCAAGCTCTTGTCATTGTAAGTACACACGTATCATTGAGAACCGCCAATGGGGTACCTCCGTGCCCGATGACATGGAACAAGCCCACATCAAAATGACAGGACAAACAGACAATGAACACCTCGGCATCTCTTTTATTTACCATTGGTATAGCTTTTTATTGTGAGATGCGTCGTCGAATGTTCACTATGGGCATGCTGTAAATTTCCACCATGAATTATGCATGGCTTAGATTAGCGGCAAAGGCGTTTCTTTAACATATATACAAACTCCATGATCCCGCAAGATTCCCAATTCATTTCACATCGCGAGTATCCATAAACAAAAGATCACGATATCAACTCAAATGAAAGATAGTGCAATGTTGAAAGCTTGCCCCATGACGGCATGGCTGGGCTAATTTCCAACTCACAACTTGCAAGCATAACAACTCAACATAAGAGAGTCACAATGTAAAAAATTTAAAATGAGAAAAGTAAAGTGTGCCATCAGGTTAGTGAGAGCTTTACTGACCAATTTTCGCATAACACCAAAAGAGTTTAATTTGAAGGATAGATAAAAGCAAGTCAAATGTACTTTGGAATAGCAAATTGCTAATAGGTATGTATGGTAGACACATTGGAACAACTTGATTTTTAGGAGTTGGATGCACGAGTAGAGCTCATACTCAGTACAAAATGAGGGTTAGCAAAAGACTGGGAGCAACCAACTAAGAGAGCAATAACGGCCATAATCATGCAAAGCGACAAAGCAACATTAAAAGAAGCATAAGATGGCATCAAAAGTCAAAAACTAAATGATCATAGAGGCTTATGGCAACTTTGTATGAGTCAAACATGTGTTAGCATGCGCCATGTCAACCCAAATAAAGCATCAAAGGAGAAAACCAAAATAATGCTTCCAAATAATTAAAACAATGCATGATTTTTTTCAAAGACTCATTAAGCAATCTCAGTCATTTGAGACAAGTAATGCTACAGCAAAACCACTAAGCATACTATCAAAAAGACATCAAGCACGACATGCAAAAGCCTAGGCTGCAGTCTACACAAGCTCCTTTTTGTACCACTTTTTTGCATAAAGCTTTTTCTCTTTTCCAACACCATTCAAACTTTTTTGAAACAACTCTTTTGATGAAAACCAACATGGACCAGAGGTCAAAATACACCTTGATGCAAAGATATAACAAGATCTGAACACAAATCAAGGTGAAAAGCAAAAGCTAAACGCAGTTCTAGAAAAAGAGAACACTCGTTGAAACGATAAGAGTGAAAAACGGAGTGTTCTTGGCAAATGAAAAGCAAGGCAACTTCTCCAAAAGAAATTTGTTGGAGTCCAACCATTTATTGCAGCAAACAAAACTAAACAAAACTGAAAACTAAAAACAACTGATGCTCCAAGAAAAATGCATAATGCATGAAGCAATAAAAATATAGTGTGTTGAAAGGTGACCTGATTTTTGCCGATGAAGAAGGGGTGCCTCGGGGGCATCCCCAAGCTTTGACGCTTGTACTTCTTGGATATTTCTTGGGGTGACATGGGCATCCCGAAGCTTGAGCTTTTGTCCATTCTTCAACTCATCTCATCATTCTCCAATCCCTACACTTGAAAACTTCCTTCATACAAAACTAAACACAATTCTATTAGCAACATTAGTGTAAGCATAACATTGAATCAACCCTTTTTGCTTCAGGTTTCAACTCAAAACCACCACATATAAAGCATATACTATTGTAGGAACTTCCCCAAAAGTTCTGTGATCAAAAGAACTCAAAAAGAAAGCGATAAAGCAGCAAACACAAATATTGGCAGAAATCTGTCAAAACTGAACAGCTGACAAAGGTCGAATATTTAGAGGGTTTTATGTTGCTCAAATCAAAAAGTGTATAACTAATGAAAGTTTGGATATAACCTGGGGCATATGCTCAAGAAATCTCAGGTCCAAAAGATATTCTGAGAATTTTCACAAATTTTTACGGTGCAGCACCGAAAACTGTTTCAGGACAGCAACATCCCCAAATCTTACCTCACTCAAATTAGAGGCTTCTCTTGGCTCAAAAATGAAATAAAAAGGATAATGAGCGGTTATTACAGTAGTAATAACTTCCAAGACTCAAATAAAATAAAAAGTACTGAAAGTAAAAACATTGGGTTATCTCCCAAGAGTGCTTTTCTTTAACGCCTTTGAGCTAGGCGCAGAAAGTGCGAATCAAGTAATATCAAGTGATGATGTGCTAGGGTCAACGGGTGCCTTACGTCTTCCTTTCTTACCTTTGCTCTTAACTCTAGGAAATATGTGACTATTGCAAGGTGGAGAGATGAATCTTATATTGCCTTTTCCCACATCTATAACGGCACCCAGGAGCTTCAGTAGAGATCTTCCAAGTATGATTTGTCCTTTTCCTACACATTCAATAACAAGATAATCAGTAGATACCATTCTTCCTAGGACTTTTGTATAAATTCCTTCAGCTATTCCAACGGGAAATATAGTGGCATTATTAGTAAGAGAAATTTCTTCTCCCCCCTCAGAAAGTTTCCAAAGACTTAAAGATTCATAAACATCCTTTGGCATAAGACAAAATTCAGACATAATATCACAACGAGCATAAAAAGTTTTACCATTAATGGTGATTTTTACCGTAGGGTACCAACTCGAAGGTTCAGAATTTGATGGCACATAATCAAAATGCTGACGCAAAGTACTATAGCAAGTATTCAAACTAGCAGTGCGAGTCTCAAGAGTATTAAGTCTATTAAAAATACTCACAAGAGAGGAATCAAAATAAGTTGGCATGCTATAAATTGTAATCAACTTTTTTATAATATTGAAAGCTTGATCTCCATCACAATGAAGGAAATCTCCTTCTACAGTAGCATCTAAAGCATATCTATAATGAAGAGCAAGTCCAAAGTAAAAGCAACTAAGAAGCAAACTCAAAGTCATTTTCGGTTCAGTTTTTCCATGCCAATCATAAATTCTAGACCAAGCTTCTTTGAAACTTTCCTCATCCTTTTGTTTGAAAGTGAAAATCATATCCTCGGGTGACATAGTAGTAGCAACTGAACTAGACATAATAAACAACTATAAAGGAAACTAATTTTTTGTGTGTTTTTGATAAAACAAAACAAGTAAAAATAAAGTAAAAGCAAAACTAAAACAAAGTAAAGGATGTGTGTGTGAAACTCCCCTTGCAGAAGTCTTCTTTTTCCCCGGCAACGGTGCCAGAAAAAGTCTTGATTGCTATAGATGGCGCGGTGATGATGAAGTAAATGACCGGCCAGTTGGGAAACCCCAAGAGGAAGGTATGATGAATATAGCAGCAAGTTTTTCCCTCAGTAAGAAACCAAGGTTTATCGATCCAGTAGGAAAAAGCCAAACCCAAGAAGGTGATGCTTGCTAGCCTAGTGACACTCCAACAAGGGCGCCATTAATGGTAACTTGTTAGCGCGTCTTCAACTAGTAGCAACGTGGAACCTGCACACAACACAACCAAATACTTTATTCCCAACTTACGATGAGGTTGTCAATCTCACCGGTTTGCTTGAAACAAAGGGTATGAGCGTATCCAGTGGAAAGTGATAGTAGTATGCAAGTAAAGTAAATAGCGCGAGTAAAGTATATAGGTGATAGCAATATAATGGAAATAGGACCGGGGTCCACAGTTCACTAGTGGTGTCTCTCCATATGATAAAATAACACATGCTGGGTAAACAAATTACAGTTGGGCAATTGATAGAATAAAGACAACATGCATATGTCGAGAGGATCACTATGAGATTTACTCTGGGCATTACAACAAGATACATAGACCGCCATCCAACTGCATCTATGACTAATAATCCACTTGTGGCGAATCAATCTGAGAACTCCACAAGTATTAAGTTGCGAACAACAGATAACTGCATTAAGCAAAGTGTGTAATGTAAACAAAGCATATGCCCTTGAGCATATGAATGTTGTTTTCTCCCTAGTGGCAACAACACATCTACAACCTTAGAGGTTTCTGTCACTCCCCCAGATTAAATAGAGGCATGAACCCAACTATCGAGCATAAATACCCCCTCTTGGAGTCACTAGTATCTACTCAGCCAAGATAGCTACTAACAACGGAGAGCATGCAAGATCATAAACAACATAGAGATAACATAAGATAATAGTCAGCACATCAACTCAACCATAACACCAATATTCATCAGATCCCAACAAACACAACATGTAGAATTACATAACGGTGATCTCGATCATGTAAAGCAGCTCACGAGATCTAAACATGAAGCACATGGTGGAGAAGACAACCAACTAGCTACTGCTATGGACCCATAGTCCAAGGTAGACTACTCACTCATCGCGCCGGAGGCAAGCATGGCGATGAAGAAGACCTCCGGTGGCGATTCCCCTCTCCGGCAGGGTGCCAGGAAGAGCTTCTGGACCCTCCCGATCTCGGGTCGACGGCGGCGGTGGATCGCGATGTATTCTGGAAAAGTGATCGGGTATTTAGGTTTTTCCCGTCGGGGGGTCTTTATAGGCGAAGGGGCATCGTCAGAAGTGGACCGAGGCGGCCACACACATAGGAGGCGCAGCCTACCCCTGGGCCACGCCGCCCTATTGTGTGGGCCCCTCGTGGCCCCACTCCGTCTCCTCTTCGGTTCTTTGGAAGCTTTGGTGAATTTCTAGATGTTTGGCTTTTGTTTCGTCCAATTCCGAGAATATTTCCTATGTAACTTTTCTGAAACACAAAAACAGCAGAAAACAGGGAACTGGCACTGTGGCATCTCGTTAATAGGTTAGTTCGAGAAAATGCATAAAAATGCCACAAAGTGTAATGAAACACTAAGCAAATGGTGTAAAAACAAGCATGGAGCATCAAAAATTATAGATACGTTTAAGACATATCAAGTACCCCGACTAATCTCATGCCATGGCAGTACCCTCCGAGTACTCCATTTCGGCACCTTCACCCATTTTTCTGAAAAACATCTTTGTAAAATCAAAATCGACATTGGGTAATGTAGTGATCTTTCTAACCGTCCATGACTGAGGACTCAGCTATTCGAATAGGTTTACACTCTGCATAGGTTGTACACTTCACCCACAAAATTTGATAAATCTGCCGGGATCCACCACGGGCTGTCATACACAAGTATACGGGGTTCGGATAATCAAAGAGAGTTTTCCATCTACCGACCTTAGTACGGGTGCCTACCCTGTGGAGTTAACCTTCCCGGCAAACCCTGGTAGCCTACCTCTATTGAGTGTAGCTCCAGTGCCACGGCGGGATAACCCAAGTGTCTTTCGGCCAGATAAATCCCAAAGGATCCTGATTTACTATTGCCCATTATCTTGCGGAAACCCGGATTCCAGGGTCCGACAAACTCTTATATAGTGTGAGACTCCCCGCACTAAAGCGGATAAACTTCGGGCTAAGCCCCATCCCATACCGGGGTAATGTGGCCGCACAGTGATGTGTGGTGAATGACCAGCCCATTGGGAACCCCAAGAGGAAGGTGTGATGAGTATAGGAGCTGGTTTCCCTCAGTTAAGAAACCAAGGTTTATCGTTCTTGGAGAGGAGAGACAAACGACTGAAGGTGATGCTTGCTAGTTTGCGACAGCTTCGGACAATTTATATATGGCGCCTCGTCCAAGCTTTGCTTGCTAGCTGCAACGCGGAACCTGCACACACACAGCCAAGTACTTTGCTCCCAACTTACGATGAGGTTGTCAATCTCACCGGTTTGCTTGAAACAAAGGTTATGAGTGTATCGAGTGGAAAACAATAAAAGTATGCGAGTAAAGTAAACAGTGCGAGTAAAGTAAACAAGTGATAGCAATATGGTGGAAATAGGACCGGGGTCCACAGTTCACTAGTGGTGTCTCTCCATAAGATAAATAACACATGCTGGGTAAACAAATTACAGTTGGGCAATTGATAGAATAAAGATAAACGTGATATGTCAAGAAGATCACTATGAGATTTACTCTGGGCATTACAATAAAATACATAGACTGCCATCCAACTGCATCTATGACTAATAATCCACTTGTGGTGAATCAATCCGAGAACTCCACAAGTATTAAGTTGCGAACAACAGATAATTGCATTAAGCAAAGTGTGTAATGTAAACAAAGCATATGCCCTTGAGCATATGAATGTTGTTTTCTCCCTAGTAGCAACAGCACATCTACAACCTTAGAGGTTTCTGTCACTCCCCCAGGTTAAATAGAGGCATGAACCCACTATCGAGCATAAATACCCCCTCTTGGAGTCACTAGCAACTACTCGGCCAAGATAGCTACTAACAACGGAGAGCATGCAAGATCATAAACAACATAGAGATAACAAAAGATAATATTCAGTACAGCAACTCAATCATAAACACCAATATTCATCGGATCCCAACAAACCAAACACGTAGAATTACATAACGGTGATCTCAATCATGTAGGGCAGCTCATGAGATCTAAACATGAAGCACATGGTGGAGGAGATAACCATCTAGCTACTGCTATGGACCCATAGTCCAAGGTAGACTACTCACTCATCGCTCCGGAGGCAAGCATGGCGATGAAGAAGACCTCCGGTGGCGATTCCCCTCTTCGGCAGGGTACCGGGAAGAGCTTCTGGACCCTCCCGATCTTCGGGTCGACGGCGGTGGCGGATCGCGATGTGTTCTGGAAAAGTGATCGGGTACTTAGGTTTTTTCTGTCGAGGGGTCTTTATAGGCAAAGGGGCGATGTCAGAGGAGGGCCCAGACGCCCTCACGCCAGGGTGGCGCGGCCCAGGCCCTGGCCGCGCCAGCCCTGCGTGTGGGGCCCTGTTGGCCCCTCTCCTTCTCTCCTTCGGATCTCTGGAAGCTTCCGGGTAAAATAAGACTTCAGGAACTTGTTTCGTCCAATTCCGAGAATATTTCCTGTGTATCACTTCTGAAACACAAAAACAGCAGAAAACAGGGAACTGGCACTGTGGCAACTCGTTAATAGGTTAGTTCCGGAAAATGCATAAAAGTGCCACTAAGTGTAACGAAACAGTAGGCAAATGGTGTAAAAACAAGCATGGAGCATCAAAAATTATAGATACGTTGGAGACGTATCAAGCATCCCCAAGCTTAACTCCTGCTCGTCCTCGAGTAGGTAAGTGATAACAAAGAATAATTTTTGAGGTGACATGCACCTACACAATCTTGATCACATATGTAAGTATTTGTGAGCTGGGATCAAAAGAACTTAAAACATGGGCATGAAGATATAATCTTGACAATAAGAACTTAGCAACCATGTTGTAAACATGCAAATGAACACAAACAAAAGATCATGAAAATGAAACAATGAAAGTCAAACATGTGTTCAAATCATAAGGAAAAACATACAAATGGTTTTCAGCTTGTCCTTCAAAGAGAGCAAACCATAAATGCATAGGACACCTTCAAGTTTAAGAGGGCGACTAGATACAAATAATTTAGGAACAAGTGAAACCAACAATATGAATCAATCAATGAACTTTGGGACAATGCATATCACACTAAGAATGACAACTATGCTCTCTTAATGGTGCATAAAGATAGAAGGTGGTGACTCAACATAAAAGTAGAAGAAAGGCCCTTCGCAGAGGGAAGCAGTGATTGCAAGTTTTATAACCTTCAAAAATTATGGTACTTACCGGCTTTGAGCTCTCATTGCCCCCATCATAAGCATCTTGAATGGTTAGAGTTAATGCGAGAACAATTATGATGCATATGCTTGACAAATCATAAGTTGAAAACCTCGTGCCCCGTGAATACGAGTACCCAAACCTCATGCTACTTTACTTAGAGTCCCAAGCAAGGCTCTTGTCATTGTAAATATATGCATATCATTGAGAACCGCCAATGGGGTACCTCCGTGCCCGATGACATGGAACAAGCCCACACCAAAATGACAGGACAAGCAGACAATGAACACCTCGACATCTCTTTTATTTGCCTTTTGTTTAGCTTTTTATTGTGAGATGCGTCGTCGAATGTTCACCACGGGTATGCTGCAAATTTCCACCATGAATTATGCATGGCTTAGATTGGCGGCCCGACGTTTCCCTAACACATATAAAAACTCCATGATCCTCACAAGATTCCCAATTCATTTCACACCGCGGGCATCCATAAACAAAAGATCACGATATCAACTCAAATAAGAAGTGCAATGTTGAAAGCTTGCCCATGACAGCATGGCTGGGCTAGTCTCCAACTTACAACTTGCAAGCATAACAACTCAACATAAGAGACCACAATGTCAAATTTTTAAGAACAGTAAAAGTAAAGTGTGCCTTCCGGTTCGTGAGAGCTTTACTGACCGAATTTCGCATAACACTGGTAAGAGTTTAATTTGAAGAGAAAATAAAAGCAAGTCAAATTTACTTGGAATAGCAAATTGCTAGTAGGTATGTATGGTGGACACTTTGGAAAACTTTGGCTTTTAGGAGTTGGATGCACGAGTAGAGCTCATACTCAGTACAAGGCGAGGGCTAGCAAAAGACTGGGAGCGACCAACTAAGAGAGCAATAATGGCCATAATCATGCAAAGCGACAAAGCGACATTAAAAGAAGCATAAGATGGCATCAAAAGTAAAAAACTAAATGATCATGAAGGCTATTGGCGACTTTGTAAGAGTCTAACATGTGTGAGCATGCGCCAAGTCAACCCAAATAAAGCATCAAGGAGAAAACCAAAATAATGCTTCCATACAATAAAAACAACGCATGATTTTTTTCAAAGGCTCATTAAGCAATCTCAGTTATTTGAGACAAGTCATGCTACAGCAAAACCACTAAGCATACTATCAAAAAGACATCAAGCATGACATGAAAAAGCCTACGCCGCAGTCTACACAAGCTCCTTCTTCTACCACTATTTTGCACAAAGCTTTTTCTCTTTTCCAACACCATTTGAAATTTTTAAAGACACCTCTTTTGATGAAAACCAATAAAGATCAGAGGCAAAAATACACCTTGATGAAAAGATATGACAAGGTCTGAACGCAAATCAAGGCGAAAACGAAAACCAAAAGCAGTAGCAGAAAAAGAAGAACACTTGATTTTTAATAAGAATGAAAACTAGAGCGTTCTTGGCAAATGAAAAGCAAGGCAACTTCTCCAAAAGAAATTTGTTGGGGTCCAACCATTTATTGCAGCAAACAAACAAACTAAACCAACTAAGAAAAATAAAACAACTGACACTCCAGGAAAAACACATAGTGCATGAAGCAATAAAAATATAGTGTTTGAAAGGTGACCTGATTTTTGCCGATGAAGAGGGGGTGCCTCGGGGGCATCCCCAAGCTTTGACGCTTGTACTTCTTGGATATTTCTTGGGGTGATGCATGGGCATCCCCAAGCTTGAGCTTTTGTCCATTCTTCAACTCATCTCATCATTCTCCAATCCCTACACTTGAAAACTTCATACAAAACTAAGCACAAATCTATTAGCAACATTAGTGTAGCATAACATATAATCAACCTCTTTTTGCTTCAGATTTCAACTCAAAACCACCACATATATAGCAAATACTACTGTAGCAACCTCCCCAAAAGTTCCATGATCAAAAGAACTCAAAAGAAAGCGATAAAGTGGCAAACACAAATATTGGCAGAAATCTGTCAAAACTGAACAGCTGACAAAGGTCGAATTTTTGAGGGGTTTTATGTTGCTCAAATCAAAAAGTGTTAAACTAACAAAAGTTTAGATATAACCTGGGGCATATGCACAAGAAATCGCAGGTCCAAAAGATATACAGAGAATTTATACGAATTTTTATGGTGCAGCACCGAAAACAGTTTCAGGACAGCAACATCCCCAAATCTTTACCCCACTCGAATTAGAGGCTTCTCTTGGCACAAAAACAAAATAAACAAGATAAGGAGCGGTCATTACAGTAGTAATGACTTCCAAGACTCAAATAAAAGAAAAAGTACTGAAAATAAAACATTGGGTTATCTCGCAAGAGTGCTTTTCTTTAACGCTTTTGAGCTAGGCGCAAAAAATTGCGAATCAAGTATTTTTAGAAGAAGCATTAAGATCAACTGCAGAGGTCTTGTCAATAAGGCATTGTATTTCATCCACATAAGTTTTTATAAGCCCGGCGTGGAGCAGCCCTTGAGGCATGTTCTAGTCATACGGCCAATCACATAGCGAAACAGCCAACCTCATCATTGTAATCGAGCACTTGTTGCCATATAGTGAATTATAGCAGCACGTAGGATCTCGCCACCGTCGCGGGATCTGAAGCTGGGTAAACTCGTGCTACCACCGTCCTGGATCGCTCCTCCGTGTTCACCCCCTTCCACAAACCGCCATACCCCTACCTCTATGGCAGATCTGTTGACGAAATCACGACAGTTGGCGCCCACCGTGGGGCATAGCGCGTCTGGAGCGTAGATCCAGGCGGGATCCGCCTTTGCAGGCATCGGCGACACCGTCGCCATCGGGCGCGTCCTCTACGATTCCGGCTTCCCCATCGTCCCAGCGGATAACCTCTGGGTGCCGGCTAGAGAAGAACCTGCTCGATTCACCGTCGTTCCGATTGGAGATATCCATATCTTCATTGGAGAGACAAACCCTACCCCCGCTACGGAAACCAATTTCCGGCGGATCGGTATGGCTGAAATCCCCAAACGGACCGCTTTCGAGCCGGAGACGGAGGAGGACTCATCTGACCTGGAACTTTCCAAGTTGCCCAGATCGGATCTAAAAAATAATCCCACCTAGCCCGCCCTAGAGGTAGAGGAAGTGGTGGAAGACCGCTGTGAATCCGCCATGAGTAATCTGGCGTTAGAGACACCACGGTACTGCCTTGTTGCATTCACATGCATCACTTCGGGATCTACCTCCAATGGAGGAGAAGATAGCCCAGGTGAATCCATCCTTGAGGCACTTGACGAAAGTGGTGAATCGGATGACTGGGACAGCAAGGGCTATGATTCTGACCATTACGACGCCGCCATGAGAAAAATTGAGGCGGAATTAGCGCAGCAGGCACTTGAAGAACAGCAAGCAGCGGCCAAGCAGGTGTTCGTAACCAACAAAGGAGATGATGCTGGGCAAACAACTGGTGATCCGCCATCTCAGGCAGTCCACGATGGAGATGCCGGCAAAGAGCAGGGTAATCCGCCACTAGTCGCCGATCCCACCACGGAGCAACTTCCTGAGATCCACGGCGGACCTAGGCCTCTGCAACCCGCCATCCCCGAGGATCAGCACCCAGAAGACTTCACGACCCCGCTGGATAAGGTCGTCTACGGAACTCTAGCAGATCCAATCACCCCTGACTATGTCAGAGATGTCAACGATCTCGAGAAGAAGAGGCGAGCACTCCTAAAGGAAGCAAAGCGAGTCGAGAAGATGAGCCAGCAGCTTGATGGCGAATTTGCTAAAGCTCAAGACACACTGAAGCGCGCAAGGAACATGGAGGAGAAGTATGTTACTCTCATCCAGAACCAGATAGCCGAGGGAGGCGACCTGCAGCTGGTACGAAACCTTGAGTTCACCGTACCAACAGCGGAAACTCTGGCCAAGATGTACATCAAGAATCCGCCATACGTGGATAAAAACTGCGATGAAGTCAGGGCTACGCCCATTGAAAATATCGTGGCTGCAAAGGAGCTATTGGAGCATAATAAGAGCCCAGCAGCCCTAGAGACGGTGGTGAAGCTGATGAACAAAGCATTAGTGCAGCAGGAGAAGGCTACGTCGTCACGACGGCTCGAATCTGATCCCGCGCTATGCAGGTCCAGCACTGCCTCTAAGGCTCGGGGGGCTGGCAACCATGGTACGCGCCCTGACAACGAATCTCATACCGGATCCTCAGAAATCCGAAGAAGAGAAGCTCGCAACCGGGCGAACGCCATCCCAATATCTTCCGATGACAAACCAAATGGCAAAGGCCCACAGAGAAATCCATCGCCACCCCGCAAGAACTACCCCGCTTACGGATACCAACAAGACAATGCTGCTCCTCGCCATAAGACCAACATGCCGCCACCAAAGTATAAGATGTTCGAAGTCCCAAAGGGAGGGATCGTCATACGCGACAATGATGGCAAGCGAGGACGAAGCCGTGACGCTGGACGCAGAGACGATCCGCCACGACGGGAAACCAGCAGAGACGGCGGATCCAAGAGAAGGGACCGATCTCGCCATGACGACGACGTGCACCGTGGCGGCGACAAAGACAAGCATCGCTCCACTCACCACCACGATGACAAAGGGCAAGGCTCCCGCCGCCATGACGATGCTCCATCTCCACGAAGAACAGAAGGAAGCCGTCGTAGCTGCAAAGATCAGTCGCAGGACGGCGAGAGTAAACGACGGCGTGACCCTTCGCCATCCCCACCAGGGAGTCCCCATGGCGGTGGCGGTGGTGGCGGCGGACCAGCAAGGTCACGCAACTCTCGCAAGGATCCGCCGGACCAGAAGCCCTACGACGCTCGTACCCATCTAAATGAGATTGCCAAGTCTCAAACAGCCTTCTTCCTCGGCCCAAAGTGCTTTGGACAACGGATTCGTGATGAGCCCATCCCGCATGGGTTCAAGATCGAGAAAAATATCCGCCAGTACAATGGAGTCGATAGGCCTTTAACTTGGCTACAAGACTACTTCAACGCAGTACAATTCGCCGGGGGATCACCCAATGTTGATGTCCGCTATCTCCCCCTGATGCTATCCGGCACTGCGAGGCAGTGGATCAACGACTTGGTAGAAAACTCCATCCAAACATGGTTCGATATGCAAACTGCGTTCACCGAAAATTTCGAGGGGACTTACAAGAGACCCCATAACATTGGTGACCTCCAACGGTGCCGACGGGCCAATGACGAGACCTCCCGAACTTTCGTCGCGCGATGGCTTGATATGAAGAACTCCTGTGAAGGGGTTACTGACGAATCCGCCATCCTTGCGTTTATTGACAGTTTGGAGAGAGGCCAACTGCTCCGCCATCGCCTGTTGCGGGAAAGGAACGAAGGGAAACTGACCCTAAATTCCATGATCACCAACGCAAGCAACTACGCGGCCGCCGCCGACGACGCCCGCGAATCTCTGAAGGCCTCTGCCATCCAGAACACTGGAAAGCGGAATAGCAGCAACAAGCGGAAGAATCCGCCAGAAGAGCAGCAGGCTCCGGATATGGTGGCCACAACCTTCGCTGACAAGGGCCAAAGCAGCCAGCACGGCAGGGGACGCGGTACTAGCAGTGGCCAGCCGCGGAGTTCTACAACTCCCGCTTCGGCGCCATCCGCCCCCGTGTCTTACGACGAATACCGCGATATGCCATGTTTCGCCCATCGCGACGCTTCAGGAAAGTGCAATCACACTAACCGGAACTGCAAGTTTGTCAACGACCTCAAGGCGGATCAAGAAGCTGGCTTCAAGCGCAGCCGGCGACAACGGCCTCGTGGAAAAGGGAAAGCGGACAAAGAAAATGAGTCTAGGGATGGCAGTGACATGGACGAAGACCCTGCGCCCAAACCCGCCAAAAAGGCAGAGGGTGGCGCTGGCAAGGGCAACCCAATCAAGGACAAAAAAGGTGCCTTTCACACATTCCTCGGACCCCCCACGGCCAAGGCACAAAGAGCCGCTATGCGCTCCCTCAACGCCACCGTGCCCAAAATCCGCCAGTACGTCCGATGGTCCGATGTACCGGTGCACTGGAGCCGCGATGATCATCCAGAGCACATCCCAGACGGATATTACGCCATGGTGGTATGCCCTGTAATCCATGGCTATGAGTTCTCCAAATGCTTAATGGATGGCGGCAGCAGCCTGAACATCATGTACGTGGAAACTTTGACGAAGCTCGGCCTTACCAAGACCCAACTCCGCCATAGCGCGGTCACCTTTTATGGGGTGGTTCCTGGTCGCCAAGCCAAGTCCCTCGGGTCCATCACACTCAAGGTTGCCTTCGGTAGCGAGGAAAATTACCGTGAAGAGCCTATAACCTTTGAGGTAGTCCCGTTCAAAAGCACATACCACGTGATCTTCGGTCGCCCTGCCTTCCACAGCTTCCATGCCAGGCCATGCTACATCTACAATCAGCTGAAGATGCCAGGCCCGGATGGCATAATCACCGTTTATGGCAGTTTCAAAAAGGCAAAGGAGTGCGAGGAAGGAGAAGCCGCCTTCGCGGAAGCAGTGTTCTTCGGTGAGGAATTCAAAGAAATTCATGCCGCTACGGACCCCGCGGAGATGCCGGCATCCAAGCAGGAGATTTCCGCCTCCCCGCCCACCTTCAAGCCTACGGTCGACACAAAACAGGTGGAACTTGTCGCTGGCGATTCCGCCAAGACCACCTCCATTGGGACAAACTTGTCCCCTAAATAGGAAAGCGCGCTCGTCGAGTTCCTCCGTGAGAACCGGGACATCTTCGCATGGCAGCCATCAGACATGGCGGGTGTACCCAGGGAACTCGCCGAGCACGCTCTGCAGATAATTCCTGGCTCCAAGCCAGTAAGACAAGCCATGAGACGCTTCGGAGATGAAAAGCGCCGCGCCATAGCAAAGGAAATTTCCAAGCTGCTGAAAGCAGGCTTCATCAAGGAAGTGATCCATACCAAGTGGGTGGCAAATCCGGTGCTAGTTCCTAAGAAAAACACAAAAGTTCTGCGCATGTGTGTAGATTACACTGGCCTGAACAAAGCGTGTCCAAAAGACCCTTTTCCCTTGCCTCGCATTGACCAAGTCATTGACTCGACGGCGGGATCAGAGCTGTTGTGTTTTTTAGATGCCTACTCAGGATACCACCAGATCAAGATGAAAAAGTCCGATTAGCTCGCTACGTCGTTCGTAACACCTTATGGCACATATTGCTATGTCACAATGCCATTCGGTCTGAAAAACGCAGGAGCAACGTATCAGCGCACTATGCAAAAGTGCCTGGCGGATCAAATTGGACGAAACATCCACGCATACGTGGACGACATAGCGGTTATGTCTAAAAAGCAAGATGGCCTTATACCGGATTTGCAAGAGACCTTTGACAATCTTAGGAAGTACAACATGATGCTTAACCCCACGAAGTGTGTCTTCGGGGTGCCAGCTGGACAACTTCTAGGATTCATCGTCTCCCACCGCGGAATTGAGGTTAACCCGGAGAAGATCAAGGCAATCCTCGACATCTCCCGGCCCATAGATCTAAAAGATGTACAGCGACTCACAGGCTGCGTGGCAGCAGTGAGCAGATTCATCAGTCGTCTTGGCGAGAAGGCTTTGCCACTCTACAAGCTGATGAAGAAATCAGACGAATTCATCTGGACCGACGAGGCAGACGCTGCACTTAAAGATCTGAAGAGAGTATTATCCACTGCACCAGTCCTGGCGGCTCCCGAAGACCAGGAACTCATGTTACTATACATGGCGGCAACTAACAGGGTGGTCAGCATCGTCATGGTGGTAGAACGTAAGGAAGAAGCGCAGGAGTATGGCGTACAGCGACCAGTCTACTATGTCAGCGAGGTCCTGACGGAATCCAAGCAGCGCTACCCTCACTACCAAAAATTGGCATACGGAGTTTTCCTAGCTTCTCGTAAGTTGAGGCATTACTTCTATGACCATAAGATCACAGTGGTGAGCAAAGCCCCACTGAAAGACATCATCAACAACAACGATGCAACAGGACGAGTTGCGAAGTGGGGCATTGAATTGGCTTCTTTCGACATCGACTATAAGCCTCGCACCTGTTATCGCCACATTTTGGCCAAATGAGGAGATGGGCCGTAATCAAGATGGGCTTGGAGGCTGGATCGGCCTTGCGCGTGGATTTGGGCTAATTGCCCGTGTATCTGTATATTATGATAGATTACGTTTCGGTTTAAACAAGAGATAGAGTTGTTAGGTTTATTCCAAAGATAGAAAGTCTCCGGACTATAAAAGTGTACCTAGGGTTATTGAGAAAGGAGGACGATCATGTTCACAACAAACACAATCTCGGCGCATCGCCACCCCTTGTTTCGAGGGTTTCTTTCAGGTAAGCGTCGTGCTGCCTAGATCGCATCTCGCGATCTAGGCAGCATCTGCTTATGTGTTATTTGGTGTTGCTCGTACTGAAGCCTTGTTGATGGCGAGTAATACTGTTATCATAGATCTGTTTGGGCTAGCATCGGTGCTTTTGGTTAT
Organism: Dactylis glomerata; assembly: GCA_007115705.1. NCBI lineage: Eukaryota > Viridiplantae > Streptophyta > Magnoliopsida > Poales > Poaceae > Dactylis > Dactylis glomerata. Next base: position 1,556,666 of record QXEO01001291.1, read on the forward strand.
GTTTGCTTAGTCATGCTGCCCCTAGAGTTTTCGCTGCCTTTGCACCTATTTTGGGTGTAAGGGCAGCATCTTGCTTGATCTTTATTTAGTCGATTCAATCTGTCATAGTTGTTCCTTGTTCTCCAAGGATTAGTTTGATATCCGCATGGTTAGGCCTCACAAACGGGTTGAACGATCCAGTAGTACGTCAGGATATGGTTTGCCAATTCGAGAGGAGTTGTTCCGGGAATTGACTCTACGTTGGTTTTTTGGCCTCCTCTAGGGTTAGTTTTCTGTTATCTTTCGTATCTACCAGGCTCAATTACGTGTGGGATGTTCCAATTATGTGGTGAAAGCGTTAAACTGTCGTAGATCGATTTGACTTGTATTGATAAAGCAAAACCCCATGTTATCGTAGATCCAATGCAGATCCATGGGACAATCGGCTACATGAGCCGATTCACAGGGAAACCTGAGAGCCGATCGAGGCTCGTATTTAATGTTTACATGTCTGCCATGCAGGAAACTAATCGAAGCAATCCATCACCTTCCTGATCAGGTATAGGTCAGGTGGCACGCCCTTGCATCAGCCAGGACGTGTGCCGGAGTTTTGCGGGCCGTTGCCCGAGGGACCAGGGCCCACCAGCAGTTCTGGGAGCCTCCCGGCTCTTCGTGTTGCTCGTCGCTGCTCGCCGGTGGGTTTTGACAGGCAACACATTCTGGCACGCCCGGTGGGACACTCAACAACATCTGCATCAACATCTGACGCTGCGATGGGGGACAGACCAATCACGTACGACGATCTGCCTGATGAGCACAAGAAGAGGTATGATGATATCAAAGCTCTCTTCGAAGCCGATCTCATCGGCTCTTTTGAGAGGACCCGTAAGCATGGCATCAGGTGGAAAGGGTTCTCACCCGAAGGCGCTCTCGATGAGGTGGATCTGTCTGTTCCTTCAGAGGATCACACCAGAGCTCTGCGACAGGAAGTCAATTACATGGTGGCTCATTCTCTTCACCGCCATTCTGAGAGCCTGGTGAACGCTTTCGAGCGCGTCGCGGTTCGCGTGGTTCAGGAGATCATGAAACATCAGTACTCTCCGTCGGGGCCTACCCTAGGGACTCACCAGGGAGAAAGACCGCTCCAGACCAGGCCACAGCTACCATTCACCCTTGCAACTCTGGAGCCACCGGGGTCACCGGCGTACGTCGTCTACAAGATTGGAGGTGATCCTGGCGATTACCAATTCCTGTTTGAACCACCTAAAGAAATCCCACATGGATATGTGTGCACATACGTGCCGGACTGCAACAGCCTGACGCGCACGAACCAGATTGCAACCGCAGGGATTTCTGGGGCAGGTGTTTCTGGAGGAGGGATTTCGGGAGCAGGGATGTCCGGGATGGACGCTGATAAACAGGCGTGGCTAGCTAAGTATGCCACCGGAACGAGTCATGAGAATTTAGCCCCTGCAGCTCAAACGGTGGAGCAAATCAGTACCATCTTGAGAGACCAGTTCGGCTTCGTGCCGAAGAGGAGAACAATCGGCTATTCCAAGCCGTACCCCAACGAGTATGATCTGATTCCGCTTCCACCCAAGTATCGGCTCCCTGAGTTCTCAAAATTTAATGGTTCAGAAGGGTCTAGCTCGATCGAGCACGTGAGCCGATATTTGGCACAGTTAGGCATGATTTCAGCATCGGATCAGTTACGCGTAAGGTTCTTTGCGCAATCTCTGACAGGACCAGCTTTTGGGTGGTACACCTCGTTGCCACCAGATTCGATCCGGACCTGGAAGCAGCTGGAAGAACAGTTCCATATTCAGTATCATTCAGAAGCTACCGAGGCTGGCATTGCCGATCTGGCGCAGGTGCGGCAGAAGCGGGGAGAAACGGTAGCCGAGTATATTCAGCGTTTCAGGACTGTCAAGAACCGATGTTATTCGGCTCGTTTAACTGAGAAAGAAGCAGTCGAGCTGGCCGTGTTGGGTCTCTCAGCACCGATCAAGGATCTGGCTTTCCAAGTAGAATACAATTCACTGGCGCACATGGTCCAGAAACTGACAATGTATGAGCAGCGCCACCCTGAGTTGTACCAAGACAAGTTCAAACGTCCGATAGGCCTGGTCGATACAGAAGAAGAGGATCTTGTAGAAGACCAGGAGATAGCCGTGGCTGAATGGGCTCGGGGAGCAGATCCTGTGTCCTGCAAATGGGTGAAACAGCAAGGGCCTGCAAAAGGGTTCGACTTCGATGTAAGCAAAGCTGAGCAGATATTCGATTTACTGCTGAAGGAAAAGCAGCTGAAGTTACCCGAAGGCCATAAAATCCCTACGGCGCAAGAGATGAACGGGAGATCATACTGCAAGTGGCATCACTCGTTCACCCACACCACCAATGATTGCAAAGAGCTACGTCGGCAGATCCAAACGGCGATAGAACAGGGCCGTCTGATCCTTGGGCAGTTCGCCATGAAAGTGGACACAAACCCGTTTCCTGGCATCAACATGGTAGAGCACAGCCACTCCACGAGGCGTCAGCTAGATTTCTCGTTCGATATTAACATGGCAGGGCCTGTGTACCACCAGGGCAAGTATAAGGAGGAAAGCGGCCACTCCCGGGGCAAAGAAAAGGAAGAGGCCGGTCCACGCGACCGGCCCCGTTATGACGATAGGCGGTATATAACCGAGGAACAAGTGAGAAGCGTGCGATATCAGAAGCCACACTCCACGCATCTCCTTAACAAGTATGAGCGTCAGTATGACCGACGTCGGCAGTACGACAGAGATGATGAAAGAGATCGTCGGACCGACGCATACGACGGGAGATACCGTCGGCATGATAGAGATGATGAAGGATATGAGCACCGCGCTAGGGGAAGGTCAAAGGAAAAGGAAGGCGTGGATAAACATTGGGATTGTCCTTTCTTCAAGTACTGTTGGGATGCGGGAATGAGCCGATTGCCTACAGTCGACAACTGCCCGGAATGTGGACAGCAGAAGGATGACACAGGTCCAGTTTCAGTGTTCAAGCGTCTAGGGCCTCTCCGGCCTCAGAACAGACAAGAGGAGTCATCTCGAGCAAAAGATCTCGAGGAGTCAGAGGTTGAAGAAGAAGATAGATATCACCGGCCAAGGTGGTGTCCCGATGGACTCAGACACACCCGAAAGCGTAGAGTTCAGCGGCTACGTAGCTTGGAGGAAGCCGAAGCGCAGTACCTCCACACTTTAAGGAAAGCCCGGCCTGATCTGGCCGTGAAAATTCAGCAAACCTTGGAGACGGAGGCCCGTCCAAAAAAGAAAGAGTGGCGCCCCAAACCAGTAAAAGCCGATGCAAAGACATCGGCTGGCACAAACATGGTGTTCATACTTCCGTCAGAGTTTTGCGCTCCAAGAACCGAAGAACTACCAGTGGCACAGTTTGACTGCGGCCCACGGCCGGTTATCTTTGAAAAGCCACGGGAGAAGGGCTACAAACATCTGAAAGCCCTGTACCTGAGAGGTTATATCAATGGGCAGCCTGTCCGCAAGATGTTGGTTGACACCGGAGCGACAGTCAATATAATGCCATACTCCATGCTGCGGCGTTTGGGACGCTCCACTGCAGATCTGATCAAAACCAACGTCACGCTAAGCGACTTCAACGGCCAAGCTTCAGAAACGCAAGGCGTTCTGAACGTGGATCTGACCGTGGGTAGAAAAACCATCCCTACGTCGTTCTTCATTGTTGACAGCAAAAGCACCTACGCTGTCTTGCTGGGAAGGGATTGGATTCACGCTAACTGCTGCATTCCATCCACGATGCACCAATGCCTGATACAGTGGGATGGAGATGAAGTGGAGGTCATTCATGCAGATGATTCGATCGAGATCTCAATAGCTGGCATGAACATTTGGGACGCAGAAGACCAAGAGCCGATCTCTAGAGTCAGTCTAGACGGCTGTGAGCGCATTGAAGCTACAAAAAATGGGGTGAGGCTGGTCTTATCCACTGGCCTGACAGAGTAGCAAAGCCCACGATTGTGCGTGGTAAGGCCGATCCCTGCGATCGGCCACAAAAAATAAAAAGCAGTGATCTTACGACAAGCATGTCATGTAGTCGTAGTAGGGAGATTCCCTACCATTGTAGAGCACAAATAGGTTGTAAACCTTCCTTGAGTAATGCAATCAAAAAGGGGGCCGATTCCGGCAATCGGCCCAAATTATCTTTGTTATCCTCACCAAACTTTTGGCCTGTGTTCAGCATCGATTTAGCAGGTGACGGAAAGCTGGGGTATGGGTTTACATCCGCTGATGAGCTAGAGGAGATTGACATCGGTCCTGGGGATAAGCCACGACCGACATTTATCAGCAAAAAGTTAGATCCGAATATGCGGGGTCCGATGATAGCTTTGTTGAAAGAATATCCAGATTGCTTTGCCTGGGACTATACGGAGATGCCCGGGTTAGACAGGAGCATCATTGAGCATCGGCTCCCGCTTAAAAAAGGGTTTCGGCCATTCCAGCAGCGAGCACGACAGATGAAGGCCGAAATTTTAGAGGAAGTCAAGAAAGAGATCGAGAAAATGTTGAAAGCTGGGTTCATCAGGCCATGCAGGTATGCTGAGTGGATTTCTAGTATCGTACCTGTAGAGAAAAAGGATGGCCGATGGCGTGTTGCCATAGATTTTCGGGATCTCAATAGAGCCACTCCAAAGGATGAGTATCCGATGCCGGTAGCAGAGACATTGATCAACGCAGCTGCTGGTCATAAGGTCTTGAGCTTTATGGATGGCAATGCCGGTTACAATCAAATTTTTATGGCTCCAGAAGATATACACAAGACTGCATTCAGAGTCCCAGGTTCGGTGGGGTTGTTTGAATATGTAGTCATGACATTTGGACTGAAGAATGCCGGCGCCACATACCAAAGAGCCATGAATTACATTTTCCATGATCTGATCGGCAAGCTGGTGGAGATTTATATCGATGACGTAGTAGTCAAGTCTGCTTCAGTACAAGGACACTTGGACGATCTGCGACGCGTCCTGGACCGAACCAGAAAATTCGGGCTACGGATGAATCCAAAGAAGTGTGCCTTCGGTGTGACGGCCGGTCAGTTCTTGGGTTTCTTGGTCCATGAACGCGGAATTGAGATCGGCCTGAAAAGTCAGGAGGCAGTGCGAACAATGAAGCCACCTACCACGAAGAAAGAACTGCAGTGTCTCATCGGCAAAATCAACTTTGTCAGAAGGTTCATCTCCAATCTGTCAGGAAGAATAGAGCCGTTCATGGGACTGGTGAAAATTAAATCTGATGAGGAGTTCCGCTGGGGACAGAACAACAACGAGCCTTCGACGAGATCAAAGAATATCTAACGAAGCCGCCAGTGTTGGTTCCACCGCAGCAGGATAGGCCGTTCTACATTTACTTGTCGGTGGCTGACACGTCCATCGCCTCGGTGGTGGTGCAAGTTTATGATGGTCTGGAGCGAGTTGTGTTTTACATCAGCAGAAGGATGCTGGATGCAGAGACGAGATATCCTGATATCGAGAAGTTATGCCTCTGCCTATTTTTCACCTGCACCAAGCTGCGACACATCTTGCTGTCAGCAGAGATTATCATCATATGCAAATCAGATGTCATAAAAACATATGCTGTCGGCTCCTGTGTTGAAAGGCCGACTCGGCAAATGGATGTTTGCATTATCGGAATTTGATATCCGGTATCAACCCGCCAAAGCGGTTAAAGGACAGGCGTTGGCCGATCTTATTGCTGAACGAATCAACACTGATATAGCAGCACTGTCTGTACGTGCATGGGCTATGTTTTTCGATGGATCGGCTTGTGATGATGGTTGCGGCATCGGCATTCTACTCGTGTCGCCCCGGGGGGCAACATATTCCTTCTCCATCAGGCTATCTACCCCTTGCACCAACAATGTCGCTGAGTATGAGGCAATACGCAAGGGAATGGAGTTGCTCATTGAAGCCGGAGCAGAAGCAGTGGAACTTTTTGGAGACTCCAAATTGGTGATTTCCCAACTCACGGACGAATACAAGTGTGAGAGCGAGTCACTCTTCCCATTATGGTTGCAATGCCGTGAGATGATGGCACAGTTCAGGTATCTAAACTTTAACTGGATCCCGCGGTCGCAGAATACCGAGGCGAATGATCTTGCACAGATGGCTTCAGGCTACAAGGACATAGCAGATGGAACTGATGTTCAGGTACAGTTCCTGGAGGCGGACGACTGGAGAGCCGATATCTTCAATTACTTGAAAGATTCGGCTCGGGGGGCACCTAAACGGATAAGGTACAAGGCCATGAAGTATGTGCTTATTGGGGATGACATGTTCTACAGGACTTTGGAAGGGTTACTGCTCAAATGTCTGGGGCCAGCCGAGGCAAATCGGCTTCTACACGAGGTACACGAAGGCGCCTGTGGAACTCACCAATCGGCTCACAAGATGAAATGGTTGATCAGGCGATCAGGGTTTTATTGGCCCACCATGCTTGAGGACTGTTTTAAGTACTATAAAGGGTGTCAAGCATGTCAGAAATTCGGGAAGATTCAGATGGTACCTGCATCAGCGATGAACCCCATCATTAAGCCTTGGCCATTCCGAGGTTGGGGCATGGATATGATTGGCAAGATCAATCCTCCATCAAGCAAAGGCCACATGTGGATTTTGGCCATTACGGATTATTTCACTAAATGGGTGGAAGCCGTCCCTATGAAGTCAGTAAACTCGAAGGATGTTATCAATTTCGTGAAAGAACATGTCATTCATAGATTCGGGATTCCCCAAACTATCACGACCGATGGAGGTTCGGTCTTCATTTCTCACGAGTTTAGAGAGTTCTGCGAGGACACGGGAATTAAGCTGATCCGATCATCTCCATATTATGCTCAAGCAAATGGGCAAGCTGAAGCGTCCAATCAGAGCCTTATCAAGCTGATCAAGAGAAAAATCGACGAGCACCCTAGGCGTTGGCACGAGGTTTTGTCAGAAGCTTTGTGGGCTTATCGCATGTCATGTCATGGAGCGATAAAAACCTCGCCATACCATCTAGTCTATGGACAAGAAGCCGTATTGCCATGGGAGATTACGGCTGGATCGAGACGTGTCACTTTTCAGAACGATCTAACAACTGAAGAATATGCAGCCCTGATGAGTGACAGTGTTGAGGATTTAACTGAACTTAGGCTGTGGTCGCTTGAGAAAATTAAAGAGAACAAAGCCAAGGTAGCTCGTGCATATAATAAGAAGGTGAGACCAAAGGAGTTCCACGTTGGTGATCTGGTATGGGAAGCTGTATTGCCATTGGGAACTAAGGACGCAGCATACGGTAAATGGTCTCCAAATTGGCACGGGCCATACAGGGTCGACCAAGTTTTAAGGGGCAACGCGTACATGCTTGAGGAGCTGGACGGTGTGAAATTCCCAGTGGCTGTCAACGGTCAGCATCTCAAGAAATATTTCCCAAGCATGTGGGATGATGGCCAGTGAAATATGGGGGCCGATACATGAAATCGGCCAGTAAAAAAATATATCCAGATTAATATTTCCCAAGCATGTGGGATGATGAACAGTGAAATATGGGGGCCGATACATGAAATCGGCCAAATAAAAAAAAACAATGCACAGCCATCGACTCTCGAGGTTCAGACTGTTACGAGCAGGTGTCAGGTTACATGAATAAGCTACTGAAGGAATGCCTCGAAGGCACGGAGGGCGTCAGCACGGACACGATCCACCTCGGCGATCTCGGCTACGTCATCATCGTCCTTGCCCGTCACTAGCTGCTTGCTCAGGGCACGTATTTCTGCCAGATCAGTCTTCAGTTGAGCTTTGAGGCCTTCTGCTTCGTCTTGGGAGCGGGCGATGAATGCGTCCTTGTCATGAATGAGCTTTTTAGTCGCCCGGACCTTCTCTTCGAGATCTTCCAATTCCTTTTTTAAGGATGCAAGCTCGGCGGTGCTGACAGAGGTGTCAGTTTTGGCATCCAGAGACGCCTTTTTCTCATTGAGCCGCTGACATTTGGCTGCAATATCGGCCTTCAGTGGGAGTTGGGCGTGGCGTAGATTGATCCTCTCACGAGCCAACTTCACCCTTGACCCGTAGAAAGACAGAGTCACAACTGGCCAAAGCTTCACCTGCAATGCTACCGGGAGTTTGGTCCTTGATTTCGTCAAGAACACTCTTCACCTCTTCAGAACCCTCGACCAACCTCTCGATTGGGGAGGACAGCAAGGCTTTGAGACGCTGGAATTGAGGTAGGTAGACAGCGCTTGCTCGTGGTTCATCGTTGGCGGCAGAGGGAGCTGGTTCGATGGATTCA